>NNCF01126165.1:1030237-1110214 GCA_002313205.1 Laupala kohalensis | reverse complement strand
CCCGTCTACCATTTTCATTCGACGTAACATGATTAATCTGTTACCTGGCGGTGAGGTTCACCGCAATCTAAGAGATTTCTATGGTTTTCATTGCAAACATGTTATTAATGAATAACTAGGAAATTGACGTGTTAAGGTTACCAGCTTAAAAGAAAGTTCGTATTTAATACTCTTTTTATAAATATTCTGAAAATAATTTTTTTGTTACAATATTTCAATAACTCTACACTTTGTGAGCTCAACTGTTTCACAGATTATGGAACACGTGATGCACAGAGAAGACACAATCCGAAGAAAACAAAAACATAATGAAATAAATGTTCAACCATATTCTGGGACATTGTCAGAATATCCAATATTTCACGTATATTTTAGGAATCGTGTTTAATAATCTACACAATTAATTTCAATTTCATGAATCTAATAGAATTAATAAAAAATCTAATTAATTAATTTCCGACATTGCGAATGCTATGAGTTTGTTTACTTTGGAACTCGGAAATGTCGAATTTTGAAACGGAGTTTTAATCACGAAATGTGCAGTTTTTTTTGTATTCCATCCTTCTACATTTGCGTAAATCCACCACTGTCAAGAGTCAGTTACCATAGACAATGTGTTATTGACAAGGTCGCCGTCTACTACCTAGGATAGGTTGTTCATAATGCAGAAAATTACTCGTTGTTGTTGTTGTTGTGTGGCATTGAACTGACAACAACAACAACCGGTGAGTAACCCTACCACCCAGATTCATCTCGCAGTAGGGTGTGCTACACACTACTAGATTTTTTAAAAATTGGGTCTTTAGGGCTCGCCAACGTCGTGGTCATTACAGTCCTTAACACACTACTGGAGACGCGTCTGTAATTCAGTTGCATGTGAATGTAAAATGTGATACTATTTTTATCACTAAATCAAACGTGATCCATAAAAATTTTTCTCGCTTCAATTTGTGAAAATACTTCGTCAGAGGGAATTTTTTTCGAAAACAATTTTTTAATGTCTTGATTTCACCTTCAGGCATTTTTCCTCTCTGAAGAATATTCGTTGCAGCTTTGGAAGTGCGATCTGCTTTGCGAATAGAGTGCGACAGTTGAAAGGTGTGAAGTTCTTTTGAGCCAAAAGTAAACGAAGTGACCGACGGAGAATAATGAGGGCATCCAGTGAACGATAGAGATAAGAGAGTTGTGCGAAGTAGACTGAGTTTCCATAAACTCTTTCTTTCTCAGGGAAAGCAAGAGTTTATGTTGGGTTATGATGATCAAGTCTCATCAAGTGGTTCATCTATTTACTTGAAAAGACGTTTTAAATTGACATATTGTCGTATCCCGTATCTTTCAACTCTTCTAGATTGATTTATAGTGAAATGTTTGAAAAATAGCGAAGTATGGTGGAAATATGCAATTTACAATTAAAATAGAAAGAAAACTATTGTCAATCGAAAAATGTTTTTTTTTTAATTTTGCCAAAGCGGTTTTTGCCAAATTATGTTGTCACCTTCAGTGCCCTACAATCAAGATACAGGAATATATTTACCTATTGATTAAATGATCTTAATAATAATAATAGTAATAAATATAAAAAAATATATTAAAATATTTTTATTTTAAATATTTTTTATCAAATAAATTATTGTATTTATTACTATTACTAAAGATCTTATAAGTAAGATTTTTACCGATGGCTAAATATTTTCATGTATCTTCATTGTAGGTCACTGAAGATGACATAATTTGTCAAAAGGCGCTTTGGCAAAATAAATATTTTTCGGTTGACAATAACTTTCTTTTTATTTTAAATTAAAACCGAATACACCACCATTACCCTATTTTAATTTCGCAGATATATATTTCATAATAAACTTTTCACGTCAAATGCTTTTAAACTTCTAATTTACGCGTAGGAAAGGAATTGTCGTCATCCAAAAACGTGTGTAAATGTACTTCGCCCACGCATTTAGGTGTTATGTAAATACGAATGACTGATATGGATCACGGGACCATAATAAAGCAGACAATAGTTTTTTATGATATTACGTCTTTATTACACATACATAAATCACACTTGACGTTCCAATCCTATGTTTGCTTTATTCTTAGGTGTTTAAACAGTTCAGAGTACAAATTATAACATTTTTAAAAGTTGGGAGCGAATGGTTTCCGTCTCAGAGTAAGACAGCTCCAGCAATTATAGTAACGAGAGCATTGTTTCTAACTTTTTAAAATGTTTTGTATTATACTTTTAATTGTTTAAACACCTGAAGATGACCCAAGTATAGGGTCGAAAAATCGTGTACGTGTTTTGTGTGTGTGTGTGCGTAATCAAGACTCAATGTCTTGAACTATTATCTGCTTTATTGTGGACAGACTTGAAAATACGGTTTTAATAGGAGACAAAGTGAAAATCTGTGTATTCACATACTCCATGTCATGTAACTTTATCGAAAATAATGCAATATGCCTGCATATCGCGAATTACCAACTTCTACGATACAAAACCCCGAAACTCACTCGCGTATAGACAATAAGTATTAATAGTAGTTTTAAAAGTGAAAATTTGCTGTAAAAATTATACAAGTTGATAACACAAACTAAGACACAAGGTAATATTCGTGCCACACGCACGACTCAGAAAGAAGAGAATTGCGCATACATGAACGTGTGAAATGAATTGATGACGCATATTGGCAATAGATTTAAGTTAAAAGAAATCCGAAAATACTGTCAACATGATGTAAGGCTCACTTATCATTACCCTTATGGGCAATAGAGAAGTGAAAGTGTTGGCTGTACTGTTTTTGAATCATGTACTGCCGTCGAGCCAGTCAGACTGGCAATAAATAAAAAAAATAAATGATTGAGGTCATTTCCTGCTACTACTTCGCCATAAACTAATAAACACAGTGCATAGTTACCGATCATGTTTTCTTCTCTTAGGTTACATCTTCTCTGAGTCAAGTTGCACGACATTGAGTGTGACACGCGTTTGCGTTTTGAAGGTAGTGATCTTTACTTTGCAGTTTAACTTATCAGAGCGATGTGAGTCAAACATAAACTAGGTACAGCATTGCATAATTTTCGTCTGGTGTAATGATTTCGGAATAACTTCACAAAGACTATGATTTGCTTCGGGACCCACAACGTGGTCACCGTAAGTAGACTTCTCTATCCGTTTAAGTAAGAGGAGGATAGGTCCGTGATATGAAACGGATGACTACAGAAATTGAACTCGTATGAGAGTAACCTTCCACTGTCCTCATCCATAATAAGTTTCCCACCGCTCTTACATTCTTCACAATGTGACATTTTTGTCACAAAGAAAATTTAAAGAAAATAGTTAATAGTTTTTCATATTTTTAATTTTCACATTGTTATCTATTCCTTGAATGGGATTTTAACGCCCTAAACGTAACCTTTGTGGACGGCAACAGTTGGATGGAGAAAAGTTATTTTGGGCGTGACGGGAGGATAGTTATTCTGAGCAGTTGTATATTTTTGTGGGTTCAACTTTCTATGGTGGGACAATATTGATACAGATTTTAATAGAATTAATTATATGGTAGTGTACATTTTTTTAATCTGAAACGTTTATTATAAATAATGGTATAATGAAATCTGATGCGATGAAACCGATGACTCTTAATTCACGAAAATTAATGCATGATTTAAAATACAAACGCATTGATGCAGTACAAAGATTTTCTATCAGAATTTGTATGAATGAGACGCATGACTGTTCATCTGTTACGTTTCGAGTCCGTTAACCGTCGATTCCAGAAGGAGAAACTCCGTGGTAGAAGATTTTCCCCAAGATTTCAATGGCTTCTGTCTCAATTGAAACGTTGGCACTTCACAAACTTGAAGATAGTTTCCGTTCACCTTGTGGACATTGCGCTGCCCGAGGTCGACGCTTCGGTTAACCGACTGCTCTGGGGACAGGTGTCCTCCGAAGACGTTTCAACGCGGGCACTCAATTACTACACACGTCCATCGATTGGAACAACTTTCGCTCGAGTTGGGAAGAAGGAGGGTCGGTGGAGGCTATTGACTGGACTCCTCTTCTTCATGCTGAGTCGATACGTCAAAGAAGTGGAATGGCGACTCTTTTCCCAGCACCCCCTCCTACCCTCCTACCCTCCCGCTCGCCAACCCCCCACTCTCACAATGCGACATCGCTTCCTTCGCGTTTCGTAAAGAATTTGCCGACTCTGTAAGTTCGGATAAATTGTACGATGCGGGAAGATAAAGTCTCGTAAATGGTCGTAGAGAGTTGTAAGAAGATAATAGCCGCAAAATTGAAATATCTCGGTATAGCCATTTATTTTATTTTCAAAGACATAGCTTTGCCTCTCTTGAGGCTGAGAGGTTACCACTTGCCCACAACTAAGTCACTCCGGGTTCAATTTGTGGCTGTTCAGATAAATGTACTAGTTCATATAGGTGTTGATTTGAGAAACGAACCTTCCTTCTTCTATCCATCTCCGCCTGGTCCTTGCATCACTGACTCTCACTATTATTAACTACTCCTACTAACTCCTCCACGTGGGCCAAGTTGTTGGTTAACCTAACCTAACCGACCCACCAACTAACAATGGCCTACAACCCAACTCCTACCTCCTATCGCTCCATGTAGATGAGCTTTAATAGCTCTAAGCTACATTTCCCATTTACAAATACTACAACAACAAAAGTCACAGCTAATATCACTCTAGAGGATTTTAGGTCNACTCTCACTATTATTAACTACTCCTACTAACTCCTCCACGTGGGCCAAGTTGTTGGTTAACCTAACCTAACCG
Source organism: Laupala kohalensis (assembly GCA_002313205.1). Taxonomy (NCBI): domain Eukaryota; kingdom Metazoa; phylum Arthropoda; class Insecta; order Orthoptera; family Trigonidiidae; genus Laupala; species Laupala kohalensis. The sequence continues at coordinate 1,105,418 of NNCF01126165.1, read as the reverse complement.
ACCCACCAACTAACAATGGCCTACAACCCAACTCCTACCTCCTATCGCTCCATGTAGATGAGCTTTAATAGCACTTTGCTACATTTCCCATTTACAAATACTACAACAACAACAACAAAATGTCACAGCTAATATCACTCTAGAGGATTTTAGGTCAAATAATTTATATATTAAAAACATACAATTTTCTGAAACAGATCTCTTATTGTGCACGTAATCTTCACTAATATGCGAAGAAGTTGCGAGAACATATCTTAAAAACTCAACATATATTCAGGTAAAATTGGAAGAAAAATAATCGTAAATTATTAGTACAAAAGTATGACGTAATATGTGAAAACTCCGCGATATCAATACAGTTTTCACTGAAGTTAATCGTATACAATTTGAAAAGTTTGAACATGGATCTCGTTAACCTTGAGAATTGAGACATAGACTACTCAATGGAACTTAACTTGAATTGAGAAATATCTAAGCGATACATCCATTTCATATACTCTTTATTACAATTGAGTTTGCAAGGGAAAACTAATTACTTTGCATCATATCTTCATATAGAAAATAGCTTATGCTTTTTTGTGCATGACACTTTCGATAATTCTACTTCAACATTCAAGTGAGAAAGTCTCCGCAAAACAGAACTTCAAACGTCCCTTTCTGGGGAAGGCTGTGATCAAAGTTGGTACATTGGAAATGTAGTTTATCGTGACCTTGTCAATTATAATGTCACATCTTAAAATGAGAAGTACAGTCATGTTTCACAATATATTTTGGTGACATCGGGACAAAGTAGTCAATAAAAGTTAAACAAACGACATGTCTATCCAGGATCCGATTTCCTATTAATAAAGAGTAGTGTTTATACTACTGCTGGCTGGATGGATGGGGTTCAAACCCTGGTGAGGTGGGGATTTTTCATCACACCTCAACATCCAGACTGACTCCCAGGCCTACCCAGCCTGATGTAAAATGAGTACCAGGGGCTACCCTGGGGTCAAACCGGTCGGAGCGAGATGCTGACCACATCTCCTCCTCCTAGTGCCGAGGTCTAGTAATTGCGGAGCTCTACCCTCCGCGACCCCCTTGAGCACCTTTGGGGCCTGTTGTGGGATAGTTTGACTTTGACTTCGAGTGTTTATACTGCCATTCCCAAATGCTGCCATCCCCAGACTTGAACTTTGTGGGAAAATATATAATTAATTCTATTGTTATTATTAATCTAGAATTCTGAATGATTTTCATAGTTTATGATTTATTTGAAATATTTTGGGTATAATAAATTGATAGCAGTATTAATTTTTTTAAAAAATGTCAATAATCTAATATAGTAAGTAAAGAAGTAATAGAGTTAATATAAATTTATAAATTTATTGTCAAAAAAACAGTACAACCTGCGTATGACCACGTGGAGGAAAAAAACAACTAATTTACTCTCCGGAAGCAAGCAAGGGACCATCCCATCAATTCCGATCAAGGGCCCTAAGGCAGAGGCGGATTCAAAAACAAAATTCAGCAAAAATTCCTAGATAAGATAAAAAGTTGGCTGCGAGTTATAATACTAATAGAATGTCAATATGTTTGTAATTTTAAGCAAAAAATTACATGTTCAAGTTATTATCGAACTATAGATTATTCTGAGTATAGTGTTTAAAAATCATATGAATTGAAATAACACTAATAGTAAGTGAAGTTGGTTTTTGAACTACTGTGGATGGCAGAAATGCCGTCGGTGACAGGTGTATAAAGAGACATTGAATTCTACTTTCCTATTGAAATCAATCAACACGTCGCAAACTGTAGAATTCGATGAAAATGATGACATAAACTAATCAAGTAATACGTCAAACCCATTTACTGCATTAATATATTTTTTGAGCAATTTTATTATTAATTTGATTTGAAGTGTACATTGAATGAAGGATCGCGGGAGAAAGTAAATATTTGTTTGTAGCGATATGTTGTCGGTGCTGAACCTTCATTTGGTCAGGCATTTTCAATCATTGCATGTAACTAAAAACACAAATGTGAGTAAAAACGTCTATTTTTATCTTTTTAACCTGTTAGTGAAGTTTTTGTAATTATTTTGTGTACACTGTTGGAACAATTTGAATTTATTTTTATTTAGTTAATATATTCAGGTAACGGCATCTAATTTTATCGAGAGCTTCCCTCAAACAGAGTACATGCGCGTAAGTTTCCTCTTCCATGCCGCATTTCCTACACTTTGGATCCTGACTGATCCCTATAATGTGCAAATGTTTCCGTAGCGTATTATGGCCTGTTAGTAGACCTACTACTGTCCTTATATGACTCCTACCTAAATTTAGTAGGACCTTTTTAGCTTCCTGGCTTGGTCCGACGATTAACTCGCGGGTCTGCCTTGCTATATTCTGTGATTTCCAAATGGTGAGATGTTGCTTGTGTGTCCAATTGACAACCTCCAGCTTCACCTTTCGTGGAGATATTCCAAAGAAGGGTTCCGGGCCCACAAAGTGGCCCCTAGGCCCCAACTTTGCCAGTTCGTCTCCCTTTCCATTTCCCCCGATTCCCATGTGCCCAGGAACCCACCAAAGGGTAACTGGGTTTCGTTCAAAGAGTGTGTCTAACATCCGTTGGCATTGCCACACGAGTTTGGATATTTTTCTATAGACACATAGTGCCCTTAGTGATGCGTGACGGTCGCTACATTTATTAATGGGACTACTAAGTCCAGACAAATTCTATATGAAATTAACGCAGACCAGTATAGCAAATACTCTGCCTGGAAGACTGTGGTGCATAATATCCCCCTAAAGATATGTGGAGCCTTGTATAAGACCCCCAGATCCCAGCACCAGTCCTCGCTTCCGTCTGTGTGCCATCCGTAAAACAAACGTGGTCCCCAGTGTGAAGACTTGTCCCAATCCTCTCTCATGAAGATCACCACGGAAAATGTATAGTCTAAGTTATAACCGGGCCCCTTCAGGCCCCCAATCAATCTTGCTAGGTCTCGCTACCTCGAGGATTGCCTGCGAGTGTCTCCTCTAAGAGGGTTCAAATTCTAATTCTTGAATAGTTTTACATAAATATACAACTTTATCTAATTAGAAGTCTCATAGAAACATTTAACAATTGTTCAATAAGTAAATTACTGCAATTCAATGTAATTGCAGTTGCACTTCACCAACAAGTTCCACGTGTTCGTCACTCTACCACGCTGCTCGCGTTCCAGCCATCTAAGTCGTCTGAGGCATCGGCACCATCTGGGGGTCGAATACTTCTCGTCTTTCCAGTTTATGCACGCGACGCAATTGCTACGGGGTTTTCTCATCTACTTCTACCGACTACAGCTGCGCGCGCATCTCCTATCTACATCTATTAGTTACTGACATACTAGTCCAAGTGTCTTCTTGGTTTCACAAATATGTTTCTACTCGAAATCATAATAAACATGAAAATAAAATATTAATTAATATGTCCAAATAGACATTATTGGGTCAATGGGAACTAAAATGTGAATTTAGAATATGATATAAGAACCCCGAGTAACGCCGGGGAAATTGACTTGTTCATTTCGAGGCTCGTTCATGGGTGTTTTGATTCCAGTAATGATTTTTTAAATCCCGAGCAACGTCAGATAGTTCTGATACTTTTTATTATGTTATCATTAAATCATGTACACATTTTCAAACGACTTGAATCGAAAGTGAATCACGTAATTTAAATTTACGCTTGGGAAAAATTGGCGACTTCGACAGCTTCACATTACCCCACGCTATACGTATTTTGGAACAATAAACCGAGTTTTTTTCGTTTAATCCTGTATGAATTGGTCTCTTGAGTCTTCCATTTTATTTCTCTGCCGTAAACAACTCGATAGGACTTCTCGATGGGCTCCGAAATCTCGTTAGCAACTTCATCTCGATAGATAGATCATCTTGGAAGCCTATAGTTGGATTCATTCGATGAAAGAGTTACTGACCTTACCCCTGGGGAACAGTTTTTAGTTCAATAAGGACGGAGAAGGAGGGGTATTAGTTAATAGCAACAGTTTAATATAGCGAATAAACATATACATTTTGCATAATTTTGTTTAACCCGGTGAGTAGTTATTTACACCAGTATTAAATATTTTCATGATTTTTTAGGTAAGGTCATATGCTCAACATCTTACGTAAGTTTTAATGCTATCGTCTTGGAGGTGTTAAAAGACGAAAATTTAGGAGAGCGAAAATACATTTTCATGTATCTTTCAATGCTCGGAAATACGATTCTTCATTTGTGTGATTTTCTGCGTTTTGTTACGAAGAAAAGGGTATCCTCATTTACATTTACATTTATCAGAACTAATGAATTCTTTACAATTTATTGTGTTTTCAATCATATCACTTTTGAATTGAAATATAATATATGCTGACGAGTTCATCACAATGCATACACGCACAATGTCACAACAGAATCACGATGTGGTTTTCAGCGTTTTGACCCGATTATTGGCCATAGAAAAAAATTATGTAACGTTCTGAAAATGTGAAACATAAGATATATTAGTGCTGTACATAAGTAATTGAAAATATTTTTGTGGGGTTGAATCTCTTGTTTCACAACTATTGACCCTTCGTCATGTCTGCAAACTCTGTTCGTCGCGTTCGTATATTCCTCTCACACAATCTCGTACTACGCAGGGTCCAGCAGAATGGAGACCTCTGTCAAAAACCTTTTTTTTCGGCACGCCTCAATTGGTCAGCAATTTCTCATAAACAGGTCGACAGCAACGTGCCTGACATGCTTGCAAATCATCCTTTCTAATATCAGAGCGACCCACCGGTTCGGGGAGATCCTACCTCTTTTCTTTGGTGGCCATCGAGTGGGATGTTCACAGACTATGCATCCGTTCTGCGTCGAAAGATATTCTGACGGATTTCTGCTTTACTAAAGAATCTAAGTATGCTCTTGGTATAACATGACGTTGAGATCTATTGTTACTAATATGTAAAACTTTTAAGAGGTCGAGGGTCATTTAAATGGAAATATTTATCCAAAAGATTACTATATGATTTATACATTCAGTAGTCCTCTTATGGATCAGGTGGTAGCGTTCTTGCTCTTCACCAAATTACTACGGGTTCAATTCCCGGTGGGGCCAGAGAAATTTGTAGCTTTTCACATGAATGTCGCAGTTCATATAGCTGTGACTATGGAAAGCGAACCCTGCTTCCTCTGTCCTCCACCTGCTAGCATTAATTACTCTATCTATTACTAACTACTTCTACTACCCCCTGCACCTAGGTCAAGTTATTAGTAAATCCAGATAATTGGCCGACCTGCTAACTATGACCTACCACCCAACTCCTAACTCCTATCGCTCCATGTAGATAAGCTTCAATAGCACGCTACATTTCCCATTTACAAATGCTTCAATGGAATACATTCCGTTGCACTCCACTTAACCGAATGAATTGGAACCGGACGTGATCAGTAAAATAAAAAAATCCGGATGATTATATTTTTTCCAAGACATTTTTTTTCCAAGTTTATTTTTATAATGACTAAGAAATACCATATTATTGATAAACTAATTTCATGGTATTTCTCAATGTGATTGTGTAAACAATGTAGTCGATGGGAGGGATCAGCGGTAAATCCAAAGAATCTGCAAGCTCTACACTGTTCCCGCAGTAGGATGGGTCCCACGCTGTTCTTCATTTTTCATTTATAAAAAGTAAGGGAGGTAGCGTAGCTGGATGACCGGGGTTCTATCCCCCGTGAGATACGTATTTTTTATCACATCTCAACATCCAATTTACTCAACCTGCATTAAAATGAGTACCAGGGTCTATCCTGGGGTGAAACCGGTCGGAGCGAGATGGATGATATACACAGTATGCAATAAGAACAACAATAATATACATCAAATGTATGTAAATCTTACCGAGTAACCCAAAGTATTGTTAATATGACATCCAATGATTAAATAGTACCATAAAAAACATGTTTACGATTTAAAACGTAACAAAAATCAGCCAACTGGAGAAATGCGCGGTATGTCACTTAAACTATTACTGCTCTGAAGAAGGGGTAATAAATGTCCCGAAACGTCAGCAAGTACCAATCGTCTTTTTTGCCAACTCGTGATACAAACTATCTTTGAATAAGTAAAATAATGATATTTTATATGAACTCCTCAGTCAGTCGGATAATTAGTAATACTCGCACAGTGAATGTTACGATTAAAAGTTCCTGTCAGATCTTGGAACCTTGTCGGCTGTAATTTATTGGATGCTAATATTTAGAAACAAATTGTGAAACCTGTAAAATGTTGGTTAAAAAATTACCTTGTTTAATGTGACCATGAAATTTGTCCAACAAATCCCCAGTCTCCTCACTAGACGGCTAGTCCTGTAGCAAGTACGGTAACGCGCCTTGCACATCTTAGATGTTCAATGCAGAGCACCTCATGTGAGAAACAGTATCTCCCTTCCAAACATCAAGGGAACTTGTTAATGAGTTGTGAGACTCCGCTGCAAAAGTTGGGCGCGTGGAAATGGCATGAATGGTAAACTTAGACTCTTGAATGTCTTGATGTTCTCGAACCTGGTCCCAATATTTTCTATTAGGATATCTATAACTGATCAGGGGTCTTACTTTTAATAGAATTGTCGGTTTTTCGGAATGTCGTCCGGTACCCCGAAAAAAATGCACAGTTGTTGGAAAAAGTCAACCTATTAAAAAACTGCTCGATTTTGGTTCGTATTTTTGAAGTATAATTTCGATGTATTCTCAAACCACGTATTAAACTCTTAGTTTGGGTGCTATTCGTAAATTCGTAACGAAATAGCTTCATATTTTGCAAACAGATTGCTCTGAATTGAAGTCGTATTTTTAATGTGGAATTCGTATGTCGTTAATAAATACGGTCTTAATGAATGCGGTTTAATAAACTATTTAATAAATAAGGTTCTTTATAGTGGTCAGTTTGTTACAAATAAAATGCAAAGAGCGAATTAAAATATGTTTCTTGTTTGCGAAGTCCAACCGTGCTACAAGAAATTCAGTCATCGAAAAATATGTTAGGAACCGACTATATCTAATAATTTCACAAAAGGATTCACTAGACAACTGTAGCATTTAATCCTTGTTGTTAATGGAAGATGACGTAAAAGAAATATGGAATAATATGACAGAAATCTAAATCTGTTTATTTTGACGTATGTTGGAATATTTAAGTTCTTACCAAGCTTTTTGATCCCAACTTTGGGCAAATAAGTAATAACCACACTAATAATTCATTTTGGTAATTCTATTCAAATGGTGGTTACTTTTAATAATTTTATAAATTTGTTTTTTGAATTGTAATAAAGAAATGGTTAATTTTCATTATTTGTTGAATGTATGGTTTCGTCAATATTTTACATTTTATCCTGCTGTATGTATTCTCTATGTACCAAATGTTCTTGAGAACATTAAAATGTGTAATAAATATTAATTAATTCTAGCTTTACTTTCGATATTCATTTGGATTTTCTAATCTCATTGGATTTCGCTATGATAATTTCTTTTCGAAAATTCTTTGTTTCTCACAAAGATATTTTATATTCCTTCTTGATCTCTTCTCTTGTAGCACCCATGAAATAACCATTAAACTCAAATAATTTCATTGCCAATGTTCTTCTCTCTGATCCTGCCTTGTAGACACTTTCGTTGGCTCAATCTGCAGAGTCGTAAGCCGCTCGCACCCTCCTTAATCCTGTATCATGGCGCTGAGCCCGTGTCTTGTGGCTGAACCTTCGCATTCCCAATCCTCCCGTTTGATCTGTTGCCTTGACGACCAGTGCAAAACGAAGGCTGGGAAACAATTCAGAGCATCGGAGAAAGTTACGAAGAATCGCTGCAAGTATTGGGAGCCCTAAAGCCCCACAAAAAAAAGTATTGGGAAAAAAGATGATGCGATGTTTATTTTTCTGAAATTTTCGATCCATCTCTGCCTTTGGGCCCTTGATCGGAATTGATGAGATGGTCCCTCGCTTGTTTTTGGAGAGTAAATTAGTCCACATGGCCATATGCAGGTTGTAACTGATTTTTGACAGTAAATTTATTCTTACTATTACTATCATCTCATCTGTTGTTTCAATAGTGCTCTGAAAAGAACATTCTACAAGAAAGTGGAGAAATAGTGAAAAATACTTAAAATTTTTATTTCATTTCAGTGATTAATTTTAAACCAGAAAGAGAGAAAAAGTATTGCATTCCTGTTTCTGCTTTGTTCAACGGCGACGGCATGTTTTAAAACACATTTCCATGAAGTATAAAATATCACGAGATCATAAAATGGCCTTAAAAGTGCTGCGACTTTAAATAATTACGGTGTTGCGAGGGTAATCTAAGGAAAGTGTATTGAACGAAAAATGCAGTCAAATATTGCGAGAAGAGAAAAAGATTGGCTGGGGGTGGAGAGGACTGAAGGAATACGGAAACACACAAATAACTTATTATGATAAAGGTAAATAAATAATGTGGCTGAATAATCTGGAAAATGAAAATAAACAATCCATCAAATCACGAAATACATTTTTATGAAACTCTCAATATTTAAAACAATATTTAAATAAAATTTGTCCTTAATTCATGAGAACAAAATGACGCATTGTGTAGTGCCCTACGAACATCAGAAACGTATATTCTTTATATCCCCAAAATGTTTTCATGCGAAGCCTTGTGAGAGTGGGAAAACTGAAGAAAAGTAGTGTTGGGATCTGACAACAAAGGAATTGTAGAATAAAATATAAAATGTGTGTTCGCATTTTGAAACCCATCTTATCATTACTGACTAAAAATTTTCTTAAACATCTTCTCTCTATCGTGCATACGTAACATTCATAGTTATAAAGAAGAGATAAGAAATATAATAGTTTTGACTTTGTGAAAAAATGTTTGAGATTGTAAATGTAAAGCTAAGAAATTAATAGTTCTCGAAAAAACTGACTGTTTCGTATCATGGCAAAATATATTTGAAAACAGTAGTTAATAATTAATAACGTAAGGATTATCCGAATCACTCATGCGAAACTTGCTCTCTCTATTACGAAACCTTAGAACTTAACATGAAGTATTTCACGCAGAATATTATTTCATGTTCTTATTGAAGATTAATCTTGATTCAAATAGATGTTTCATTAAATAAAGCCAAGATTTTCTATACACAAATGTCTTCTTGAAAACTGGAATTCTAGCAGTATGAAAGTTTCAGAATTAAAATTATACATTAAAAATTAGAACGAACCACTCAATCCCAGTTTAGATAAAGGTAGGTAATGGTGAGAAAGGTGTACTATCCTCGTACTTCATTATTCATTAACATGTACGGAGTATATTTCGTGGGTTAATATTGTATCGCTAATGTCTGGGGACAATACTTTTGAGATTTTATACCAAGCGTTTCAACTTTAGTGGATGACTTTTAAATTGTTTCGTCTCTCACGTCATGAAACCTTTAATAAAACAATGAGCACCTCGACAATTTGTTACAGTTTTGACTGCGGGCAAAACAATATTTCCCTTTGGGAGCACTAACTGAGAAGGGAATCTGTTCTGCTTTCCCAATTACACTTTTTCAATCACAATAACTTTATAACGACTTGTTGAATGGGGTATAGTATCAATGAATAATGCAGAACATGGATATGAGTTTCATTGAATACCATTCTGTGATATCATTCTGACGAGGGTGCTTCTTTCTCGAGAGTATCTCTAGATGATCCTTCTCTTCTAATCGGATCTCTAGGTGATGCATGCAGTGGCAATTCTCGCGACGAAGGTGGTAATCGTTTTAAGTCGTTCGTTGTCGGCAACCCACCAGCGATAGGGATGAAGCTAAAGTATAAGCTACGGTGCAAAATTTAATTGGATTGCTTCGGCGCTTCCTTCTACACTCTCCGATGCGAGATTTTGAGAGGCTCTCTGGTTTAAGGATGAAATGAAATTTAATGCTGGCGGCGTTTAGTCCTCGCTTACTTTGATGGAACGCAGACATAATGAATACGATAAGACGGAATTCTTTGCTAATGGGCAGAGGAGAGCCAGTTTAAAGATCATATCCGGTTTAGTGAATTACCATGATGTTATTTAGACTTGCAAATAACACACAATTTATTTATGGGTTGAAGGCAAATTTTCCTCGTTCATGAAACCGTATGAAGTGAGAGCTGCATTAATTTGGTTCCTCTTTGAATTTATTAGTTGTATTACGAAGCATGTAAGTTACTTGTGATTTTTTAAAGTAATATTTTTATCCTTCTCTAAAACTACTACAAATTCTATTGTTTTATTTACCTTTTTTTTGGAAATGTATATATTAGAACAAAAACACAATATTTAATAATTATGTTTTAATTGAATTTATCACATTTTAAAATATTGCACTAAGAATTTTCAAATTCATAATGCAGTATTTGTTGAATTAGCCATGAAACTTACACAGGATAATAATTCGATTAAATGATTTCTTTCTCTGATATATGTATTCACAACAAATAATATTCATGTGTTTTAATGGATGGAGAGAAAACATTTAAATACCTGTTTTTCTTTATACATTAAAAAAATCGTGGAATAATCCATTCAACACCGTATGAACAGTGTTGTAATCAATTGACCCTGATAGAGAAGGCACCTATGTTGGTTGCAACAATTTCTCGTTCCTAAAACAAAAACTAAACGCTTATTATGTGCATTTATTTTAATAATACATACGTCATTTTTTAAAGAAAAATTTGTTTTATAACATTTTAATTTTTAGATTCTAATAATAAGTATATTACTGGTAAATGTAATATTGCTCTCGCAATCATTAATAAAAATACATCTGTGATTGATTGATCGCGAAAATAGGAATGGAATTTTACTCTTATAGTATTGTATCTGAACTTATACAGCGTCACCCAAAAGATTCAATTGGACTTAATTCAATCGACGGACACGAGTAGTTGATAAAGAATTTCAGCTAAAGGGTTGTTTTGATAATACATTATTTATTTAATGTATTTGAAATATAGTAATGTATTAATAGAAATATCAATATTAAAATATAGAATATACATATATTTATAATGAAATAACACAACAAAATTACTTTTTAGAATTACCGTTTATTGGTATTCCAACCACTAAGTGATTATATATACTATTAATATATTTTCGACCATTTTCAATAACAATAATTACTTAAGCTTTTCTTGCGTTATGGTCTTGAAGAAATAAAAACTCCTTGCGTCTTTCAACATTCATATATTTTACGATATAAAACTCTTATTTTACAAATGAGACAGTGTGACAAACGCTCACGTTGTTGAATCTTGCGGTCTTCCTCATGAGCCGCACATTTCCTTGTCGCATGCCATCACCCTTGCGTTGCTCACGACTATGAGACTCAATTTACAATGTGCAACTCGCGAGGAAAACTTTATAGAGATTTTGTCTGCCATGTTGTCATTTTCATGTAGTGAAATATAAAGAAACGTAGTTAAGATACATAGAATAATGTTACTACATAATATTTCAGTTGCGGTTTAACATTACACTATACCATGATAACCGATTCAAACATTAAATTACATAATAATTGAATCGCACTTTTTAGAAAGGAACTAAGTCAAACTGACATTTTTATTTTCACTGCCCATGTAACTAATAAAAATACACGCATTTCACAGCGAAGACAAGAACTCGTGAGCATGCTTTTATGATCTATTACGCAATTACTCTAAAAGAGACAGCAATTTTATTTATTGGTTATTATTTTAAAAAAATCAGGTTTTTCTCTCACCTGAAAAGTAGTAAATTTTGACTTAATTCCTTTCTAAAAAGTGCAATTCAATTGTATTTTAGATTACGTTTCATTCACAATTACAACTTTGCATTACGTAATAATAAAAATAAATAGTACTAATAAAAACATTACACAAAATAGTTATTTCATTCCGTTATCTTTCATTGTTAGTTTTTTATTGTTGACGACTTTTTTTTATTAAATTAGTGTAAACTTTGCTCAGATTATCTATAATGTATAATATAGACCTCCGTTACCTTCTGCTATTGACAACCCGCAACTCGATAATTTCATACTCCTAAAGAAAATTTACAAAAAATTCCGTTCGTTTGGCACAAATAAAAAATATAAAATGTAAAAATAGTATACAGTATGTTATACTTTCACGTGACCGTCCTAGTTTGATATAACCAAACAAATGGTATAAATTTGACTAGCGGACAAGCATCCAATCAGCCATACATTCATCATTGTATTCGAAGATAATAACCGTAATTACTCAAACTGCACGTTCTGATTCTTCTTCACGTTCTCCAAATACGATGTATGGAGCGACCCTCCCCTTGACCTGAGAAACCCGCCACCCGACTCTGGCTCCGCAAGTGCTAAGGTCGGCGTTACTCCCTTCACAAAGCGGGACGTAATTAGAGCGCATGCAACGGGGGCTGGCACGGAGCCACCTCCACACAAACTACCAGCAAACCGTTCACAATGGATGGCCAACTCACGTCCCCGGGCCGTGTGTGACTGTATGTGGCGGGAGAGGGAACCTCAGCGCGAACGATCTGAAGAGTTTGCTGTTCATTTACATAGGGACACTCACAAAAATTGGTCTGTTCCAAAGACTTAACACATGTATCCTTATATATTTTCACGCGCTGATTACGAATTTGGGGCATTTGCTCCATCACCCTCCATTTTTTAAATAGCGGGAAACCTCCCTTTAAGACAGAAAATAGACATAATATCTCCAAAGGCTTATGCATTTTATGTAAAAATAGAGATATAAACTAGGCACGGGTCCGAATTCGGGTCTAGAATCCCAGTTTTTTATCTCTATTTTTTTGTATTTAATGTAGAATTTTTGTGATTTAAAAACTGGGGGGGGGGGTAATGGATAAATTCTACCCCCAAATTCGGATTCATTGTGTGAAAATATGAAGGTTACATAAGATTGATCATTGGAATAGACATGATTTTTTTTGTATGGGCCTGTGTTATTTTACCGTGTTATTCACCTGGTGTTGAGGAACCGTGCTTCGGGTACCAAGAAAAAAATGTATTTGCATTGAATACTATTTCGTTACTTGCTTTTAGAAATAAGTAAATAAATTAATAAATTAGAAACAAAACACTTCAATTATTAGAATAATTGAATCTAAGGATTTAAAAAAATGTTTTATATGCTAAAACAATGCGACATTTATCTTACACGCGCAAAAGAAAGTGTATAAACTTTTGAACATGAAGAGGACATGTTACAGTTTGAATAATATCGCATAATACATTATAGAATAAATTAATATTAAATCGTCGAAGTAAAATTGAATCCAGAAGCAAATTTGCTTTTCGTAATTTATTTTCGGCTATTTTATGCGGGGGAAAGTAAAATGAATTGTGTTATTTTGCCACATCTTTGACACAGTACTTTAATTTAATGTGTGGACCTTACGAAGTTTCCTTTGCATCGGCAGTTTTCTCTTCTGTATATTCATCTAAATTTGTGTAGATTTGTTTGTTTCAATATCGTAAATCCTCTGAAAGTCTACTCCTCCTTTTTTAAATTCTTGATTAAGTTAGAAGTTAATGTTTAAGAAATGTTTTATTCGAAATGTGTCAAAGACACGTCGAATGCTTAATATTGACGTTCTTGAAAAGTACCTCAGGGAGATCTCAAATATTTAGTGGGTTGTCGAAAAGAAATTTATTTATCACGGTATTACAAAATTATCAGCATGTATTGAAGTGATCTTGTATTTCAAATGTAACCTAAGAAAAGGAAACACGAACGGAATAGCACTGTGTTTATTAGTTTATTCTGAAGAAGTGACAGTAAATCAGTTTATTGTCCTCGACGTGTTTGCGTAGCTGCTCTTGACAATAAATTATTTATATGTTGCCGGACTAAATGTTGGTACAGGGCTTTTATATAGTGTAGTCAATATTTTTACTTCGCAATCATCTGTAAGGGTATGGATAAGTGTACAATCTCGTTATGTTGGCAGTACTTTCGCAATTACTTAAATCTATAGCCAACATCGGCTCTCAATTCAGTTCACTTGCTCTTGTGGCGCTATCCTGTTCTTTTTCTGCATGGAGCGCGTGGAACGAATGTAAACTTGTGTCAAAGTTTGATGTGTTTTTTGTATTTTTTTTACAGCAAATACTCGCTTATATGACTACTATTATTATCTATTTGGATATAACTTTAGTTCCTAGAAGTTGGCAATTCGTGTTAGGCAGCCATATTGCATTATTTTCGGGGAAAGTTATATGACTTTGAGTAAAACTCACGGCGGTGCATTCTTGTCTGTCGTAATCTCAATCCATTGACATGTTAATTCTGATACGAGAGAATTTCCAAAATTCTGATTTTGCTGACTTTGTAAACACGACTTAATGAATGAGTCATTTAAAGACTTTCTATAATGAAACACAGTGAAAAGTCGTAACATAAGGAGTAAATAAGAAATTAATCGCAGAACATTGATTCCTGGAACAACTTTCCCCTCAATGCATTTCTAGTTTTTTTTTCCAAACCCCATTATTCTCTAGTTTTCCTTCGGGAATTCCGATTGAAATTGGTTGTATCGTCCCTTGCTTTGTATGAGCTTAACTTAACCTCACGTTCTCCGTGATGTTTTAGTCTCAAGGTCATAAGCGTATTTAACGATTTAAACTATGAATGATAATTTTTAACTTTAAATTTATTAATTTATTTTCGATGAATAAAGTTTATGGTTAATGCATTTGTTTTTAATAATATATCTTGTAATTTAAAATTAATTTTGAATATTTATTACATTTTGGAATAGTTATTATGTATTTTTTCTCACTGCGTCAGAGTTATTAGTGCCATTAATAAAATTGCAGAAAAAGAACATTATATTGTAAAAGTCTTGGTAATAAAACAATATATTCTAAATGTAAAGGAGATAATATGTGCAATATTTCATAAAAGATATCACCAGAAACTAACCAAAAGAATAATCTATTTTGTCTTAGTGTCCTTGTTGAATAGCTCAGGGTATCTGGACAACGTTTCTACTGGAATCGCGTAAATGGCGGATCATGTTATTTTAAAACCCGACGGAAATCCCATCTCTGTGACACCTAAATGTTATGAGCTATTCAACGTGGACATAACTGAGTTTACGAAGGGACGTTCTCGATCTGAGCGTTCGCGTTTCGCATATTAAAGAACTCGCCATTACCGTGTTCTTAATTACGCCTGTTACGAGAGATGAGATCACGGATCTAACGTACCCAACTACGTCACTACGACAAAACCTTATCGTTAAAATTTCTTGATTAGCAAAGAAGGCAACTCAAATGGAATTATAAAAAGTTATGTAAACTTTTCGTAATAATATGAATGCAGACAATGTATTATGAGAAATTGTTATTGCCAGTTAAAGAGAATGAGAGATTAAAGAGAATGTAATTAATTGTGAATTAAGAAAATTAAGAATGAATGAACTCATACATACACAAGATTTAAACTTATATTAATGTTAGTTATTTAAAAAATATAGCATTTTGAAAAGTGAAAATTCTTTTGGAGTTACTTTGTTGCGTATTTTTAATAATATGTAATATAAAGTTCATTATAATATGAAACAATATAGAGAGTCGAGTGCCATTTTTTGTTACTTTTATTTTTATTTGAAATCTAAAATCTTCTTTATAATTTTTCGAATTCTTTCCATCCATTTCGAAATCAATATTTATAATATGTCGATGATTTTACGTATTAATCATTTGTTATTTATTTCATTTTATCTACTCAGTTCGCTAGGGATGTTTTATAGTCATAAATATAAATAGACTGAACAGTCTCTTCTTTAGGTTGGCCGTGATAACATGGGGCAGAAGATACTATGAGGTGTCGCCCTCTCTCTTGTACACCCTCTTGGAGGAGGTAAGATGCGCAATGACTTGTTCGCAGCGATCAGAAGTCAGAGAAGGGTATCGAGTTCCCCCTCCCAAGTCGATGTGCGAGAGAGACATACATACACACACACACACACATATATATATATATATATATATATATATATATATATATATATATATATATATATATATATATATATATACTCAGCGGACTTATGTACGGGTTTTCCGACATGTCCGATAAAATGTGACAATGGGTCGCTTAACAAAATATTCAACACTTAATTACGCTTAACCTTATTTTTATTTGAAGTTATTATCTTAAGAGTTCAAACAAATTAATTCATAGAATATCATAGCCTAGACAGTTCAATCCAAACCCGTCCCTAAATCTTAACGCTCGTCTCGCAGGTCGCGCAAGAATTAGAAATATTACACAATGGAACGATTCTTGAAAGTAATAAACAACTCATTATAAAAAACAACAACATTGTTTCGGCAATAAACGACATTGTCATTTCCATTACGTTACTTATCCTTATAAGTGCTAATTCTTGCAAATATTAACACAAATACTCGGGAAATGCATGCTTGTGAAGGCTGTAAACCCCGCAGAGAGTCATTCCTGCAGAGACCTCCGCAGTAGATCACATTTCACTCCTGTGATAACGTGTGTCTGTCGCACACGATATTAGATTCTACAACATCTCTCTCAGTGAAATCAATGAAACTGTTGAGTATAATTCAACTAACAAGAATTTGAACTGCGAGTGAGATCTAAAATTAATTATAAAAATCTAAAACTCACGAGCAAGCTACCCACGTGTCTGAACTCAACAAAGAATTGAATTAATGTTGCCACGATGGGACTGGCGTTAAAAAAAATCTTCAATCTTTGGTTTATATTAGGGGTGTACATGGTATTATGTATTATGCTATTACATATTTAGTACATGAATTCATAATAAAGGGTTCTAATGACCGAGATGTTGACGAGACCTGAAGCCCCACACAAAAAAGACATTCTCTAACAGTTCCATTTCTGAAACACATATGAGACCAAGGACGGCGGATTGAAACGCGAAAAATATATTTAGGGGCCTAATTTGTAAGGATCACGAAATTCTTTGGACAATTAGAATACAGTTTTATGAATTATTAGCCGAACTACATTGTGATGCCCAGGATTTGAGAAGAAAATTAGAACAATCATTACTTGACATCGTGGTATTAAAGGACATGTATGGATTTTTAAACTCATTTTACCAGGCGTTACCGAGGGTTCTTATATAACATTCTAAAATCATGTGTTAGTTTTCATATATTTTTGCTTTCGTGATATTAAATTTTCTCTCCTGATAATTTCAAAATTTAAATACTAGGAAGGGCACCTATAAAAATACACGCAAATTTCAGTATTGTATGCAATATATACGCAATTGTGATTTATTTTAAAATCCAGGCAAAGAGATCACAAACTTTACACGGAATGCTCAATAAACAAAGCACGTAGTTAAGAATTTCTTTTAGATTGTGTACTTGAAAACCAATTTCGCTTCATGTAGATTATACGTGCAGTGGATATTCGGCCTCACTAAGGAACTATACATACAAGTATTCGCATGCGCCGTGATGGATCTAACGAAGCTGGCGCCCATACGGGATATGCTTATCAGAAGACCGCTTCGAAAAAATATTTTACGTTAGTTTCATCGTTAATAAAAGAAGTTTATTAAAGAAGGAGTATTTATCTGACGTGATTAACATTAATAAATATTTATTTGTAGACACTATAGTGTCTTCAAATTTATTTTCGGATTGCTGTTGACAAATATGCAAGTCTACATTTGAATACATTTTTGTTAACATATAATTTCTCTAAATCGTAGTCAAATGTATACATGAGTATTATATACATTTATAAATAACGTTTAACAATCCTTATGTTGTTGAATATTCTAATTGCCAATTCAATTTTTAACATAGATCTACAGAGGTCCTGCTGAAATGCATAAATATATAACCTATAACAGGATGTATTGTGTTGACATAATTACACATAGTTTAATACAAAAGTACAGTATAATAATGAAGTAAAATGTGTCTTGTATACTGAATCACATTTGTACTCCCTATGAATGAAGTGAATGGAATTTGTGAAACATGTGTGGGATTACGAAATGAATAGTGTTACCCATTTACGATGGTTTCTAATAATATTCACGTATCAAAACTAATATGTAAAATGTTGTATTATGTCTTACTTCATAATAAAATGTTGTATTATGTACTTTAGTACAAAAAGTATTATGTACTCTAATGTCGCAATTTGACTTGACGCTCAACCTTCCAGTCGTCTTAGTTAAGTTTTGACACAAATTCATGCGATTATAAAAAACTAAACAAAATCAAATCGTAATATAGCAGTATCACGATCACACTCAGAAGCTATTCACAATTTAATTACGATATTATTTTTCATCAATAAATTGTCAAAAGATGACACATTCTCTAAATTAAAGCCGCACGACTCCTATGTTTGCAAGCGCTACGTCATATTTTTGACACCATGTTAGATCCAGAATGGTGCATGCGAATACCTGTACTTACGGTGCTTTAGGCCTCACGTAAGGTAATCGAAGTCTGGCGGGCACATTAGTAAGCTTCATAGTAAATAGTCATGCTAGTGAAGTGATATCTACTCATTAGCAGCGAATTTTAATCGTTTTCTGCTATTGTAATTCATCAATATTCACCATACCAATTCACTTGCAAAAATCCTTAAGAAGAGTCATTTGAAATTTCAAATAATTCTTCGATTAATTTTTATAATTCCCATTTGAAAATGTATTATTGTAGATATGTTGTATATAAAGTAAACAGAAACTTTTATAAACATTCTAGAATGATTTACTGAACTTAACAAAATCTAGAACTACTAACCTAGGGGTTTGATTCGTTCTCGCCACCTTAACGAAGCCAAGTCTTTTTATTCGAATCCGCCATTTACCCTCGTTCCACATGCCACCATTTGCATCTCCTGCATATTCCCTCAAGTCTCTTTTGATTTATGCAGTGAGATTTCACTACGTAACTGGTGTGTGCGGACCGCTCGCTAGTTGTCTGATTCAAGGCCGCTGGCCGGGTGTACAATTAGGACACATTTTACCAGTAAATTCCCTAATGGAAGGAATGTGAAGTATGTTGCCATGATTTTCAGCGCAGATGGTGAGGCCGTACGCCGAGTATTCCAGGATTGTGTGGCGGTTTGGTGAACCCTAACTAACCCTAAACATGATTTCAGATGACTGGTTAAATGTTTATCAATTAAAATGCTCCAATATTATGTTTTCTTAATTATGTATTATTTCTCATTTTTTATTGTTTTGTTGCAAGAGGTAATTGTGTTTAATTTAGAAAAGATTATTAATAAAAAACTAGTTTTTATTTTTTGCATTTGTTATTTATTTATTTACAGATTTTAGATTTTAACACATTTACTTATACAACTTAATCTTATTATTCACTTTGTCTGACACATAGTCATTGCAAGGGTTCTGCGTCTTAATGCCCTTATTTCTTCGCGCCTTTTGTCTACTTTTCTCTTGGGAGCCATGGAAATATGGATTCCTGTCACCAGGGCATCTGCAATCATGTCATTTCGTCCATTGTCCTTACTCGTCTGTTTTCCTTGTCCGTCTCAAATTCCTAATTGTCTCAATTTTCTGCGAGTCTCACTATTCTTTCTCTACTATTTTTCTTCTTTTTTGAATTCATCTCTTACCATTCCTAATTTTGTTACATATTCTCTGAACTTTACACATCTTTTCCCTGTCCGTATCAATTCTTGCCAATCCCTGATCTTCCAAAATCCAACCTCCTTTAAAACAATAAATAATGTGCCCTTTCTTCCCTATACTGCTCACAGTTCCAAAATACTATGCTTGCATTGTCCACTGCCTGCATTTTCTTCTGTGAAAATAGCGATGGACCGGAACTCTAATTCGAACCTTTCGCCGCTGGTGTGCTACCACTCCAGGCCGGGTGGATGTTGTGTGTGGACTTTGGGAGACGAAGCGGATTGTGCAGCGGTAGCACATCTGCGGCCAAAGCATGAGGACTCGGGTTCGAGTCCCGGTTCGTCGCAATTTTCACTTGACTGTAGATGATGTAAACTTCCCTCCCCTAGTACGTACTCGGAAGTTGAGAGTTAGGAATATGCGTCTTAATTTCAATCGTTTAAAAAATAAACTATAAATGGTTGACTATGGATATGTTCTTCATGTTTCTATTCTGTTTCAGGTAACGGCAGATTTCTAGTACCTTCACTTATCAGACCCGGTGTCTCTGGACTCTCATCAACATGTGAGTGAATAAAAATTGGATTAAACCTCTACTAGCAACGCTGAATGAATACATTTGCGTAATGCGTGTAATCTGTTTGATATAGAAATGAGATATGGCGCTGTCACACAAATCATTTTACAGTCTCTCATGCAAGCATTTCAGTGCCACATGGGGATTACAAGAATTATGTGGCGCATATGATACGAGTCTTTTGATAAAGTAACAAATGTGTGTGTTGCTTATTTACAAATAAAATTTACTCATGGGGGATTATATATGACTACAGAATTCGTTACAAATCGCACCTCTGCATGTTTTAAGCAATGTAAATTGGGAGTAACACTGATCTGGTTGGTAAATTGAGGTATGGGAAAGTGTAATGTTTACCGTCGTGGAAAAATTTTGATACCACTCACCGACAAAAACGCTGTGCTAATTTGATAAGAAATTTTTTATTTTATGTCAGATCAGTTTGAAACTGGATAAACCGTTTAAGAATAAGAGTCTTCACGTAATATTATAATTTGGTTGTTATCGAACGAGTTATTATTGATAAATGAAGTTTTTAATTCAGCACTACGATTGAAAGGGTAGGCACATTTTCCTTTATACCTGAAATAAAATTTTAATAGGATTCACTCAAAATTTTTAATTCACATTAAACGCAAAATGAAATGATTTTGATGTAACTCATTTTTGTGTGGAACAGCGCGTTAACGTATTATTAATGCTCAGACTCGAGTGTGAAGACTTTATTCCACGACAGTAGACATGAATGGAACGAAGATGATATAAGTCTTCGTGAGCAATTTTACTATACAAAACTATCGTGAATGTCTAGCATTTACAAATGCACTAGTTGTTGTCAAAACAATTGCGAATGAAACCTAAACAGCTGTTCGAACAACGACTGTTCGACAATAAATCGTAATGCATGCTCATTGGTACTTCCTGAAAACAAAGAAGAAATGAAGGAAGGTTGGCAATATGTTCTTTCCGACTGAAATGTTTCCTCCGACAATATACGAGGTGTGGCTATTAAATAACGAGACACGCTGTAAAACATTTTATTTTGATTTCATATATAGTTACTTATTATCACCTCCTCTATCCCTACAACGCTCCATGCGAATCTTCGACTGTTCCAAACAGTGCTGGAAGTCTTCTTCTGTCAGCTCCTTCACTGGGATGCTGTACTTGGCTAGAAACCTCTTGACAGACAATGCGGAATGAGCCGGCGCATTGTCTTGGTGGAGAACCCATGTCTTGTCCTTCCACAATTCGGGTGGTTTTTTCCTTATTCTTTCACGGAGTTCAGCAAGAACGTGAAGGTAGTAATGTTCACTAATAGTTTGACCTTCAGGAACGGTCAGATCGAATCAGATTACCGATTTTTTCGACATTGTCATCCGTTTTTGACGCGGAAGGTCGACCCGGGCGTGAATCATCTTGAACGTCTTCTCGGCCATCTTGAAAACGCTTAAACCACTCAAAACACGTGCACGCGATAAACATTCGTTGCCATACATTTTTTTCAATAAATTATAAGTTTCAGTAGCGGTTTTTCCAAGTTTCATGTGAAATTTCACAACAATTTTGCTCTAGTGTTACACTTAACATTTTTCCGGCGAAACAAAAAAACAACTCGAAAGCGAACGAAGGCTACGGCTATACTGATTTGTTTACAGAAGCGAGAGGTACTGCATTCGAAAGAGAAAGCTTCACGATAGACAACTGCCGGTCGCTGGTGTTTGGGTAATGCGCCCTTCTTCTGTAGCAGCGTCAGTCTCGTTATTTAATAGCCACACCTCGTATATTGTTTCATTGTGTTGAAGGTTTAACGTGTCATAAAAATTCAAATTTCTCTTTTGTATGGTAGTATTCTAAGAGCATTTGCTTGGTCTTCCAATACAAACAAACAATCTGTCCTGAAACAATAATCACCGAAAGGTCGTTATGGAATAGCTTTTGCATGATTTCACTTTAAAAGATGCTTCTCATATTCTTTTTTGCATATACTTGTTTCCGTTGATATATGGCGCTTTTTTAATTGTCACGTTTCTTGGTGAGGAGCAATATGACAGTACCAATAATTTACTTCCAGAGTAATGTAGATCCAATCATTCAAATTTATTAAATGTTTTGTTCTTCCAGAATTGAAAGGCGTTAATTGGTTCGTTCATTGTTATTGTACTTTTTACCCATTTCGTATATCTATTATTGCAAAATATATCATACTATCTTTAAATCTGTTGTACCCAATATTTATTGTTTAAGAATTCCAGATCACATGATGTCAACCCTTGTTTAGCGTTTATAATAATATGTTTCTTTGTCTAATATTAATGTATTATCCAGTGATCATTTTTAATACATCTTTGATGTATAAAACAATAATTGGAGTTTTATTTTACGTACACACACGAAAAGAATATTTGAGTTAAGCGTTTCTATGTTTAAGCCTAGATGATTGGACGTATTTTAAACGGCGGGGAAATCTAGCAAAAATATCGACTGTTGTAATTTTTTGCATTTTAAGCTGAGAAAAACAACTCAGAATCCGTTAAAATATACCTACGTAACATCAATGCAAATGGCAATCGCGAATATTACAATGAAAATGCGACGCCCTACACAGGATATGTTTATTCCAATTATGATGCGACAGGAAATCATTCGTGATAATTACCATCAAGAAATGCGAGACCGTGAAGAATGCTATGTGGCTTACCGGAGATCCACTGTAGTCGATCGACAATGAGTCCTTGTATTCTGATCACGTCACTAGTTCAAGGCCAACTATCTCAGGGAAGCACTTCCCTCTTTTTACATAGTGGAATAAGATAAGGTGTACCAATGCGTATCGAAGTGGAAGGGGATGTAGGCCAGCGAATCAAGACGCATTTTGCGAGGGAAGTTAAAGGAGTTGTTCAGATTCATGTAATGTGTTTATGTAGTTGATACGATTGCCGTGAATCGATATCCAAATTCGACAGCTCCGAAAAATGACATGAATATGATTCGCTTGCACTGCGTATATTCGGGACGGGCACACTTTATCTCCTTTCACTATGGTCATTTAACGCGTCAATCAGTTATCATTTGTCAAGAGAAAGTAGTAGTGAATTACGATCATTTAGTCATCCAGGGTTAATATTTGGCCACAAACAAGGATTAAAACGCTGTGTTGTATACAACGATCACAATTAATATTCTGTACGAACGTTGTATGATAAATTTAACTCAATTAGATTTAAGTTAATTTATAACCACTGGACCAACTAACGAGGTTTTAAGTTTTCATGAGGTTTGACCTGCTTGTTTTTCATCGGAAACAATACACTCACGTTCAAAGCTCCCTTCCCACCTTACTTTATCTGCGTATAGAAGTAGTACGCTGCACGTGGAAATACCTCCCGATATAGCCTCTGATGAAGCCTCTCTAATGCAGTGAAAGTGCGTGAGGCGTATGCACGCGTGAGAGTACATCGAGTGAGGACAGTTGGAGCGGCGTAGCCAGAGGCGTGAGAACGGAGGACGCATCTAAATCGATGCGACGTGCAGGAATGCGACTTAACAATCCGCACGCATAATTAAATGACCAATCAAAATGCTTGTATGCATATTTTCATAATTTTGAATTTGAAGAAACCGCAAGCGGAGCAGGGTGTGTAAATGAACTTGATATGAGCTGTCTAGAAATAGGCTTCTTTTCCCAATGTATTCAAAGTCAATTCTCAAGTTTGGTTTCGATGCATCAGTTTGTTCGTGAATTATCGGGGGAATAAAACTCTTAACATACTGACATACTCGTACATACACACAAACATGATATTAGACGTTCATCGATGTCGATGCTGTCTGGCTTTGAACAGATCCTCTGCAAGATGCGCCCCTCAAATGACTTTTGAGTCCTGCCTTTGATATGAAGCTTCTGCGGCATTCAGGAGAGGACAGGACAGGACAGTGTATCGGTCACTGGTGACTGTGACGGCGATGGTTGTTGATTAGGTTGAGTACTCGTAGAGGCGTTTGTTGTGTTGTTATCTCGAGGCAAATTAAGAGGTTTTAGAGTATTTGATGGGGTGTTAGGATGTCTTTTATGGCTTGTGACTCCAGCTTTCGATTTTGAAACGTGGCCGCAATATTCACAAGTTACGGTACTATTGTTTTGAGTTATGGGTACCCTATCTTTGTGGGCTTGTGATATGTTCGAATTAACATATTGGCGGCCTTTCCTGCCTTCTATTTTGAACTCGCAAAGTGGACACTTCCATTCCCACTGGTCTTGTTCCTCATGTAGGACTTGCCTTTCCTATGCAGCTTCTTGAATGGTTTGGTAATGTTGTTTCTGAATGTTTGCATGTATTTTTGATCGCCAAAGGTTTCTGTCTGATGCTATGGACCTCTAGTCTTCTTCTTCTTCAGGAGTTTGAAGTTGTTTTTTGTAAGGTCTGTCCAGCGTTTTATGGGTCTCTGCTGGGGTCGAATTCCTTCACTACGTTGAGAGGAAGCAATTTGATGGGGAACGCGGTTAGTGGACATACGGCTGAAGTTACCTGCCCATCGGAGGCGTCGAATCCGACTAAGTTCATCAACTTTCAACATATCTGTTTGCTTCAGGATCTCTTCGTTCGAGATCATATCTTTCCAGCTGATTTGTGTTATAGATAGATCGGGCAGGTGAAAAGAACTCAGCACCTGTACATTCTTTGCTTTTAGGGTCCAGCATTCAAATGAGTAAAGAAGAGTGCTAAGGACGATGGTGTTATAGATCTGGACTTTGGTTTTGAGGCTGAGATTGTGAGACTTCCAGATCCAGTTGTATAGTTTGGCAAAAGCTTGGTTTTCTGAAGCAATTCTATTCTTTATTTCGCAGGTAATGTCTCCATTTTTTTGTAAACTGACTTCCTAGATATTTAAAGGTATCGACTTCAACACACACACAGTCACACATACATACACATACGACATTAAACATCATCGCCAGATTTTGAAAATATACTCTCCTGGAGCCAATTCGTAAAGATCCGGAGACATCTCAACTTTTTTCTTCGACCGATACAATATTTTCTTTATACTTTCTGTGTAATTGGAAAGTAAATAAACACGTTTTTACATACAAACCACTGAGCCACTTATTTTTTCTAGAATCACATGTTCTGACAAAGTACTGTAATGGAATAATTCAAAAGACTTAGAAATTATTACCAGATGAACATGAGATAATTATAAAATACCGATGAATAAGAGAAATACATTTTAATACATTTATTGTCCTCTATCCAAAACTGTTAAGTGGGAAATAATTGTGTGTATATTTCTGAATTTTTATCTCGATAATACCTCCAACAATTTTGATAAAATGCGATAAAACCTTTTGCTGAGTTAGCTTCAATCGCTTAAGTTTCAACACCGGGTTGGTCTTTACCTTTTTTTCCCTAGTGGTAAATATAAATATACATACGCTCCCATTTAATCTAATTTTGTAAATATTTTCAAAGTAGTTAGGTGTAGGAGTCTCGCAACTAAAAAAGGCATTTATTTATTAACTTCTTTGGGATGGAAAAGCGTACGAACATGAATTAGCATTTGTTCATTGCTTTTCATACGAGAAGCACAAATATTTTTTGCTTATATTTCTTCCGTGTACACTTAGAGAAGATGTGTGATAACTTTCGGTCAGGCGAAAATGAGGACGTGCTGGGAATCGAACCCGGGACTCCTGCAATACTCGCAGGGGTGTTATTCACTACAGCACCCTTTCACAACTGTACACCATGTCCACCCAGACCATTTCCACCCTGACTGAAAGTTATGGCACAAATATTCTTGTTCGGTTTTTCTCAATTTTTGGTATGCTATTAACTAATGTTTCCTACATCCCATAATTATTCCACAATCTTTTGGAACCGTGATAAGTTGGCTGAACGAATTGACGAGATTTGAGAGCCTCAGCCGATGAAGACAAAGTTCTCTCAGAGATCTTGAGAAAACACATCATCTTCAACACAAACATCTCTCTTGACTCTGGAGAGCTCCTATCTCGTACGTTGGAAGCAGATACAATCTTATTGACTTCGACTGCGCGCTGGTGCGCGAGTGGAGACAAGAGGCTTCAACGAATCCGATCCCCATTCATAGAAAAAAAAGAAAAGAACTTACTGGGGATGACAACGTGTTTCAAAACGAATATACATTCTCTACGTTTCGACAATGAACGTTCCGACATTAATTTCAACGTGGATAGATAAAGGTTTTACTGCTAATTTCAGTCGTCGTCAGGTGAGTGCACGTAATAAATTATTACGTAAGTATTATGTATATAATTATACATGTTTTTTCTGTGTATGTAGTTTCTTTATTGTATCTTTTGTTTTGTCAATACTATTAATTAATTTATGCACATTTACCTGACGATAACAGAAATTGGTAGATAAAGCGTTTTCTGGTAAAATACAAGCTTCGTTTACTAACAAGATCGTATATAATGTTACAATATTTATATGACAGTAGATGACAGTACTATCCATGCCAACGTGATTCACTCCTTTCTCATCGTCACACAATATTGCGATGCTCGACGAGGCCATTGCTAGGCGTCGGTTCAAGTAGGAGTAGATGATACGAGCATTTCGCTCCGGTCGTTTTGACTGCAGGAAAGACCCATCCTTATTTTACGAAAGTCTCAGTAGGTCTTGGAGTCAATCTGGAAATTGAAGTGTGATGAAAATCCCTCACTTTAGCAGGGGCGGAACATCGACCATCCAGTCAGCAGCTCCGCTCTCCAACCAGAGACACACCGACTACGTCCTGTCTAGTATTTTAATTATTACTCGAATCTCTGATGTCAATAAGTTAGTCATACTGTCCAACAACAGGTCCAGAAGACGCCCAAGGGGTTCGCGGAGGGTAGAGCTCCGCAATTTTTAAAGCCTCAGCAAAAGAAGAAAGATGATCCAGGATACACCCGGCACTCATTTTATAGCAGACTGAGTAGCTTGGGTGTCTATCTTTGAGGTGGGACGAAAAATCCCCATCTCTACTGGGATTAAACCCCATCCATCAAACCAGCAACTGTGCACTACCAACTGAGCCATGCTAACTCTACCGAGCCTCTCTGATGTTGTATCGAAATAAAACAACTTAATACATATTCACAGCCTTAATTATTAACACCGTAAAAGTTTGTTTCAATCGATTCAATAGTTTTGGCGAGAAAATATTACATCCTATTGAAGTTGAAGTCTCGAAGTAAATATGTGCTCTACTGGAGATCACCTGTATGAACAAGGAAAACACAATATGCTATTTTAATGCGAATATTACATACACGTTTACAAACAAATAGTCATAGGTTAGGTTAGGTCAGGTATCCCGCTAAACACTGTTTTGTAGTCACAAAGCTCTGACGAAGGCAATGAATTGTTGTATTTCCATCTTTTTTCAAGTTAACAAATTATTCTATGATTTCTTCGGGATATAAATAAGTTTTCAATTTTTAGTATTCTGCGTTCTGTGAAACCTTTTGTTAAAGTGGGATTGTCATTACTTGTCGGAACCCATGATCACCACGGGTTAAGAACTCTTGGAAGAATAGAATAAGCTGCGAATAGGATATTTTAAAAACTAATGTATTAAT
Source organism: Laupala kohalensis (assembly GCA_002313205.1). Lineage (NCBI taxonomy): Eukaryota > Metazoa > Arthropoda > Insecta > Orthoptera > Trigonidiidae > Laupala > Laupala kohalensis. The sequence continues at coordinate 1,077,510 of NNCF01126165.1, read as the reverse complement.
TAATAGTAATTTTAACTCTAGTATTGTTGTATAAATCAAGATGACCAATAGTGTTCTTTTCATTTCTTTATTCTCAGCTTTAAATTTGTTTATAGAATAAACTACTAACAATAAAATAAATTTTTAAAGAAAATATCGTGCGCGAATTTGAGATGGGGTAACTAGAATATATGCATCATGGTTTCGTATTTTTGTTGGTTGCTTTACCATGAATGTAGCTCACCCAGAAACATGCATCTTGAGGAGTTATTGACTGTGTGAATAATTACCTAGTGAGTGTTCAGTACAAATTGAAGTATGATTTCGTTGTGATCTCGGAATGGAGATTACTTCAACAAGAGAGAGAGAGAGAAAGTAGATAATGATAATAAATTTATTGCCAAAAAAGCAGTTACAAGCTGCTTATGACCATGTAGGGAACAATAAACTAATTTACTATCCCGTACCAAGCAGGAACCGTCCCATAAACTACGAAAAGGGTCGTATGGCAGAGGTGGATTTAACATTTCAGCACACTCCTATAATAAGAATACAAGTAGTTAACTACCTGTTATAATATCAACAAAATACCAATAATTGGTATTTAATAAAATGAGTACTGCGCTGTGGGGTTCACACTTTATACAAGAACGAATGGTCCCAAATCAATAGCCCCTGAAACTTTGATGTGCACTCGATGTAACAGACAATGTAATTTAACAAAATAAATAAATGATTTTATTAGTGGTGAGACTCATACCGAGGTAAATCTTCCACCTATCCACTTCGAAAATATTTACATTTTTTTTACAAAATAAATTAATTGGAGGGTATGTATTATATTTACTACACGGCAAACAAGGTAAAGACAATTCCGGTTTTGAATCTAAAATAAATGAGGGAAACCCAGAAAAAAAACAATCAGAATGGAGACTTAAGGACGAACATTACGATTCATTCATCAAATAATTTAACATTGAATAATTAATTTTTTAACCAATACGAATTACTGTAAAAAAATGTATAATTCAGTTGAGACATATTTGATTTGTAAAATGAATACAATTGCACATTATATTACATTGTAGACGTAATCCCTCTGCATGTGGAAAATACACCGTTTTAGTCTTTCGGAGAAATATGTTGTCACATTACGTGTTTCAATGAATTTCACGATTCGCTTAAAGTACATGTATGTCTTGTATACATAATAATTTTGAGTTTCACTGCGCTTTTGAATTTTTAAGTTCCACTGCACACTGAATTAGTACATTGTCCATCATTCTACGAATATCGTAGGTATAGCATCTACGACGCACGCTTGTGGTTCCCTTTGAAATGCAACATTCGAACATATGTGCAAGTACAAGAGATGTGCTTGATGTTTTGTGAGTGCTACCATATCTGCATCCCTGAGCTGCATTGAAACATACTAAAGGTCTTGATTTAAACTGGAGGTTTCAAACCAATAAGTGTTATTTTATCACATCACACTGCCGACATATCTACTGCACAAACCATCTTGGTTCATTTCAAAATACCAATTGACTGGTAACAGGACAGAGTGAAAAATTTACATTATATATAATTATCTATAATACGTAGAAATGTTCAGTTTTCAGCTCAAAAATATTTATATCACAAATAGATTAATAAAACATTTTAATTGTACGTTGCCATGTTTTGAAACAGTCCAGTGTTTTTTTCATGTAGCCCAATCTTTTGTGAATTTCATGTAGTGAAAAACTCATGGAAGCTATTTCTTTTTTGTAGTTGACCTGAAGAGAATTGGGACCGACTGTTTCCAGTCTGATTCTCTTCGAATAGTCGCAACAATTGGGATGAGTTTGGAAATGGGTGCTATATGAAATGAATGTAATTTAAAATATTAGTTGTTGCATATATTACAAAACATTTAATACATTTTGTACTAATAAATGCAAATACAATGAAAAACATTCGTATTGCAGTACCGAGAGGAATTTTAAGAGTATTTTTCTGTCAGATGTTAAGCTTCGATCGCATGTTTCTTCCCCCATCTCAGAACTTTTATTATATTATTTTCACGGAGCTCCTGATAAAAATAGAATGCTCTTCACAGTTTAGGATCATTTTATATTCGCTGAGAAAGTTAAAAATTTATTGCTTCAGGGGTGTGAGGGTTTTGTCACGTCTTCTGCGTTTTATGTTAATGCATTCATTGTTTTTGAAAGCGAAGTAATAAAATGAAAGTCATAAATTGGAAAGGATATAAATGAAAGATAAGATCGAAAAGTTGGGACCATTGTGAAGTCCCGACAGCGAGAATCACGTGACTTCCGAGTGGAGGTGACTGAAATATAGGAATAGAATCTTGGGAATATGAATATTTAATAATCAAAATAAACATTTTTTATATATAAAAATGTAAAGGAAAAATAGGCAGAAAATTTTGAGAATAAGTATGGATTTGGAGAATATACACGAATACGATATGTACTCGTATAGCGCACACGCCTTCCATGAACTATTATTGAAAATAATATTATATATATGAAATACATATATTATATATTTTTTATATTATAATATAAAAATTCGCTAAAATATCTGATTTCGACATAAATAAATACACTAACAAGTGCATATTGCAATTTCAACTTAAAAATATACTACCCCGGCCATTTCAAAGACAAAACTATCATATTAAATTTGACTTTAGTGAATTTATTGCCAAAACAGCGGTTAGAATCTGCACATGACCACGTGCAAGACAATGAGATAATTTACTCTTCAGAAGGAAACAAGAGAACATCCACGGAATTCCGATAGTGCAAAAAGGATAAACTACGAAAAAAAGTTATTCTATTATGAATAATTAATCGCAATAATAAGCATGTATTATATCAATTCTGAAGTTAAATAATTTATTTTTTAATGTACTATAACAGTGGCAAGGAATTTGAACCAATTTATTATTATGGTAGAGTCCTAAACTTTTTCTTCGTATAACGTTCCGCGAGTGCATCTGCCATTACTATCGTCTATCTTCACACTTCAACAGATTTTCTTCGAAAATAATCGCTGGGACTGACAAACCTAACATCGCCAACTGTGACCGAAAAATTGTTTAGAATTCTTCGTGACATGTTTAGTTAAGAATTGTAAATTGAAATAATCACACCTTAAACTACTAATACAACAGACGGCGGAGAGAATATAAAGTGCGGAACATTTTTTTAAATAATTACCGTAAAACCACCAAGAGCGATGAATGAAACTTATATTTTCGAAATCTCAATAATATTTGTTGTAATATGTCTTAAACGTTTTTTTCTAACCTTGTTTCTAGCATAGTGTTGTGTACGAACAGGATTTAAATGTGGAATAAATCCGAAATCACAGAACTATCAGTAACTTGTCGTACCATAACTTAGGGTAGTACTTGCTTACGTAGAATTAAATCACTAAAATATCTGATTTCGACATAAATAAATACACTAACATGTACGTATTGCAATTTCAACTTAAAAATATACTACCCCGGCCATTTCAATGAAATGTTTACTCTTGTAATTGATGGTGTAATACATTGCGCTTCGCAGAAGAAATACTCATTTTCAAAAAAAGAGCATCTTTTAAATTATGACTGATGGGCTTGATTTGTAGTAAATTTTCTGTAGTATTTTTAAATTTACTTTTATTCATAGGTTACAGGACATCTGAGAAAGATATTTCACTTTTTCCGAGGTGAGATGCATAAATCACGAAACCGTTGCGCTCGACCGCCATGTTTGTACATGTTGTTATACATTTCAAACGAGTCAAGCGAGTTCCTGAATAGTGTTTGTACTATATTGTTAGCTGATAGAAAGAAATTAATTCTCGTTTTTCACCATTATTATTCACATTGTTGTGTTTTATGACAATTAGGAAAAATAAATAAAGAAAACAATTAGTCATCTTTAGTGATTTGACTAACTCGGAGTGCTGGTCAATCTGAGCGTGTCTCCTTGTCTTTATCATGTTCCATCTTTACTACTTTCTCAGTGTCCTCCACTTCCTTACACGTTCCTCCTCTACTTGGTTTCGCGCAATCTGACTCTTCGTTGCAACACACTTACCCCCCACCCCATCCCTCGCAACTCCATTCGATTGGAGCGCTGCCCAATGCCTTTGCTGACCAACCTGCACTGCATCATCCTGCTTGCAATCGTCCCCATCTACAAAATTCAACACTATTGCCATGGAGATGAGACTTGTTTGATGGTATCGTGAGAAAACAAGAGACAGTTTTATTGACGTCGTAGATATTACATTCCATTTTATGACTTCGGAAGCTTATTTAACTTAAGTGATCAGTAAGTTTCAATACAGATTATTCTAGGTACGACTTCAGTCTTTTCTTTGTTTTTGACCTAATTCGAACTCTGTAATTAAATTTCCGGATGAGTGAAGTACTGGTAAGATAAAATTTTGCCAATATTTTCGTCATCTTATTATTAAGAAATGTTCTCTCTTTATGATTCTCTATGTAATGTTTAGAACAATAGGATATATTTCTTGAGAGACTATCAAAACACTTTTATTACTCATTGAAATAAACCCTCACGATATCTTCACAAAAGTAACGACCTAATTTTATATATCCGCTACCTTCCAGGTCAGCCTTGAGTGTTGATCAATATGGTTTTGATCCTTTACAGTTTATGAGTCTTTAGTATTCCGTTGAAACACTGTATTAAATTATCTTCTCTCGAAATTAATCGCACTAAAATGTATCCCCGCTGTGTGTGGGTGTCAAATGTGTATGAGCAAAGATCAAAAATTGAAAGTTTATATAGGCACCATCCTGATACGTACCTGATTGTAGATCGTTTAGGAAAACTTTTTGACAAAAATAAATATTTTGAAAAAGTTCAATTTTTCGCAATTGAAAAAACCCTGATAAATTACACTGTTTTGTAATAAAATTCAGCTAGTAAATAAAACTTGAGATTATTACAATTTTTAAATGTGTTTTAACATTTTTTATAAATATCACTATAAAAGTAATGATAGCGTTATTTTTTTATTTAAGTCATTATCATATTTATACAAAAATAAAATAATCAGGTTTCTCTTGCTTGACGGTGGCACAAATACGTTGGAATTTTCTCATTTTCTTATGTTGTAGGAAATTAACTTATTTCCACAGAGAACACTTGTTTTATTATTTATTGTACTATTTTACCAGACATTTTTCGACGATTATCTCGCCATCTTCGGTGGATATACAAATAGCCAAATAAACTAATCAATATGAAATTTGACAACTAATTTATATCAGTAAAAGTAAATATACGACGACACTGTCTGAACTAAAAGTAAAAATTAAAATTAACATATTATGAATAAGAAACATAACAAATTACACAATTATTTATTCATACAGATAACAGGCTTCAAGCATTTCTTTGCAATCGAGCGTAGTTGAGCCGCGACTGTGTGCACGTTCTTTTTCTGTACAGAGCACGTTAACTGATTCTGGTGGCAGTTAATTTAGAAGGACCTCCTGGATAACTGCGAATTTTTAACCTGTCTGGTCATTTAAACATACTCTGGAGGTTTTTCTTTAAATTTAAAATTTCTAGGTTTTCATTCCCGTTTAGTTTTTGGCCTTTGTTCTAAAAATTCCTACATTCCACAGATATCCTGCACGTTCTTCTGAATTAACCGTCACCAGAAGATGTTAACATATAGAGAAAAAGCTCTCACAGTCACGGCACTAACATACTTGATGTACATCAAACACCTTATTTTACGTAAGTAAATTTACAACTCGGACAAAGACAATACTACTTTATTCATGACAATTAGACACTCCATTACAAACGAGACTTACTACTTTATTATTTGATCCCTTTGATTTATTCGTACGCTGTAATCAATACGCTCAACAAATAATCTATAGTCGGAAACAGTAGTGGATCTATTGGTGGGGCTATAGCCCCTTCCATCGGACCTGAACTCTTGACAGATTAAAAATTGAAGTTGATAAATGGCGTACTTTGTAAAAGTGGTAACAGATTAATAATTGTTATTAGTGATAATTGTTATTATTTATAATATAATTGTTATTATTAATAATATAATTGTTATTATTAATAATATATTTTTATTGTTATTAATAATACTACATAAAAGAGATTAATAATACCATATTAATAAAACTAACGTGTTAAGAACTAAAATAAATAATTGTTATTATTATTAATTTTACCATATTTTTAATTGTTATTTATTTATTTGATGCATTTTTAAAGGTAATATTTATAAAACCTTCGTTGTAGAACCATAATTTTTAAACAAAAATGCTCCTAAGTTAGCCCCCCACCCTCTGATTAAGGTCTAGATCCGCCTCTGCTCGGAAACGAATTCTTACTGATGTCCTTTAACTTCTCTTTAACTTTTTATCCCTCGTAATGTTTCACCTTCTCGTTTCATTACTTTTTTCGTACTCTGAAATTTGGCTATTTGAACAAATTCTGAAAAACTATATAGTCTCGATTATAAAAAAAAATCAATTCTGCAACTTAATCACTTTTTATGTTGTACGTATTGAGTTGGAATTTTTATTTTCATCTAATTCATTATTTACAACTGTTATTTAGCGTAGTAGAGGTACCCGACTAGGACGAAGACTGCGATCTCTAGTGACGGGACATCTTGAGGCATCGGACTTCCACTCCCTTAATACATATTATTAATGCATTCCTTTGTTTTCTGTGTTATCGCTATTGTGATTTAAAATTTTATTTCCAATTTCTGTTAAAATTAACCGACACAGTTTTTTTATTTAAACATAGTTTTCTCTTTCATTACATTTAAACGACAATTTATTCTGTTTACATAGCAGCTGTAGGTTTTAATATGATGAGATGTTTTAAAACAAGAATATCGTTTTCGTGGGATCGGCTGAGGATATGATAATTTTGTTGTAAATTTCATAGCAAAAGCTCGTATATTCTTATTTGAAAACACAAATTTTGCGGGCAGAAATGGAGTGCGAAAAACATCAAATATGTTCAAATTTGTTGGTATTATGTTAATTTTATAACACGTACCGAGCTATTTTCATTGTTGGTAGTGTCTTGAAATGTTAAATCCGTCTCTGCCTTAGGGTCCTAGATCGGAATTGATGGGATGCTTCCCCTTGCTTGTTTCCGGAGAGTAAATTAGTTTGTTGACCTGCACGTGGTCATAAGCAGCTTGTACTTTTTTTTTGACCAAAAAGTATTATTATTAATGTTATATTATAGAAATCTCTTAGATTGCGGTGAACCTCACCGCCTGGTAACAGATTGATTATGTTATGTTGAATGAAAATGGGAGACGGGACCGGGGTTCGAACCTGGGACTGCGCCATCCCGTTCGCCTCCCGGGCCCGTCTTCTATCTTCATTCAACTTGCGAACGGGATGGCGCAGTCGGTAAGCGCATGAGCGCGCTGTGTAAGGGAATGTGATTGGACGACTTTCGACACTAGTGATGCTACTTTCGTTATAATATGTAAATTCAATTGTGCCATGACCTTGCCTAACATTTGATCTTAACCGGAAATGATATATATCGTCTACTATGTACGACATGCTCGAGTCTCGTTATATTGAAGGACTGCGCTATCAATAATTAGTTTTATATTGTTTACTAGCTGACCCGACAGACGTTGTTCTGTCCGAATTTCAATAAATTTGTTCGTGATTGTTTAGTGAATTTGTGAAAAGCTATTTTAAATGTGAAAACAAAGTAAAAATGAGAAAAAACTTATTTCTGAGTGATTGCGATGTACTTACAATAGAGTCACAATTGCACTAAAAAACTTAAAAAACAAAACAAAAAGGAATCAACCAAATATATCGTTCCTATCGTCAGTTACAATCGAGAGTGCATTCAAAAATTATGATTTTTGAAGTATGTCCGAAATTTCCAACATTCCTTTCTAATTGTCCCGAAGTTTGTTTTGACCTGAAAACGTTTCCATGACCACAACAAACAAAACAAAAAAAGAATTACGCATATCCATCTTTCGAATCGTGAGTTAAGGTCTTGAGTTCACACAAAAATCCCATAGAAAAAAGTACTTCCAATTTTTCCGAAATTTTCCAATTTTCCAATTTTCCGGCAACTTTTCCAATTTTTCTTTCCCTAAAAACCTTTCTCTATTTTGACTATTATGAACATAAAAAATATTAGCCAAATCGATCAAGCCGTTCTCAAGTGATGCGCTTACCAACGAACAACATTTAATTTTTATTTCTATAGATAATAATATGTAGTTCGTAATTCGTTTCACGCCTGTAGGTTGTGTGAGGAATGTTTTAGTAAGATGGCTTTTTTTGAGGGAGAGTAAACATCTCAATCTTTAACTTCCGCGACGCATGAGTTACAGCAACCGCCGCCGACGTGAAGCGACCGATCGAAGCTTTTACGATTTCACACTTATTTTTTCCTCGCAGTTTTAAAAGCTTTCCTTTCGATACACGCGTTCAAAAAACATTTTTGAGAGGAGACCGTTTTCCCAGTAGATTGATGCTGCCATATTGCTTCAAATTTTTTCATACGTTATTAACGCTGTCTATTCAAAGAGTGAATAAAAAGTACTTTTATGCAGTAACGTACGTCTTTTTATTTTCTGATGTAATGATATCAATCCTCAATTTAATAACAAATTACTAATAATTGAGCAACATAGTTAAAGTAGACTACAAGGAGTGCACTCATTTGTGTCACTCATCGAGAAAAGATACCGGGTGTACATAGAGACGAAACGAGAAAGAAGGCGGTATCTCCTGCTTCGAGAAGCAGACCCTGCACCATCTTCATATAACCTAAAATAACATTGAGTCATTTCATAGATTAGGTTTGCTCACTCAGAAAACATCTAGTGCTGATTGAACCTTTTATATTCGCTTCTCATAGGGAACATAATTTTGAAGTGAAATATTGAATTTTAAACTTAGCCATTCATAAGTGGAGGAAGCAATGCTGCGCTGTATCTATAAATTCATCTATTTCCTAGTTTTGACTTTTAGTAACAAGAATAATTTCCGGAATAGTCGTTCCAGCGAATGTGAAATGAAATATACAATGTAAAAGGTTTCATTCTCGTTCATAGATAAGTTCTTTCCAATAAATTCGTTTATTAAAGCTGTCGCACCCATAAACCAAGTTCTTCGCACAATTACATTTTTGTTATTATACTCACTGTGTGCTTCTTTTTAATGTGAACCTAACGAAAAATCTTTATATTTCAAATATAATAATATTTATGAATAGATGGAAGCTTGAATTTTTTTCTGGCGAAGATATTTATCTACAGTTCTTTACTTCCCCTTGTTAAAATGTACCGTAACAAAACTATCTTGATTTTTAATCATTGGGAATAAAATTTTTAAAGGTATGATTTATAGTATTTACAATTTATTTATTTCGTCTCAAATTTATCCCAAAATATTTTTCATAAAACTAATACTCATAAAACCATTCTAAATGGAAATAAAACTAAGCAAAGCAGTGATGACCAATGTTTAGTGAACGGAGAGTAGAATCCAACCGTTTATTTATGACTTCAGGAAATAGAGATGTAGGGAGGAAATCAATGAAAAAAATTCGGAAAGAAGATACATTTTGTGAAGGGATAACGCGTGAAGTTAAAGTTATAATTTATTGTGATACGTGTTTGTAAATGAGAATTTCAAAAGATTAGGGAAGGAAATGGGTGTGAAATAAATTCATGGTGGAAAGATAAATGACTATACGTGTAAAAAATTATGTTCCTGAAAGAATAAATGAAGAAAAATGGGAATACGGTAAAATACAATTTCATCTCTGTGGCAAAAAGGATTAATATTGAGAACTTCAATTTAGAAATATTAGTTAAGAATTACAAAGTTATAGAGATACTAATTTACTTCATCGTCAGAGTATTATTAATTCATAACGTACATTATAATCTTTCTCTTTTATAGAACTAGTCTTTCATCAAAACTCATAATTTTATATATAAGTCAATCTCGGTATTAATTTATTATTATAATATCTTGGTTAAACTTGACACGATATAGGGGCAAAAATTTTCTGACATTATTCGAATAATTATAAAAATGTGCATCGCAATACATCGATGGAAAACAAGTCACTTAATTTTTAATTTTAAAAATAGGAAGGAAATTTTAATAATGTTCGTATATAAACTGTTATAGAATCATGTATATTGACAATGCCTCGCATATAATTTTCCAAAACGTCAAACTTCTCTCTTGCCGGTGAGTAATTTATGAGTAACGTTAAATCAAGTTATTTGATTTATGTATTTGCTCATTTATAACTCGAACTGAAAACTGTAATGAGTTAATATGGAAGATAATGTTGTAGAAAAGCTATATTATTTTTGTCTTATTTATCTTTCTTCTTCATTGATCCTTATTTATCCTTCTTCCTTGATCACATCCTTCATTTCACAAATCTTCGTAACAAATCTTTTAAACTAACCCCTAGCACTTTTGTGCATCTTAACCCTTCACATTCTATTAATTTATAAACTCACCTTTTATATATGCTACACATTCACGTCACTCTGGATATATATTAGGCAATTCTATTACACACAGCTTACCATTTCTGTATACAAATTTACTGAACTCAACTCATTATTTCTGACCCTAACCGTTTCAAGTATCTCCCAAAATTTCCATGACCAGTCATTATTTCGAAAAGAATCCTTGGCAGTTTGAAGTGAAGGTAATTTTTCCCTATCATGCATCTAACATAGTCATAAAATAACTGATGTCTGCACAAATAAACGGTGTAACATGTGCTTTTTGTGATTTCAACTTGAAAAATATACCTCGCCATCAATTTCAATGAAATGATAACAGTTATAATTGACGGTGTAATACATTGCGTCTTGTGGAGGAAACACTAAAAAAGAACAACTTTAAAATCAAGGAATTGTCGAAGTTTTTTATTTGGTTTGTCGTAAATTTTTCTAGTACTTTTTACATTACTTTTATCTGCATATCACCGGATATTGCAAAAAAAATTCACGTTTTTTCAAGGAGCGACGCATAAATCACGAAACTGTTGCCCTCTGCCGCCACGTTTTTACATACTCTTCCACAATTTAGACTAGTAAAACGAGTTCCTAAATATAGTTTATTTTCTACTGTTAACTGATAAGATAGAAATGAACTCATGTTCCTTCATAATTATAACTCTTTGTTTTTTGTGGGGCTTTACGGTTCGTCGACATCGAGGTCATTAGAGCCCCAAAATTCTGTACAGTTAGGGAAAATGCAGTTACGCACTAAGGAGAGCCAACATGACTCTCCTCGAGTGTGGAACTCGCCGAATGACTCAACCATACCCACTAAAAACCCTCCTGAATTACAATATAACAAAACATATCTGAAAACCAAAAAGAAAAACATTGAGGACAAAAAATGAGTGGGGGACAAAAATTGAGGAAAATGAAAGATACCCTAGCCCTAATAGCGTCGAGATCGAAAAGAACAAGAGGTGACCAAAGAAGGTCATGACAGAGAAAGGAAGGAGCCCAGCAAAAGTAAATTATAACTCATAGTATTGTATTATAGTTATCAGTGATTTGATTCCCTTAAAACTCTTTTTCTTTCATTTATTTTTGTTAGATCCTAGATCACATTGCCTACAACAATGTCGTTACAGGGTTCTGTTTTGATTAATTTCCTTTTCTATTCTATCTTCATGGCATCCCGAATTGTTTCAACTTTTGTAACGTATTCTAAAAGTAAATTAAATTTAGCTTCATCTTCTATTAATGTTTCCTTGCTCTTGTTATCAAAAATGTCTATACTCTTATAATCTTCTAGAAATTTTGCTCGCTCGTCGCCACAAAAATCACATTCCCAAAGTACATGGTATTCATCATCTTCACCCCTGTCACACTAACAAGTTGACTCTACATCCTTTCCTATTCTTTGTGTGAGTTGAAATTACCATGATCCGTGAGAAACTCCAAAATCTAGTTTGGTTTAAACAATTTTTTAGTCTTCTCTTTGAAGGTCACTTTAGGGATGTATGCATTTATCCTCTTTACATATCTTATCCCATCGCATTTGCCAACCGTTGATTAATTCTTGTGTCATTTTTCTTCTTGCAAATTTATCGTGTTAGCGAAATGGCCTCACTAACACCGAGAATGAATATGAGTCAGGAAGTAGACGTCCGAACGCACACTCGCTGCCGTCTCTCTCGCTAACCTCCGAATCCCGTGATCCTCCCTTGCGTGGACTCACGTAGGGCGTAATGCCCTTTTTCCCGCCGACTGGTAGCATCTGCCGCCAGTCAGTCTATCGCAGCCCTACCGACCTCGACCTCTTCCCAGCGGTCCTGGGGCTGTACTGAATAATAAAATTAACTTCTACGCGGGAACGCTTAACTCTGCTCACGCTATATCACGGCGGCTGCGCAAATCTGCCGTGGAGAATCGATACGCCTGCTTCGTACTCGCCAGTCTAGACTGCCAACCTGCCGCTCAAGTAACGTCATTTCTTTAACAATCGTCTATGCTTATCTTCTCCCCATTGAATATTATTTCCCCATTTTCTTTCAGCCTTTTCCGAAACGAAATTTTCTGAACCTGTAAATCTATTGGCCATATTACTAACAACACCTCTGATGCATCAGTAGATACGATCTTATCAGAAGATACGTTTCTTCTTTGCGATGCGAATCTTGGATCTTTTTCCTTCGAGCACTAACCAAAATCCTTCCACTTTGCTCAGGAAATCACGGTTCATCCTGCGAGACAAAGATACTTTACGATTCGCTCTTCCAAAATCATCAAATATCTCTTTGAAAGTCCACTTTACACGGTCCATTATACAGACAATTTGCGTCCAGTTGCTGTACAAGAAATGAATATGGAGAGAATGACGTCACGCTTGATGTCATCTGCGTGTACAGAAAATGGACGTTCCGTAATAAGCATTTTACACGGCATTGGACGAAAAATGGAGTTGTCTATGAACACCACAGAGAGCGAACATGCACATAGACTTCATTGATAAACGAATGGTTTATTTAATACTAAGTTCACAATGATTGTTTTCCAAAGTTCAGCTAATCAGGAAATACCGCAAGAGAAAAAAAGCAACAACTACATACACAATTTTAACCACGAAACCGACTCTAGAGAACATAGACGCCGCAACTAGTGAGCAGAGATGCTGCAAAAAGTGCACTAGTCGATTTGTAGTAGTCGCTCTGAAAAATAGATCGTGCTTGAAAATTTCCATACAATCTGCATCCAGTCTGGTGTGTCTCGCACGAAGCAGTAAGGAAAATGGACCGTGTAAGGCGATCTTAAGATAAAGGCTAAATATTGCCAAACAATAAAATAAGTATTAAATAATAAAAGTAATTGAAATCATTTTTTTAAAAAAAATTTTAACGTATTATTGTATACACGTTCCGTATAAGTGTATACATTGTTTCATTATGTTAAATGTCACGTCTCCATCCGATGACATTGCATGACGGTTCACTCTCCTTGATATCTTTTCTTTGCATATTTTTGTTTTTGTTTTTTTACTTCTATGTTGTTTTCTACCTTATTCCTTGGTTTATGTCCTCGTAACGTTGCCCATTCCTATGTTGTCCTCACGTATACTACCTAATACTTTAGTATTTTTTATTTCCTATTTAGATGTTATATATTTCTGAAATACTTCGTACTTCGTTTTGCAATCAATTAAATCATGGTTCATTTCTGTTGGTAATCTTCATCTTTTTTAATATATTCACCTTTCTGCTCAGTATAATGTACAAATCTATGACATTTTCTTCGATTATAAAACTCTTACGAAATGATTGAAAATCTTCATTCTTTACTCTCCTTTTATGTATGTGACGCAGATAGTCATTAAACCAGGAACCACGTGGATAAAAGATTTTTCTGACGCGGCTCTGTCTCTCGGCTTCGGTACGATAATGTAGGCGTGATGGACATTCAGGGGAATTAATAGTCACGTTGATAGTAACGGAACGAATGATTGACAAAGTTATCAGGTTGACAAAGAAATAACCAACCGACAGATTCACTGAGCAGGAGTCTAACACTGTCTTCCTATCTTATCCGCATGCTCGCGACCTCGGCCCGTCCGACCATAAACCGTGCTGACCCCTCGTCGGCTCTCGTGTGTCTGTCCGCAGTTATCCCTCGATATCTCGACAGCCATCAAACTGTCGACCGATGGTGTTCGCTACAGCTCCCTCTATGAGACTGCACAGATGTCTGTAACCGACACCTCCCCAGTGGTGTTACCCATGCAAACATTGCAATTACATGCGTTGCTTCTTCCTTGCAAAGAAAAGTATACAACGAATCCAAATAAATTCCTTTTAATTAATCCAGTGTGAATCCACGACATATTTAACTATTTAAACCCGCCCAGTGTCGCCCATTGGACTCTTCTTTGCTGTTCCTCACATTTTAACGACGTTTAATGAATAGGATATAGTAGATAAAATAAAACTACTGGTCGATATCTCAGCTACGAGATAGATAGGTGGAAAGAGGTAGAGAGATATATGGAGATATTTATTTATTTATTTAGCGTATGGCTGCGTAAATAATAATAATAATAAAACACGTCGACTAGTATGAATAAACCATAAAACACTTTAAAATACAATGGGCGCAGGTTGCATATCACAGATTGCTTATTACAATTTAATATCTAGGTCTTTATGCCATCCTACAGCCTCCGTCGATGCGTTTACAAAATCATCCACACTGTCCGCAAAACTTCGAACAGGACAGGAGATTATGTGGATCGTAGTCTGTGTCACATCACCACAGTCACACATTGGATTCTCTCGGATGCTCCACCTATGTAGAGAGGTAGCGAGATAGAGAGTTCCATGTGTGATTCTCGTTGCATCGGAGCAATACCAATGAAGCAAAGTCCCTCTCTCAAGACCAAGTTCGCGACGCAGACGTGATTCCTGTATCAACGATGAGTATGTGACGTCACGATTCGTTTGGTTGTTTACACCGCTGCGTCTTCTTCACTAACGAGGTGAAAGTGAGTCGAATCTGTCGAAGAGGCTCCATGCTAGTCACGAACTCTCTGCTCACTCATGTGAACTAAACACTAACGAGCAGCAAAGCCGAAAGCGCTAGGCGACTGTCGCCAAACGATTCTTTTTATTGCAGTCTTTGTAAATGTAGCAAAGTGCTATTGAAGCTTATGTACATGGAGAGATAGGAGGCAGGAGGTTGGTGGTAGGGCTATTGTTAGTAGGTGGGCCGGTTAGCTCGGTTTACCAACAACTTGGCCCATGTGGATATGTTTGGTAAATAGTTGAAATGATTTGTGATAAGATATGATAAGTGCGTGTGAATTTAGATACAGACACGGTAAGCTGTGTGTCATGGTAATGTCGAATATATGATCTACAGACTGTGAATATGTAACATATTTAATGAGGAACTGGTTCTGTAAGTTAATTGAATATAAAGAGTAAATAGTCACAAAAGTCTTACGGGAGAAGTTTAAGTCATATGTAACGAAGTTTAGTAAAATAAAGGATGTGACCAAGAAAAACGATTAATGATACAACGCGTAACAGAAGTATTGTACAGAAGAGGTATTTTTATTGTTTTATAAGTTAACAATATTTTTGATTAAAAGATTTATGTATCCATAATTTTCTTAAGTCGGCTATTAGGTCGAGGATAATCCTTTTGTAAAAAAAAATCGTCCAAAAATAATAATGTTCGTAGTGAGATGGGGATTGAAGAACTATGCAAATACAAATGAAGATGATGATCTGTTTCGAAAATTGTAGCATTCCATGTGAAGTCACGCACGCTTTTCCAAAAGTGTCACCTACCACGATCAATTATTATGATATTTGGGATTTTTATGAAACTCGTAATGCTTGTATTGAAAACATCGATTATATTGAAACTGATCAAATGATTTACAAATTCACAGTTAAATATCTGCAAAGTTGAATGGTACATTTGAGTTTAAACATGTCTCTTTTCGAGACTATTGTTGACCCAATGTTTGGTGAGAAAAAAATAAATATTTCATTTAAGCATGTTTTTATGAAATGTATTCCCTTAAAATGCTGGCAAGAAATGATTCTTCAATAGTTAATTTCTACCATTGCCTTAATTCCTAGATTGCCACTCTCTCCTTAATCGCTGTGCATTTGACAGAAAGTTTGAAGTGTGTTTAATATTATATAAACGGAAGACACTCCGTGGCTACGGTGTCAGCGTGCTCGCTCGTCACCAAGTCAATTCCCGGTGGGGCCAAGAAACGTTTGTAGCTTTTCTATTCGATGTTTCAGTTTAAATAGCTGTGGCGTTTGAAAAGTTCACCCTCTGCGGCTAACAACCGCAGTTGTAATACTCGGATACAGCTATCTAGATTCTACCTGGACGCTGTTCCCCCAAAAATTCACGATGTGTCCAGTAAATAAACGCACACTGAAATGAGCCTTACTAACACTCGTTACTGTGATACTTAGTTGGCCTTTTCGAGAATACATACATACATACATACATTTTATAAACGTTTCAGCGATCAAATCTTGAATGCAGGTTCAATTTATTTAAAAAATCTTATATTTTATTGTTTATGTTGTGCATTTCTGAGATCTGCTTAAAGTTTACTTTATCCTCTCATCTGCAGTCTAGATAAAACATTAATGTTCCTGCTCTATGAATCCTGAATGTGTGTACAAAATTTGCATATTATGTTAAAACTAGACTTTATTGTAATACGATACGTGAAAAGATTATGTCAATTGAATTATCTTTCTTACGTCACTTTTGCATCTCGAGAAAACGTCGTAATCCGTTTGCTGTGGCTTTAAAGATGGTGGATTAGTATTGGATTAGTAATTTTTTAGTCAAGTTTCGCGATTACCCTCTACTGGTATCAAACACTACGGGGCTCGCTCTAAGTTCATCGTCCTGTGCACAGTATCTCGCGTACAGAGCGAGAGGGTTTAATCATCGCGAACACATTGATAATGAAGCTAATCGAAGCCAAATAATCACACATGAGAGGAGATATAATTGGACTCAATCAGGAGGCAATCATCGTGTTGGCAATCATCAACACCGCAACGCGAAAGGGGTCCAGGCGTTGGTGAGCCCTCTTTCCCCTTCACTCCTCCCCCTTTCACCAGCATCGTTCCCGCCATGTTGCTCCATCACATCACGCTGTGGGATTCTGAATCCTCCTAGGCGCGCGATTGAGGATTTCGATGTGGATACATATCATGAGGGAGAGCATATTGGAATCACCTGATAATTATTTTGGTTAAATAGCATTCGAAAATGATTGTCTATGCTAATTAACGTACATCACGCACTATTATTTACGATAACTCCAGCCTCCAAACAAGGTGTGAAACAGTGCGGGAGAATCACTTCTAATAAAGGAAAAAAAATATGTAAATAAAAAATGGATACTCTTTAAAACTTCAGATATAATTTCAGAACTGCCCAATATTAAATTCGCGACATATGTTTCACCCTTGGAGGGTAGAGAAAACATTTTAGGTGTTGAAAAGTGCAAAATAAAAATAAAGCAGTGCAAAAACAAAAACTCAAAATCACCGATTTGCACCAAATTACATATTTCTATGGAAATTTTGCATTTTTGGGTTCAGCATGATGATGCAAGAAACCACCAACATCGATTTTACACACTTGTATACTTTAAGCTGTATTTCTGTCGATTTGTGTTATCGAGCGAGTACAAAAGCATCGCATTAATTTTTTATTTTTATGAGAATGAGGTTAACTTTAACAACTGTATTCTTATTGCTGCATTTTCCTTTGAAATTGTGAGTGGTCTTTATCTTTTTTTAAACTTCCTGCCTTTAAAAAAAATTGCAATCTCCATCGGTTTCTGTATAAATTGGGCTAATATTTTTTCCTGGTCAAAATATAATGCGTGTTGTATTTTCATTATCAATATAAAAAATAATATTTCAATATAGCACATCTTTATCCGGGGACTTGAACAAAAACTTAATAAGAAGTCGTATCGCACAAAAACAAATGAGCTGATTACTTAGATGAAATTATGTTTCTTAACAATACTGTTGTTGATGAATTTTATTTTCAAAATAATGTTAAAATGACTATTTATCAATGTGGTATTCCTGTTAATATTATCTAATTCTAATGCTATCGTCTGTACCAGTTAAATATTATTGCAGTGCGTATTTTTACCAGCTGTGATGGCATCATCAGTTCTAGTACCTCAGCGTAAATGTTTCCAAAAACTGTCGAATAGATTGTTGAAAAAACGCTTTTGAGAATAAATATTTTGTATAGACAAAACTTGCGTTTTTATTATAATGATGATAATAATGATTGATTGAATGTATCATTTACAGCATATGTAGCATGCGATTTTAACCAAAAACACCCCAGCATATGGAATTTCTGACTGCAATCGAACCCCGATTAATTTCCATTAGCAATTAAAGTGTGTTGATGAATTATGAGCAGTTAGTTATTGCGACATTTAAACAATTTATCTGCGTGTAATTCATTAAATGAGCTGCTCTCTCGATTATTCGCTAAGTACCCTTGACAAGTTCCACAAATTCATTTTGTTCTCTCATACTCTTTGATGAATTATGTGTACTCTTGATTAAAGAATACATAGAAACAAAATATTTTTATTGAAAAGGTGAGGAAATTTTCATACTCCATGCTGGACACGAATCTGCATCTCTTAATGTATGAAGCCGATAAATGAGCCTGTAAGACAGGGATGTCAGCAGGAGTACGTTCGGCCATCGGAGCACGCCGTGCGCGCTGCCTGGAAAGCAGGCTTCAACCAGAGATGATCAGTAGGCTATCATTAACGAACGGAAGAGGTCGTACGGGAAATTCCTGAGCGAATGACCTTGTGATTTCTGTGTGATGAACGCAAAGGTAAAACCCTTCGTTTAATAGATACGAAACATTGGGTAACTAATTAAGAAGATTAGTATTAAATGCCATGACCAAGTGCGCCACAAAGAAACGTAATACATTTTTCTTTATTATGATTTTTAGAAGTATGAGAGTTATTAGCAATAGTAATCATAAAGGAATAGTTTTCTTGCATATAGGCGAATAGAACAACACAATTATATTTTCTTACACCTGTTGTAGCGACGCGCAGAAAAAAATGAATGATTTTTTTGTGGTTAATGTGTTATCCATGTGTATTATGATGTTAAGAAATAGTACACATTTAAAGAAATTCAACACCAGTGTCTCACAAAAAGTTGCCTTTCACGGAGTTTGTCGTTGCAAATTCCAAGGGCTTGTCTATTGTTCCGTTTTCGCATATTTGCATTACTTTTTCTAAAAATGTTTTTTTAATCTGCGCTTAGTAGTACAAGGTTATCAAATATCTTGAAATATAAGCCTTACTTGGTAGAGAAACAAAAGAATAATTCATTCAGTATAGAAGAGTAACAAATGCGAAGGTCGATACGTTTCCTTTCCTAAAATCTCAGTGATTGAAATGTGTTGCGAACCCGGTATTTTCAGCTATGTGCGCTGAGACGCTACCACTGCGCTACTCCATTCGCTTCCCGACCGCGTCTACCATTGTCATTCAACTTTCGATAACCCAAATACATCAGAGGTTCCTGGTGCTGGTAGGAGCACAGAATGATAGGTCCCGGATTTGGGTTCCGGGTCCCGTGTTACCTCGCGATGTGGTTAACCGCGAAATTGTGTGTGTTAAGAGATTATGTATGTTCTTATCTTCATTGTAAGGGAGACTATTTGTGAAAAGTTGTACAAATGATGAATACGTTAGTAACATTTGAATTTTTAAAACCAAAATTGAAACTTTTATGAATATGTAACCATGACAATTTCCCAGTTCAGTGGATTCAGTGCTTTTCACGTAGTAGGTAATTTTTTCATTTAATTTTCTTTCTTTCTTTATTTTGTGACGATTGCGAAAGTACAATCTATGTAAACAATATTTAAAAATATAATTAAACCTTCTTTGTCTGCATTTTTCAACAATTTTTCCTGAAGCGTTTAACTTTCCAAGCAAAACAAACCTCTCGTGAAATAAAAAAAGTACCGCACAAGAGTCGAGAGAATTAGAAACGTTCTTTTGCATTCCAATGTGAAACAAACTTTTGTGCGCGGTGTGCTTTGTCATGAGTGCTGTGCGGTGCACACTGAAGTGGGATCTAAAATGGTATGCGAGAAATTACAAACTTTCCTCCATTCAAATTTTTTTTCTTCTTCAGTAATTGCGTAAACACCACGCATATTCTCCAATATTTCGAAATAAAAATTAACCTTTTCTCTCTTTGTGGTGATAATGCGCGTCGCTACTGAATTTTAGAATCCATTATAACTATGTAATGTGCGCTATTGAATCTGTCGTTCTATAATGTGTTTTCTTCAAGATGTGCGAAATCTTGGATTGTACGAAGAAACTTTGGATTTAGAACATGGAATCTTCGGGATTTAGAGAATGTAAAAGATGACATAAAATGTAATATACATGGTTTCAGAAGATAAATTTCAATTTTCTGCTTCCCTTTGTAGATTATTATTTAGCGCTATGATTGGTACTTAATTTAATGAAGTTGTTCTTCCAGACAGGGAACCACGCGATAAGGAACACGCAAAAAGAAGATTAAGTTCGTCCACCCGCT
The DNA here is from genome assembly GCA_002313205.1 of Laupala kohalensis. NCBI lineage: Eukaryota > Metazoa > Arthropoda > Insecta > Orthoptera > Trigonidiidae > Laupala > Laupala kohalensis. The sequence goes on along the minus strand of NNCF01126165.1, from coordinate 1,056,808 downwards.
CCCTTCTGTTATGATAATCTGAGTAATAGAGGAAGTTATCACGCTAAAGGAGACATTTAATCATTCATTATTTCAACCATCCTTTAAATAGAAATAATTTTAGAGTAACTAATTTTTCAAAAATACCCGAGAAAGTAAAAAAATGTGCATAAACGTAGTACACAAAGTCTTATAACCGTGAAAATTTTCGACCGCGATGTTCTGACGAAAATAAATCCCTTTTGGATGTGTCTTTTAGCAAAAAATTGTTTTTAGAGAAAACATTCATCCGTCGGTCGGTGCGTACTAATTCTAAATAAACGTGTTCTATTTATTAGTATTTACCTTGTTTATTTGGAATAGTATTTATTTACAGTTAATGAACACGTTCTATAATTTTTATTACTATAAAATTGAGTACTGCGTATAAAAGTGGAAGTACGTTGCAGAAAATTTCTCAAAAACTTGTCCTAATTTTGTTCAAATTTTCTTGACACTAATGGTACCTAAAATATGAGTTAGTAAGTGAATTGATTTAAAGTAGTATTTTATTGGGTATCGAGGGAAAAATTTGCTTTATAAACTATGTCGACTTACTTCTTACGAATTAGTTTTCAAAAAGTGTACATTGAGATTCTTCGACATGTTGTCTTTACTGATACATTCTATTGACGGATTATATTGTACCGAAGAAGTATTATCTAAATTTCGGGAAGAATTTCACATGTCGAATATGTTTTGAAGTTCACAGGATTTCTATTTTCATGATATCTCTGCCACTTTTGTGCGTCCTTCGATATTAATGAAGACTGAAAGTTATGGCGTATTTTTTTGCTCGTTACATGAACGTGAGGGTAGTATCACATGTAGAGCTCGTGTAGTGTCGTAATAACCCGGGGAACGGAAGCTAACAAAGTAGGAAATTTCTCCCTCTCTGAGTTCCAATATTCTTCTTCAACAAACTTTTTACATCTTCTAATTAATTTACTTGTATTTAGATTTTGAAAAAATGTAATTACTCTTCAGTGTACAAATGTTACTTAAAGTGAAATACTTCGAAGCAAGATCTTTTAAGCTCTCTTTTAATCTAATATTCAGTCTGGGTACTTACAACTTACAAAACTGGTGGTGATATATTATAATATTTTCAATTTTTTTTTAAACGTACAGTAGAAAATTTTCAGAAAACATTAAATAGTTGTGTTGCTTGTATACTATTGGTACATGAACTGCGGGTAATATGTTAACCTCTTCCAAGTTTCATATCAATATCATAACACTCACTACAGAGGACAGAGTGTTGAATCACTTGGTAAATTTGATGCATGCAATGCAAAGAAACGAATGGTCCCATCGACACACAACGACGGTGCTAGGTTACTCTGGAAGGGTTTGTATAAATTATCCATCCTCAGCGCCATTAATCAATCGTCTGTGTAATCAAAGAATCTCTTAAATTTTCCGCATGATCAGAGGAGGGCGTTTAAGGGTCGTTCTCACGTGGAATACGAAACGAGAGGTTTCCGCAGTGGAGTTCTTGGCCGCCTACTTCGGAGAGAAAAATATTCCTCTGCAGCCGTTCATTTCTCTCCATTATTAAGTGAAATATTTGATTCCTTAGAACAGTACTCCCAGTATTGATTTACATAAATCAGTTGAAGAAATGAGAAACATTGAAGAGATAAAAAATGCCAATAGAATAAGAAATATCCAGATATTGTAAAAATGAAATAATCTATATCTAATGAGCATGAAATTTTTCATCCTCCGTTTTTTAATGCGATATGGGTTTAAGTGAGAGAATACTAGTAAGGTGCGGCCCTCGGTTCCATTTTTTAGGTGGCGCTTTACGTCCCCTCCAGATAAACGTCAGACCGGTACCTCACATTACCTCGTATTCTCTTTCGTTCCTTCGTATCTCTTCACCTGCTTTGCATTTGGAGGGGCGGAATTTTGTAGGTAATGGTGATGGATAACACTATTTTATAGTTTACAAAGAAATAAATACAATTGATCTCGGGTAAAGGTCAACGAAAATTCAGCTCATTCATCTACAGGGTCTTAGAATCATTGCTATGGTTGAACATCATAATATTGTTGAAGAAAAATGCGTCTTCTAGTAAAAAAAAAGTAATTTTTGCTTTCCGAGAAATACTCTTAGTTTACCCAGCGGAAGTGTATGTATTCTTCGATTAGGCGTCTAGCTACGCTTTAGAAAAAATAATTTTTTCATAAATAGATATTTACTTCACTTGTGGAATTTGACCATTTCCTTGAACTTTTGTAACCGAAATGTAACTCTTAAAATGAAGAAAAATATGGGAAGTATCACATGACCTGCTCCACTTAAACTCCTCGCCATTATGTACGTCACTAACACACATTAATATCAACCGTGCTTTATTTCGGAGCAATCTCTCGTGTCTTTCGTGTAGTGAAGTGAATCAGTGAAGATTGTATTACTTCAGCCAACTTGCATATTCAGGAGTATGGATGTACTTGGTGGCGCCTTAATATAACTCTAACATAAAAATAGATATTAACTTTTAACCATTCAAAAATTACGATATTTTTTGGTAGATAGGAATTGTTTTTTATCAGAAGCACACATCAATAATATAATTGAATTTTCTTCGATATATGACGAAGTCAAAAACCTGTTGATGAATCGTTGGTGATGATGATAAATCTATTAAAAAGTCTGTATTTTTAAATAATGAATATTAAAATGGTAGAAGAAATATATTTACCTAACCATTTCTTTTTTCTCACTCTAAATATTCGTCGTATATCTCTGGTTATAATTAAGAATCATCTATGTAAAATACTTCCATTGTACTAAAATGTATACTCCCCACCAGATCTTTCAATGTAGAATAGATCACTTTAGTAAAGTGTTAAGGTTTGGATCTGAATGTGATTCTTATATTTTTTGAATCTAGAAAATTCTATAGCTGTATGTTGTAACGATCAATTAGCGATTTTTTTTCTGAGTTTTTTGATCTTTAACATTTCTACATCATAGTAGTGTACCACAGAAAACGCAGAACGCAATATGCTGCAGAGAAACTAATAATATTATTTACATGTTTCCTTTAATTCCATCCATTACATCAAGACACGTTTAACCAATGACGTAAGCTCCTCCGGCGTTTAAGGTGTTAGCGTGCTGGCTCACCACCCAGTCATCCTGGGTTCAATTCCCGGCGGGTTCCAGAAAAAAATTTGTAGCTTTTCACATTAATGCCCCAGGTCATATAGTTGTGATTACTGAAAAGCGAACCCTCATTCGTCTATGAACAAGAGAAAATGATATAACACTACATAAAAGCAAAAAAAAGGAGAACATAAGAAATAAGCAATGGTTTATGTTTTATTATGAGATATTGCACCCCTGTAATGTCCAAATACCCGCGAAACAGTTGTAATATTAAATAAAATGAAAAAAATTATTCTCTCCCCCCCACAACTGTTCCTAATATCTCTATTACTAACTACACCTAACACCTCCACGTGGTCCAGGTTTTTGGTAAACCTAACCTAACCCCTTAGTCCACCTACTAACAATAGCCCCTACCACCCACCTCCTACCTCCAATCGCCCCATGTAGATAAGCTTTGATTGCTTGCTGTATTTCCCATTTACAAGTACTACAATAAGAAAAGTCTGCCTCATAGCACGCAGATTCTTCGACGCAGTTAGTCTTTTGCGGGATTCATGCTTCACTGGTCGCAGGCAAAAATATGTTCAATAGCATCATTTATTAGTTACGTTTGTTGACAGCTACAGTGAGCACTGTAACAGCCTCAGTGTGATGTAGTTTCGTTGCGTTAATGAATGTGATTTTTTCATCGTTTTACAAAAATATACTGTTTTTTGTTAATTATTAAATACTGAGCTTGGAGAACGATTCTAGTAGATTTATTTACTTTGAATCTCTTTTTACTTTTAATTATTATGTCTTCTTTTTATCTATGCTTGTCCATTTATTTAGAAAAAAATAGAAATTTCCGCTTCGAAATAGAAGATTTCAGTAAGTTACCTAGCCCATAGAGTTTTACCTTTATAAAATGTAATCTAATGTTGCAATTTGCGTCTTTAAACAGTTACATAATTATGTATCAATCCGCATTAAATAAAGTTAAGAAAAATGATCTCTTATAAATTTATCATTTCCCCTCAGTCCTTCAAAACCACACGTGATATTTGTGGAAGATGAAAAGGAGAAATATTTCCGTATTTAAAATGCTTGACAAGTTGCATTCATCAAACTACGGCATTCCCATAAAATGAAATCCAATTTCCGAGAAATTTTGATTGCATTGTGTCGAGAATGGATTGAAATGTCCATGGAATCTATTTGAATTTCACTTTGTTTCTTTCCTGGTTTTTGTCAATAATAAACGATACTTTGACCCTATGTGTCTGGTTGTAAATATTTCCGAACCCACTTGATTCGTTTGCACTGGCTTTCCGCAGCCAAGCATTCAAAAAACTAAAAGCATGGTTTTATTTTGGTCATGCCTATGGAAACGTGTCCTCTAGAAAGCTAACAAATATGTACTTCAATCAAATAATCTCCTGTATCGAACTTTTTGAAACTGCCTCTGTGTGTTTCAGTATTTCTTTTCAAAGGAGACTGGAAATTGTAACTGCACTAAAAGTAGATTAATTTTACATGATGCAGTTTAACAATTCACTGCAGTTAAATGTTAATTTACTTCTCCACCAAGATTTTATACATTATTATATTGAATGTATAATTGTATGGTGTACATTGAATGTTGGAGTATGCGTAAAAGAATCACAGAATTACGAAGAATAAATGGCAGTCATTACTTGAGCTGCACCTGTGAGACGGATGGACTCACAGATAAAAAATAAAGAATATGGAGAGTTTATAAATGAATAAAACGGCAAACATTTGTAAAAATGATTTTTTCTTTTCAAAGTGAAATTACTGTGGATTGTAACTAGTGGTGGAAAACCACTACACATATTTTCTTATACACTTAAAAAAACTTTTCTACTGTACGAGAAACTAACTTCATAAACAAATATTATAGATGTACAATTTCACTTTTAATTGTATCCATTTCAATAAAGCGTAAGAAAACTTGACGAAAAAATTATTTCGTGCACGAACGTTAAATGATACAAATACAGAAATGTTACAGAAACACTGTTTGCAAATCAAATTTAATAAATTATTTACTTGGTAATTGTGGAACTTTAGCAACATTATCAAAGCATGATAAATTGAAAGGCGTTTCTATGTTGCTCATTGTTTTATTGGTATAAAGCTTTTTCGGCTGCATAGCAGCCATCGTCAGTAACATACACTGAGTATTGAGGAATATTTTTGGCGAATGCACTGAGTATTGAGGAATATTTTTGGCGAAATTTAGGCATTCGCCAAAAATATTCCTCAATACTCAGTGTATATTACAGACGATGGCTGCTATGCAGCCGAAAAAGCTTTATACCAATAAAACAATGAGCAACATAGAAACGCCTTTCAATTTATCATGCTAAATTATTTACTAATTTTAATTTCTTCAGATTTCTAAAATATCCATTAAACTATTGAAAGACGTCTTATAACCGAGTTATAAACGTATTAAAAACACATGTACCCCGAATAATTTAAAAATATTTACTCAACTTAATTAAAACATTTTTCACTTATTTATAAATGTTCTTATTTTTGGGTTCTGAGAAACCTTCTTACTCTTACTATATTTGAAATATTATAAGTGAAAAAAATTCTTCATAATTTTTTAAGACTCTTTGCGATATCTCAGTCAAGTAGCATAATATGTGTTACGTTAATGTGACTGACTTCATATGTACACTACTGATAACATAAAAGGGCCCATTTATTTTTCTAATTCCCACGCTCTGACCAGTTTTGGATCTGTTAGGTTTGCAACGCCTCCCTCTTCTTGCTTTCCCTTCGAGAAGGGAAGTTTCGTTCGACCAATCGTACATCTATTTCAAACGTCGCCTATATTTGGAAGACATCGTGCGGCGGGTAAATCGTAACGAGATAAAATGTTTCATTACACCGCTACTAAAGAAATATTTTGTATTTTTTTATTATACACATTTTGGACTTCTATAACAAAAATGTATATACTTGACTTCAATAAACTTTACCATTCTCTATATTTAAATGACATCTCGAGATTTGTTGTCTCGAGAGGTCTTCATAGGCAATGTAAAAGATATTAGACTTTCTATAAAAAACGTTTGCGTAATACTGTGATAAAATATAGTTTTTAACAGAATTTGAATATAATTGCAAGATATCGTATGGAATTGGTATAATTCGAATCACAAAGTACTTATAAATATTCCTATAATTTCGTATATTTATACAGTGAAGTAAATAATCAAATCTCATTGCCTACAAGTGATGTGTATTGTCGATAGTAATTTCACATAATTTGCTATTCTCTTAAGTTTACAGATCCAAAACTGATCAGAGCGTGGGACTTAGAAAAATAAATGGGCCCTTCTATGTTATCAGTAGTGTGCACAAACTGTCATACAATTTGGCATTTTCTTGGTACATCTACATTACTAAATAACTTCATGCCTCTGGAAATTGTGAACTAATGAGGTCGTGCGAATGAGAGAAATTATTTTTCTATGTCTATACCAAACGTTTGAGCAAAATACGGATTATGCAGATGTAAAACATGCTAATTACGTTTTGTTCAAAATAGTACAAAAAACATTGGATCTTTTTTTGAGAAATATTTGGAAATATATTTCGATTTCTTACATCATAATAATATTAATAATAATAATAATAATAAATTTATTTTCAAAAAACAGTACAAACTGCGTATGACCACGTGGAGGACAATAAACTAATTTATTCTCCGGAAGCAAGCAAGGTAGCATTCCATTAATTCCGATCAAGGTCCCTAAGGCAGAGGCGGATTCAAAAATTTCAGCAAACGTTCCTGGATAAGATGAAAATTTAGCTGCGAGTTATAATACTTATAGAATGTCAAAATGTTTGTAATTCAACGCAAAAAATTTACATATACAAGTTATTATCGAACGTTAGATTAATAAAACACGCCCCTAGACAAAGCCTAGAGAACCTGTATAAGAAATCCGCCTCTACCCGAAGGAAAACTNTGTATAAGAAATCCGCCCCTACCCGAAGGAAAACTGGAGCAAAACCCGGGTCAGGATAAATTTTAAGTTAGAAGTTAAGGATAAATTTTAAGTTAAAAATTAAGGATAAGTTTTAAGAAATCAGAGCTGGTGCAACGGGACGAAAATACCACTCAAAATGTGAAATAGAGTAAAAATATTCCCAAATGTTTGGCAGAATCGGTGAACACAGAAAGATGAATAAACGGATGGACGATCTGTTGGACGCTTTGTTGAAAAAACACCCGACACGACTTCTTTAAGGAACACCAATATGATTATTTTCCGTCAGAATGTTTTTGCGGTTACAATACTTTCTCTATACTACGTATATGTGAAAGTAAAATTTCTATTTCTGTAGCAGCTTTAATCTCCTTGTTGGGGACATGGTGTTGAATCCTATACTTTACTTATATCTATGCTTTTGATTCGATACTGGTATTTTAAAACTTGACACATTGATCCGTTATGATACATTGATTCGTATGAGTATTTTGTATCAAGTATCGTATCGTAAAAAACAGGAGAAATTTTGAACGCAACTTCAGACCGACTTTTTTGTGGCAGTTTTAGTTTAGTTTTAGTATTTAACAGAGTGTATATATATAGAACAAATATGGGAGTACTCATGGACACGCGGCTAATATGGCGCCTAAACAATCGTCTTTCTCTCTAAACAGTTATATTGTCAATTACACCGCCTCGCAAAACGCTCTTCGCTATCACAGATAAGTAAATATCTTCATTTATATAAAGGAATTTCGAGACCAATACCAACATACGCTAGTCCCGTTTGGGGAACCGCCGCACGCACGCATATGAACAAACACGTATATTCTAAAATCGTTATCTCCGAATTATTCTAATAGCACCCTGGTCCATACCATAGGCTCCATAACATCCCGATTTCAATCCACTCCAAACTAGGAAAACAACTTACCCATGCTCAAAAAATCAGAAGTCATCATGAATTTTTTGACCCACAACAGCCAAAACTTATAAATTTACTTAGTCAAACTTGGCGTACAATATATTATTATATACTACTTTTTCTGTGTTCTTTCCCGTTCTGTAAATATTTCTATTCTTCATATTGTTTTCACCTGTAGCATAAGACCTTAAGGCCAAACTCTAAATGAACTAATAAATGATAAATAAACAAAAATTGAAATGTTATCATATCTGAGATTCCGATTGTTTCTTATAGTTTTTGAATGGAACTTAGCTTCGTTTTGTCAAATACTTTACATATTTGAGGGCGAGGTCCAAATCAGTTATAACGTTCATGAATTCGATGTTTCGCTTCTGAATCCACCTGTTTTCTTTATTCTCTTCCAATTACTGATTCTGCTCTGTATAATGATCACATCAGATTGGTAGCACCTCATTACCAGACATGGCGTGCGTAATTATTCTACTTGTTTAATGGAAGCTCATTTGAATTTTTCTCGTTTTTGTTTGGCATTGATTGAACAAAACCAGTGAAGCAGAAAGAGAAGCTAATGATTTTGCATTACTTCTTACAAATACGCCCTACGAAAAGAGTATAATTTGAATCAAAAGGATGGAAGGTATGCCAAAAGTGTGAGTTTTCTCAAAAGAATATATGAAACCTGGTCAAAAATTAGCAAAATGGGACATGAAAATTAAATATTTCACAGTGTGGTTCCAAGGAATCTTATGGTTACATTTTGATAATATGAAATTAAAATTTAATATAGCAGTGTTTTGAATCATTTTTTATTATTTCCTGTATAGATTACAGATATTCTTAAATAAATGTATAATTGTCTCATAAAAATTTCAACGTCTAACTATCAGTTGAAAAGTCAAAAACTAAATGTCTAAATAAGAAGAATCTGTACATATGACTAATTGTACATATTACAATTAATGAATCTTATTTTTGAAACCGGTCAGCGTCAACTGTTCTATAAATACGAGTGAAATATACACATTGATAATAATAGTATTGTCGTCTATCATAGTTAATTTTTAATACCTCTTCGACCCTCTTTTAATGTACCTTTTAAATGGGCGAGAAACAATTCCGTTGGTATGATAAGTCCTGTAACTTCAACTAGAGTTTTTCAAATATGTTGTTAAATGGAAGGAATGTAGTTTAAAAAAGTTTTTTTAAAGGCAATTTGATTTGTGTGTACTTCAGATGTTTTTTCTGTATTAACTGAAAACGATTGCGCTTTTGTTTGGCGGCGTGCTTTGCTATGAACATACGTTTCCTGCAATATAATGATGTTGTTTGGATATTTACGTCATTCTGCCAAGCTGAAAGAAATATAGTTTTTATCGTCCAGTACTGTCCTGTGAATCATTGATCACGTTCGTTTATAAAATTAATTAACCTAAGTTAATGTCATTATTATTGTTTTGCTGTCATTAATTGATAGGAAGTTCATTTATGAAATTTTGATGGAGCTCAATATCTCATTATCAATGAAATGTTAATTGCTTACTGCTTCCGCTCTTGTAGTTTCATTTTCATTCACGAACTGAAACACGATAACATATGTTCCGTGGTTGATGAAATCGAGATGCAAATTAAACAGATCAAAGATATATTTATTATTAGCTAAATTTCCCAGATATTTTCCGTTTCTTTTTGTATAAATCGTAGGATCGAATCTCATAAATGAGGTATTATATTGTGAGCATTTAAAGACGTGTACCCAATTTCATTTTACCTTTTCTTTTTCGTATTGTTTCTTCTTTTGCGTTTTTCTTTTCGAGAAAACAATATTTTAAAATATCGAGTTTTGAAAGCCTATCTTGCTGCTATGTTGAATACAATTTCTTCGAAAAATATGTTACCTGACTTGAGTCTTGTGACAAATAACTGTACTCTGGTGTTTCCACCTATGCTGGTAATCTTTTCTAAAATTTATTTGATCGTAGATTATCAGAGCCCTCTATACAACGAAGTTATTATAGAGTTTCTTTACTATAATTATTCCCTTAATTTCTCTCTTCATATGTTACCTTATTTCCTCTTGCAATATAAGTCCTTCATCTAATTTTCTGGTTCATAATTTTAACACTCTTTACACAACTATCATTTAACTCACAATTTACACAAGTGAATTTGTAACAATTTTAGGAATTTAAACACTATTAACGATTTTAACAAAACTAACAATCTTAACAAAATTAACAATCTTAACAAAATTAACAATCTTAACAAAATTAACAATCTTAACAAAATTAACAATCTTAACAAAATTAACAATCTTAACAAAATTAACAATCTTAACAAAATTAACAATCTTAACAAAATTAACAATCTTAACAATTTTGGCAGTTTTGACGATTTTGACAAACGAAATTTTTCATTCATTTTTATTTTCATGTTCTGTGCTGATAATCTGTGACCATTTCTTTATTTTGGGTGTCATCGAGTAGAACGATTCGACTTTGAATGAACAAGATTCACGAATGTTGCTACAACAGATAGATATGTGTTTGGGAGGGGGATTCAGCCAATACTATTCAGATCAATAAAATTTTGTGATAAATAAAAGTGAGCGATATCATTGTCGTAGAGAATATTAGTTTAAATCTCACGAAAAAAAAAGAATTTATCACACGGATTGAGTTTGCAACATTTATTCTACAATGGGTAGTAAATAATCAACGACCACATTTTATCCACTGTGTCTTCAGTATCCAAAACCTGTTTGGATGAGATTTTTTATCATGAATGAACAAAGTTTTTTTTCTTTTTTGTATTTTATTTCAATTCATATTCTAATGAGTAAGTTGACGGCAATTCTGCAACCATGATTCAATTAACTATCTCTTTGTTAGTTATATACTGTTAGACGGTTGTTATTATTATACTGATATGTATATTTTACTTTCAATTCTGAAGTCTAATATAGTTTAATATTTCATACTAATTCAGTAGGAATTATCACACCATATTATTGTGAATTTTTTATGAACGCAACTTTGAACACGGTTAAACCCGAGAATTTATTCTAGTACATTTAAAGGGAATAGCCAGTTAAGATGTGATCTAACATGTAGTGTATTGAATAACTCGGATTAAAGTTATACATCGACCTAAAAACTTGGGCCTGTTAACCTCGTCCCTTCCGCCGAAGATGTAGAACCGTGATTTTTCTTTTCTTCGTTTTAACCACTGGCTCTAATAAAAAGTCCGAATTTCTGTATTAGAGAGGGTGACTGGAACCCTTATTCAGGGATTTTTAAGATTATTGAAAGTTATTAATAAAATTATGGCTTTTAGAAACTTACAAAAAAAGATTTATCAAACATTTTCATGCAGAAAATTAAAAGGTACAAGATATTTTATTTGGTCATTTTTAGGAGAATAAAACTCCATATTCGTGATTTTATTCAGTTGGGAATGATTTCTCGCAGTAAGGCCAAATGAAACACGAGGATATATTTTTAATTCATACCGAATTTTTGATCCTGTATTGTGGAAAATCCTGTAGCATTTTAAATCATTACACTTACTATTTACTAACTTGAAACAAAGTACTGATGGGGTAAGTCCATAGACTTATATACTATATAGACCCAGCGATCTTGTGTACCGGTTGTTCGAAGTGGAAAATGAAGTTTGGGATCTCCGTCTTTGTCGACTTGGGTGGCGGAACTCGATTCCCCTCTGACTGTTGACTGTTGCGCGCAAATACCTTACTCCCTCCAAGCTGATGTGCGAGAGAGAGAGGGAAATACCAAAGAGTACAGCGATTTTAAATGTTGACCAAAGAGTATTTACTCTCTAATGTTATTATAGACTACCTCCAGTAGAGACAGTTGGGTCTGAATCATATTCAATCCCATGGGCAACAGATACCTAGGAGTTTCCTTGATATACGCGTTTCTTTTGTTGAAAGGATCCATTGAAAGACGGCGCAAATGCAACCCGCAACTCAAATTTGTTTAGCGGGCACGTGGAATATGACGCGAGACGTGTTAGGTTTTTTGAGTAAACTCGGTGATTAAATAATTAACTTTTCTGATATGAAGATGAAAAACATGATTCGATTAAATGAATAGCTATGAACAAATGCATTTTCCATTTAATTACGCTAACAGAATCACTTCAAAATATAACAAATTAAAAGTGTATTGTATGTCTATTGCTGAAGTAAAGTTTCATGATCGTATTCTATGCCATTTTTTTCTGTAACGCTTCGAATTATCATACATTTTCTATACGTCTCGGATACAGTGCCATAACACAGTAGTTTACACAGTTTTTTATTAATTCAATAAATATTTTTAATAATAATTTATTTTTTACTCAATTGTTGTTATATTTTGTATTAATATTCTTTGGTTTTGTTTTATTTAGACGAGTTCTAACGATGTGGTTACATTTTTATTTTTCACTGGTATGTAAAGAAATAACTGTTTATATAATTCTTTTTGATAAAAATTTGGTATTATTTTTGCGTTGTTAAGTATTAATTAATTCAACTATAAATTTCATCATGATCAATTATTTTTATAAGTGGTTAAGAAGAAATCTGAAGCAAACTAAAAAAATTTAAAAAACTGGACATTGCTAAAAAATTTATTTATGTGTAATTAATAAGTAATTGAAATTAGTGCCAATATTTAGTGCTACTTATTTGCTTGTGTTATAAAGGTTGTTCCAGCACAATAGAGCTCGCGAGATGCAGTGGACCAGAGCAGGGCGTCGTTTATACAATAGAGTCATTATGAGTCGAAAAGTGGATGATCTACAAAAAAAAATTGCGCGAGTTTGTATTCTCACTTGTCCTGTGTTTTTTGTGGGGTACTGAATCTGAATTTCAAGTTAGTTGACACGTAGAGGTGACGCAATACGGAGAAAATTTCAAAAATATCAAACAATTTGCACATTTTGAGTTTTTATACGTAAAAAACATGTGGCTTAGGAGGTTATACGGACAACAGTTCGGTTACTGGTAAAAATGCCGTAGCTCATTAAGGGTTAATTGTGTTACAAAAATGAAACTGGAGTTAAAACCGTTGCAGGATCGGAAATTGATGGAATTATATTGACGTAAAGCAAGCAATGGGAATCTTTGTTTAAAAAATATTTTTTTTATTTGGGCAACCTTTATAATTTTTATTTCTATTTTCTATTTCATTTGGAAGCACGTGTGTATTCCAGTGAATACGAAAGATAATTGAATTTTATTGGAACGACATATTTTCAAAAGATTCTTTTTACGTTCTTTTTTCGTCTGTTAATGTGGATAAACGTTTCTCTTCTGACGCATGTGACATTGGTGACATCTGTAACATGACGTTGGTGAAAAGAAGTAAAAGAAAGTATGTGATTCAATTACCTCATTAAACAGATAAAAAATACGTATTTGGGTATTTTATAAACATTCACAATTCACGAGAATGTGCGTTTTACAAAATGTCTCATGTGTCTCTTTTGTTTTGTTTTGCAACCCAAATAGAAAAACGTATAAATTAATTTAAGTTGTATAAAATAGTTTATGGTTTCCACGTGAATAACCCTAAAACTTTTGCATTGTGCTTTATTTTATATTTTGAATATCAGTTAAAATAGGAAATAAATTAACTAGTGCAAAAGAAATTATACTTCATTTCTAGTTATAGTGATTGGTTTATTCCAAGTTGATTGAAACTTTAGATTAAACCAAATGGATTTCATACATTTGTTGCACAATGGCATTCATGAAACAATTCTTTTGCTTTCACACAATGAAGGAAGAGCGTGTGTTCACTGTAAAAGGCAAATGAAGCATTATACTCTCAGTCAGTGAATGACGTAACACAGAACACCCCATTATTATCAAGGCAATACTTGAATCGCATTTTGGTTGACCCTGATTGGGAAAGGGAGAGAAAAGCAGAGAAGGACTGCCACCCGCGTTTTATACAATGGACATGTACGCAAACAGGTGTTTCTCGGCCACAATTAAATGTGGATTTGTTGCATCGATCGCGCGTCGCGTGCGATCTATTCGGCGCAAACACAACGCACGAATCTGTTGGAATTGATATTTATTGAAATCATTCCACTCATGTGCGGTACATGACAATGTCACGTTCGTACACGTTCTCGTAATAATTATTTAACATAGTGTATCTGTAATGAGAAATATTGCAGCAGGGGATAATGGGAAGCTGACGAATGAGGTTATAAGCATTCCAAAATACTGACGACATTGGCTTCGAAAAAAAAAGATAATATTACGAGTTTTACTGAAGAGTTAAGAAGTATGATACTGTCAAATGTAGACATCTCACAGTTATTCGTAAGCTTACGGTGTGGTATTTAGAAAAGGCGAATTATTTAATATGATATTAAGAAACACCTCATGAACTCTTGGTTTGTCTGTTTCTGATGAGATTAGAAGTGAAACCTACGTTTTGAATTTAATTGATCCAGTAAGTAAATAAATAAATTGTGTGTACAGAAGTGTGCAATTTAAGTTTAGTTTAACATTTAGCATATGATTAAGAGAGGGATTCATATTATTTCTTTTCAAATGCTTCTTTTTCTCTAAAACAGAGAAAACTCAGAGAGCATAACTCTATTGTAAAACTTATTCGGATATTCATTAAACTAGTTCTCTCAAAGTCTTTCTGTTAGATGTGTAAATTAAACATTTCTGTAAATAACCACGAAGCTTCGTCGCAAAACCCTACAGATATTCACACGAGATAAGATTATCATGACGTGTTCCAAACATGCGAAAAATCTTCTTTTTTTTAACTTTTTAATGTTTGGAACTTGTGGAAACTAAAAAGCTCTCATATGTATTTATCCCTTTCTGTTTTCGTATATACAGAAATAGGTGTGGAAGCGTATTACGAAACTAATGAGGGACTCCGTTGCATTGAAAACTATGCTGATCTCTCTCATTTTGCTTCTCTTAGTCTTCCAGTCTCTCCCTCTCTTACGTAAGGACTTCCCTCCCAAGTTAATGTGGTGGGAGGGAAATTGTAGCCGACAAAAGAGAACAGTAGAATGTGAAATCTACATCCTCGACTCTCTTGTCTAACCCACGGCCAGTTTCTCGGTTTTATCCTTTTCATGATACTGGACAGTAAAGGAATTGATATAGAGAAGGAGCATTAATTCTGCTGCTCTGGTTTTAATGCAGCACTAGGAATAATCGTCTTACGAACTTAAGTTTCCTCTCATAAAAAATAGGTAGGTTGTATTGCTTAAGGGGTTACATACTCGTGAAATCTTCTGGTCAGAAAGTTTTCCAATGCTGAAATGAAATGAGTGAAACGGAATGAAATGCCATTGAAAAACTTTGAAAAAAAAATTGAAAATCTCAAATGAAAAAACTTCTTAATATCTGGAATTCTAGGGAAATCTTGTGAAATACTCTTGAATTGATTAATTATTTAAGTTTTCTGTTCACTTTAAACCTCAGTTGGTAACCCTTTGCTGTTGCTATAGTTTTGTATTTTATTTTTATTCGCCTTAATAAGTTAAAAATTACAAAAAACAAGGAGATCCTTTTATTGATAATTTATTGCGTACAAAATGTAATAATTTTTTCAATGAATTAAACAGTCATTTATTATTAAAAACGAATAAAAATAAATTTATTCCTTAAAAATTGTTCCAGAACAGTTTTCAAAAGACGTTATAGAATTAAACAATAGTTTCTATATTAATATAATATGTTATTGATTTCCAAATGGAATATTGATATTGTTTTTGTACAATAATGGTGTTTACCAAACCTTGACTATAAAAAATGAATGCACTTGTCATCGGTTTAGTGTATATAACATATATTTGCACTTGACGCGCATGGCAAGTTCGAATGGCAAGAGAACAATACTTTGGGAAAGACTAAAAGCATTTGTAGATTTTATCGAGCATTTATAGCTGTAGTTCAATGGATGTAAATTAAATTTTAATGAAAGTTATTTCTATTTAATCGTGCATATTTGAGTGAATGTTTGAAACGTGACGAATGAATGTGGACTGCACTCTCTCATAAAAATCTTCAGTTCTTGCACGCAACAACAAGTAACAAGAGAATGTACCTCATAGAAAATTCTAGAAGATCGTTTTCTACCTTGTTCTTCTCGTTCAAACATTCTATTTGTGGTTCTCGTTAGGAGTGAATCGAGCTTTCGTCTAGAATCTAGTTTCTAGAGTAATTTATTCTCGTCGACAGAGTGCATAGATATAAATCTTTATATTTCCATGGATATAATGGAATGCTGGGTAATATTTCATTTGAACCGTAATTTCTACTTAATGATACTGCACTCGTGCATGAGAATATTATTCTAGCCTTGTACAGCCACTTTATTGTCAAAAGAGAAACGCTTATAAGGGAAATCATTTAAAGTTTTTTTAAAATATACACTAGATTTGACAATAATGTAGTATTAGTGGTATACTTTTCGTTATCGAATATTCCGTTCTGTTGAATCCTCTGAGAAAGATTTCTTTGAATCTGTCACCTGTTACTTAATTATGCTGTTGCAAAACGCTACAATGACACTACACCCCACTGTACCTACACTGATGGGCGACAAGCAGGGCAACCAACGCATGCGTGGCAGTTGTCCTTGAACGTTGCTGGCAGTGAGACTTGATTTAAGTAGTGTGATTTAAAAAAATATTATAATCTTTGCCGTCTGCTTTGAAACAATTTGTTGCGAGTACTACAAAAATTCGTCTCCGATTATGCACTAATTTTCGTATGCACATTACGCTTACAAATATGTATTTAGGTATAAATAACCAATTATTTATCGCATTGTTTGCTGTCAACACCCTTTAATGGCGGCAATCACATGACTGGGGCGTTTTGTAATCATAGATTTACAAAACGCATCGTTTATTGCAGTACAATATGCCCCAGAACCATCCTCACTTTAATAATGCAATTAAACATACAAAAATATGAGAATAGGATGATAATATACAAAAAATGAATTATTATCAGAAAATAAGAAATCAAGAAGTATCGACGTAGTTAGAAGTGAAAAGAAAGTAACGGAAGGAAAGGAAAAAGAAAAATTTAAGAAAAACAAGTTGAAAATACATCATTGTTCATCAGAAAGTAGGTATGATTACCAGAATAGGTGCATAGTGTTCAGAAAATTATTATTGTACGATTTCTAAAGAGAATTTGATACAATGTCCATAATACTCGTCTTGGTGCAAAATACATCGTCATCCTTGTACGAGCTTCTCTGCAATGTTTGTGGTAGAAGAGCCAGACGAGAAGATATTGATAAAAAGCAGCATATGAAAAATAAAAAGTATAAATTTGGATGAAGACTAAAAATAATATTGATTGAAAATTGAACCCATATTAATGTCCGAGAGAGGTTTGTGACATTTTTATTAGTTATTTTAACTATATTTGTTATTTTCGTTATAATTTTGTAGTACTCATTTTGTGACTCACGCGAGGCGTATTGTCAAGACATATCAGAACAAAACGTCTCACATATGGTTATAAAAAATAATTTTATTGCCCGTAAATAATTAAAAATCACCTAATAAAAGTATCATGTTGATATCTTAATAATCATTTTTATGTATTTACTTAAGAAATCGATGAAAATATAGTGAAAGTGATTTTATTGAAGTAAGAAAAAAAGTGGGGTGTATTGTAGAGTTATACCCTACTCTTCCCTGATTTTTCTTCGAAGTAAACACGCCCGCAATTTAAAAATTTCTTCCTTGAACGCAAAGCGTTTTCCCGCGCTGTTTGTATTTTTTTGAACATTTTGTCCTTTACAAAGAACCTTTTTCCCTGAAAATCTCCCATAACTCTCTCTGCATGCGTTGTAGAGAAGATGTTTTTTTTTAAAGAAATTATATACTGTAGGAACGATAGGAGTGGGACGGGAAATGAAATATGTCCGCAATNGTACAAACTGCGTATGACCACGTGGAGGGAAAAAAAACTAATTTACTCTCCGGAAGCAAGCAAGGGACCATCCCATCAATTCCGATCAAGGGCCCTAAGGCAGAAGCGGATTCAAAAATTTCAGCAAAAGTTCCTAGATAAGATAAAAAGTTAGCTGCGAGTTATAATACCAATAGAATGTCAATATGTTTGTAATTTTAAGCAAAAAATTACATGTACAAGTTATTATCGAAGAACGACGGTAGTTTGATACCGCGTGTTCTGCAGCTGAGAGATTGAAAGGGCGCTGTGATCAGTAGCAGTCAGTGTGCCAGCGGATGGAGTCGACCGATTTGCCTCCTGTACGGTCGCTCGCTGGCTATTCTCAACCTTAGTGTTTCTGCTTTCCGCTCTGAGCATAAGAGGGAAAGGGGCGGTGGACAGAAGCAAGAGGTCGATGAGAGGGTGCGTCCATACAAGAGAACACGAGGACAGCAGCGCTACATTCACGCGAAACTTTTGCATTAGGACGATCGCCGTGGAGAAGACACCCTTAGAGTGAAAGTTACCTGGAAGTCGTTAGACTTGTTTTCTTCTAGGAAGGATTCTCTTTTCTTCTACAGTTTATTGACTGGAACTTCTCTGTCAGGAGTCGCAGAGTCCCCTTCGACGTGTTATATACACAAAGAATATTCCAGAGCACACTTGTCAACGAGGTACGGATGGAATATGGTAACTGATCACGAGTCTCTTTGACATTGAAATCACAAAATGTATATGATTAGTTGTTATAAAACCTGAGGGAATTCTATTCTTGATTATAAGATTCTTGCAATGTATAGTAAGTATTGATAGAACGAACTGAACAAATAAAACAACCCCTTAGAGTTTCGACAAGCACTAATTTCTAAAGCGATAATTTGGAACTAAATATATGGAGCGTATTTAATGCATAAGTGAGATTAATGTCATCATATATAAAATATATAAAATTGGTCATAAACAAAATTTATATATTGATATTGCGTGTAGGTCATATGTACGTTTTATGTATGTCCTACACTCAAACATCTACCAAATCCCATTTTAAATGAAATTTTGTCTTTACGAATTTAATGGACTTATCAAACAACATGTTTTACCTAAATGTCAACGTAAAAAGAATCCAACAAATTGTGCAACAATCCTAAGCAAGTTACCGATCTAGGCAATTATAACGTTTTGTGCCATTAAAAATCATTTTAAACACGCATTTGAACTTTTCCTGTTATCGTTTCTAATTTTACCATAAGTACGTGTTGTGTCATTTCAAAACATCGTTAAATTGGGATTAATACTATATTTATACTGGCGCATTTTCAAGACACAGGAAACGTGCAATTTTGAGTCTTTTAGCAAGAGAAACCTGCGGAGAAGTGTGGTTGTGAAGGTGAGTTGAACCTTCACAAGGACAAGGGGGGTGGGGGGCATTCTATATTTAGAAACCACGTCGTAGCTAGTTACGACTGAAACTTGGGAACATATGAAAATGTATGCATCCATTACATTTGGAGGCAAAATCGTAAAAAAATTACAGAAAAAATATTTTTGCTGAGTGATAAGATTTACTTTGAGGCAAATCTTGTGAAATCATGTAACGGCGAGCGCTATAGCGGTTATTTTATTAGAAATCATTAGTCAGAAAAGCAAGAAATTGATATGCTGAAGAGTATCTTTGTTAATTCTAATAAAATCATTATTTTTTTAATGTTACTATATACATTGTAACATGTAATTATTTATTACTATTTATTATACAAATTTTGAAATAGATGGAAGAAATGTAATGTTTGCGAATCTGTGTAGGCGCGAAAATGAAACGCCTTTCAATAAGAGCACCTCGAACGACGCAGGTAAGACCTTATTGGGGAGAAAGATCTGTTGAAGGTCTAACAATAGATTGTGGATGGGGAGAACGACCCTTACTCGAGAACGTGTCGAGTAGCAACCCAAAATTCAATAACAAGCAGCTGGTTATATCTTTTCACAATACATTATAGTAATTTTGGGAAAAAGATCTGGCATGTTTCAAGATGACGTGAGGGAAGGGGAAGGACAGTTGTCGTTAGGAGTGTGTTTCCAGACGCTGTGGAAAGTCGGAACAAACAAACAGTTCTGATATTGAGAGAAAAAATAGGTAACATACAAACGAGCTTAGTCCTGTGAAGGAATGAATGGAGGTCTATTTGGAAACCCTTCGCAAGATAGACACCCAATTAGTCGTGTTGAGCGATGGAGGTCTCGATTTCAAAAACTTTAGACTGATCAAAGAGAAAGGATGAATGGTGACCGCACAAGGGTGTGCGAGCTCATACAACGAATAAGGGTGTAATGTCGGTTGGCAGACATGTCAAAGCTAAGTGTTATTTTGCAGAGGACAGAAAAATGAATTTTTCCTTAAAACATTAATAGACCTTTGTAAGAAAAGTGCGTTACAAATCTGTTGATCGTAAGTCAGAGGTCACTTAAGGAAAAATTCTGGGTCGCAAGACGAAGTGGTGTTAGTGAACATAAGCTCCGTTATTGGTTAAAAATAAACTACGTCATCGAAAGTTGAACCAATTGGAGAAAAACCACGAGATTAAAAAATTGCTAGGAATTGACTTGAGAAGAAGAACGTCACAGTTGACAGGAGCTAGTTTATTTAATTCTGTCAGAGGAGTAGCGATCTACTTATTTAAGATTGGAGCGAAGACAGTTCAAGAGAATTCAGCGTTTTGATTTTGAGAGGAGAATTCGATGAAGAGAATGCTGTATTTTGATTTTGAGAGAGAATTCTGTGATTTGATTTTGAGGACGAATTGTGTTAAAGCATTGTACTTCAGATTTTTGAGAATTGTGATTTTGGTTTTCGAGATGATTGTGATGTCTTAGAATTTTGTAATTTTTTTAGGAAGGTGGTGATTAGAATCGTACTTCGAATTTTAGAGAATTCGGTGATTTGATCTTCGAGAATATTCTGTTTTGAAATATTCTATTAACAAGACACTTAAGCGTCAATGCGCAGTCAAAGACGCATTGCTCATTCGAGAACGTTGTTAACGTTGACATTCATGGACACACCATTTAACGCAGTGAGCTAGTGATTGACGAACAATCAGACTTTATTATGAGTGGCAATATTGATCAGTACGAGAGCAAGTGATGCATTTACGTCTTCATCAAATTTTGCATTGAGATGGCTTCAATCGACATCCAGCATCCGATGAAGGAATCGATCTGGTACGCACCGCAGCTCATTTGGGGAAGGTGTTGGTACGGACGGGGTCAAAGCGGATGAGACGTGATCGGGGCATTCACGTCCTCCTAATGTCAACGACATCCCACGACGGTTGATGCTGAATTACGTCTCATTTGCAAGGTAATTCTTCGAATGGCCATTTACGGTACCTTTTCGCTTTATAATATGTAAGCGAAATTTTATCAAGTGAAGGTAATTGCAGGTCAAATACTTTTGTGGCGATTGTGTCTATTATTGTTAAAATGTTTGATGTGAATAAAGGTTTAAATAATGAACAGTGGTTACACCAGTAGGTTGAACTTTGTTAAAAGAATCATAACCTTTAATATCTTTTCATACGGATTCGTTCCATTTAAAATAGTAAATTCAGTGAAATTATATCGTGTGTAACTTAAGAGTGATTAGTTGCATGACTTGTTGGGAGAAATGTTTAGATGGGAAATCGTGAAGTGTAGTGTTGTATTTGTATATTGAGGGGTAAAATGATTAAACGAATGTTTATAAAAGCTGGGTTTCTTTCACGAAATATTAGTGTATATTTAACGTAAATTATCGGTCGAATCATATCCACCCCTTGTCACATCATAGCGAGGAGAATATGTTGTGTCCCTGAGATACTTACCCAGTGGGCTAGTTATGTGAAGTATCATTAATTTTCAACCTCTATTTTTTATATTATAATTGGTCGTTCCTACGTAGGGCTACTTTCTCTCAACTCATTTTATATATATTGTAACAAAAAGAGATGGTGTAGTGGTTACATCTTAAGTTAGATACTACAAAATTAAAAAGAAGAAAAGTGTGATTAAGATAATTTGACCCCACGTTGGGAAAATCAATTGTACCAAAACGAGATGGCAATGGATGGTATAGTGGCTAACACTTAGATTACCTCATCTAATTTTACCAGCTCGCTCTACATCAATGGTTTTTAATTATATAGGCTGGGTTTGGCCCATTTATATTCGTGAGAACACACACGTCCCTTGAAAGGAAAACATCGTTAAGCATAATTGATTTATTATTTATGGAAAATTTACATATCCTTATAACCTAACAAAACATTCACAATTCTACTTTGACAAAATAAAAGTTCTGGTAGCTAACTCCACCAATTATGAAAATTACAGAAACTTAATTCGTGAGTATTAATTATTTAAGTCTGTCTTCTTTGCCCTTATTCTTTAAGTGATACAATCATTGACAAGAGTCTTGGGTTAGGGCGATCAACTTTACTTCCGTAGCACTTTTCTTCACGCAGACACCCAATACGAATATCACCGGGCGCAGCCAGCTAATCATTACCTTAACGATGTGCCGTTTTACAAAAGGTTGTAGTAGGATGCCAGAGCCTCTCATCTACTCTCAACCTCGATCACTCATTGAGGTCTTACACCCTTACGCTGCCGTTCCATTCTCCTCCAGAAACCATTGGCCGCCCTTGCTGCAGTCCATGCTCCGTTTCCTCGTCCTTCCCAAAATGTTGGCTGGATGATAACACTGCAGTAATGAGCGTAAGTAAGAGTTCATTATGCGGTACACTTTCGCCGTATATTTACTTGCGATCCCGTGTCATCAACGTTCGTTGCTCGCGAGCGTTAAGTGACCCGACTTAATTAACTGATCAAATATTTGTAAGTTATACTGGTTACCTCACCATCATCGGTGATGATCACTTTGAACATCTCTGAGTGAAACGTCTCAACAATCAGAGTAAGAATAATTTCGAAACTCAGAATCATCACAAATAAAAATAGTAATCAACATCCCACAATTCCGAACTAAAATTAGAATATGAATTTTCCTAGAGCGTCTCAAAATCTGAATAGTAATAATAAACAATCAAAGTACGAATCATTAATGATCTCGGAGCGCCCGTCGTTAAATAACCACACCCCCACTTCGACATCCCTAAACTTGTGATCGCACTCCTCCCCGTGTGTCATATAATTTTTCTAGAACAATCATTTTTAATTTTAACTCCACGTGGAGTCTCTGTAATTGTCAGGTTTTGCTGAGACGTATGTTGCCAATGAACCAATCGTCAGGTAACATTTTTGTAACTTTCCTTTGATTTTACGATGGCGTTCTTTCCCTAAGATCCCTAAATGATATTTGCCGGGCTCCTACCCACGTCTATTATCGCTGGCACTTAATTTTCGACTTAAATTTGGTATTTCGAACCCATCTCTCTGACGCTTCTATTATCTGCCCTGCGACGAACCCTACGCCGTTGCCTTGCCTTCATCCCTTCTGTTTTTCGTCACTCATTCCCATTTACGTTCCGCGCGTCTCGTGTTGTCGCTTGCCCCACTTAACTTTCCTTCGGCCTGCAAACCCCCATTGTTCTTCCGCTCACCCCCAAAAGGCTTGACAAAAGTTCTTTTTTCCCTTGTAGTATCTTTCCAAGTTTCTTTTCTCCATAACTGCGCACGTGAATCCGAATCTGTCACCAATACTGACCTTCCTTTCTTCCGAAATCTCAAGAAAATTTCCGCCCCTCTTAATTTCAATTTTAACGATGCCTCTCGACACTTGTTTAATTTTCTCTTCGTCTCTTGTGTTCTCGACCCGACATATTTAAGATGTGCCCTTCGAACAAAAAAAAGGCTCGACATTCCAAGTGGTTTCGCTTCCCTCATCCCCTACCGTTCATCGCAATGGGTCGCGGTCATGCTCCACCAGCTCCCAAAACATGTATGGTTTTGCACTAATTAAACTATATCAAATACACGTGTGTGTGTTATATATATATAGTCACGTAGTATTAATTTCGCTGTTTAAATTAATAGTATGAGACATGAATGTCATGTGAAATATTAAAAAAAAACAGACCGTTGAGAAAGTGAGGGTAACTGAGTGTAGGAAGAGCACAGTACGCGCTTTTGAAAATTGAATGACCAGCACTTTTCTTAAAGCTGTG
This sequence comes from Laupala kohalensis, assembly GCA_002313205.1. NCBI lineage: Eukaryota > Metazoa > Arthropoda > Insecta > Orthoptera > Trigonidiidae > Laupala > Laupala kohalensis. Next base: position 1,032,588 of record NNCF01126165.1, on the reverse strand, counting down.
AATGACGTAATAAATATCTATTCTGAGGGAGACGGTTACGCGCGGTAGTCCGCGCGGAACCAGCAGATAACAAATATGATTTGAAACAGATCAAAATTAACCAGGAATCGCTTTGTAAAGATGTAACAAAGGCGTGCGTGAAGAAGCGCTTAAATTCGCGGGAGACGGATATGCGCAATACCTCGCCCAGACCCAAAAAAAACAGACGTGACAAACATAATAGGAAATAAGTCAAAATTAACCCGGGGTCGCTTTGTATATATTTAACAAAGGGCGTGGGTGAAGAATCGTTGAGATTCAAGGAAGCGGTTTTTGGGACCTCGCGAGGCGGAACTCAGAACTGCAAAACAGAACCATAAAAATTGGAAGTCAATAAGGTTGAGGACCCATTAGATTAAAGCGAGTCGGCGCGACACACAACCAGGGGGCAAAAAGCTTCTGACGACGCAGGAAGTTAACAAAAGAGGGCACCGCCGGAGCGTGATAGTCACTATGGACATGAGCGCATGTTCAAACTTGTAGAATTAGGAGTTCTTTTAGCGGGCGACCAACTGTCACTCGACAATGGGAGATGCGGCATAAGAGCCATGAACAATAGACGATCCGGGATGCACTGTTGAGACGCGAGGTTCCCTAAAGGGGTGGGGGCACATGATCCCGGCGTGGCGTCGATGGACGAAGCGACGAATAGGACAGTGTAATTCGTCAAGAACGCAACATACGTCACTCACCGTCTGCCAATCTAAGTGGCTCCACGTGGAGAACCCAAAACATAATTATTGGCTTATGAAAACACATGACGTGGGGATGGGCATGACCATCTCTTCCAAATTCTGAGGAAAAGAAGGGATAGTGGATATATAATTAGGTTCGCGGAAGCGTTTGGACATGAACTTGGATTATTATCAGATACTTACTTCGAGCTTCGTNAACCAACGGTCAGGATTCATTACTATTAGCTATTGACTGAGAATTCAGATAGTTTCTTACTTACGGCGATAGACGGAGTAACTTACTTACTTCGAGATCGACACTTAGAGATACTTAGATACAGAGATGTACTTACGTTCCAGATCTTGCGGCTAAGTGAGCTAGCACTTCGGTTTTAATCACTTACGAGTGCGATCTCCCTCAATCATTTGTTTAATGATTGATTTTAATTTTCGGAAAATATAAACTTTTGATTTTGTGATTTTCGACATTTAATAACGAACAACTCAGCATCGCGTCAGATGACTGGCGAGTTATTAAATCGATAATTAGTAATGTCTTCGAAGAGCATCTCGTGACGAGTTCAGTTCGCGATCCGAAAGTTGGAGAATCAGAAGTACGACCATGAACTGTAATTAGGCCACGGGACTTATGTGAGGTGACTGGTGGATACTGTGAATGGGTTTACGAGAGGCGGCTGTTTCCATTCAGTTGGTAGGCGAAGCAGGGGTAGCCGCAGCACAACTGAGCGGTCATCGAACTCGACCACAACCTGGTGCTGCCATGCTGTTTGGCAAAAGGCAGCTCAACCCCTTAACCCATTTCTGTAATTAAGATAAATCAATATATCAGGCTGCGACCAGTTCTAGGGAGATGCGAGTAGTGCGCCACTGGACGAGAGTAAGCGTGAGCTTCATCGCGTCGAGCTTCACATGAAAGGCAGTAATGTCTTCTCATTCAACAAAAACAAATTAGCATCGTTTCCTTAAAAATAAATATATAACGTAATTATAGGATGGAGATGTGTTGAGAGCTTGTTAATGAACCCACATCACTGTGAGAAACCTTGTAACATAAAACGTGTGAATTTTGGGGGATTAATAATGGGAATGTGTGAGCATCAGTAGAATAGTGATGCTAGTTTTTAGTAATCTAGTAGTTAGTTTATTAAAGCGAGTTTTATTTGACTCTGCGCATATTCGCATATTTAGTACCCAATGTGTGTGTTTTCTTTTAAGAAATGGACATGAATACTGCCCGTCATTAATTTCCTTCATAATTAATTAACTAATTAATTAATGGTAGTATTACTCACTATACTATTATAATTATCTTACAATAGGCTTTCGAAATGTGGGGTTTGATCACATAAATATGGTGGTAATTATGAGCAAGACCACTTGGCGTCATGAATTTGTTTATTTCAATCATTATTAATTAATAGTGAGTAACATTATCCATTATAATGCTTTAATTATCTTACAATTGATGTTCCAACATGGGGTCCGATTGAAATAGCAGAACTCCAATTGATATTTAAAATCCATAAGTAGTGGATCTTCAATCATATGTTGAGTTTGGTATGTTGTTGGTAGTGCTTACGGTTAGCCATTTCCCTATTATTTTAATTACGTGTGTAC
>NNCF01126165.1:995541-1030035 GCA_002313205.1 Laupala kohalensis | reverse complement strand
AAATGACTCACCTTACACACAAAAATCGAGGAGTTATCGCTATAACTTCGTAAGTTTACAAATGATTACATATCACCCCTTTAAAACTTGAATTAGAAATTAATTTATTTGTCTGTCTATATGATTCGAACACCACATCTCAAAATTCAAAAAATTACTTTTAACGAAATCAAAACGATGATATCATAATTCTGATTCTGTTGGAATCGCCTTGTTGGATATAGTGAGAGTGGTTGGCATATAAACTGGTTGGAAGAAATTCTACTATTAACGTCCATTCTATTCGTATAATAAAGAAAATAATATAAGAGTCTAGACCTTTTGAAATTCGAAACATTGTGTCCTAAAAAGGGAACAAAATAAATGGTATTCGTCCATCAAAAGGTCGTAAATTATTAATTTTTATTGTTTGGAATAAAATTTAGGAATAAACAAGACCGTTGAATTAGTGCCAACATTCATTTAATAGTTCTCTCAACGCTTCATTGAACGGCTCTAAAACAGGGTTATACCGAAACGTAATTTTGAGCAGAATCGAAACTATTTTCTTACTAGAACTTTCATTTGTTCACGGTATAACAATATTTTTAGGAATAACTAACGGAAATATTTCACCACAAACAATATGCCTTTCGTAGACGACTTGTAACTCTCCACATTACAAGAGAAACTCTTGTGTATATTTTTTTTACGTATTATTATTAATATAAAACACGAAGGTTATGAAAACGTTATATACTGGATTCACAATGATTAAGATCATATCACGTCTTACTGTTAATAATCATTCCTTGCAGGTCGAACTGATTTACTAGTCCTAACAATTCACTATACTACGTTGCGCAACAGAAAAATTGTTTGAGAGGAGAAAGATCATGTATGTTCGTGGTCGTGCCCACAAAGCGGAGGATGTCGGCGTGCGAACGAGATGGCTTTTAGCTTCCGTGTTGGTGATAACGGACGAGACGATCTTCCATGGAAGCGCAGGATGAGGTTAAGTGGTCGAGGGGTCGCTGGGACGTATAGAAATGTGGATCAGAGGACCAAATAGCTGCGGTATACAGCCCCGAGGTTATTCAGGGGTGACCAGGGAGTGGAGAATTGATTGGGAGGCTACGGACGAACAATGAGCTAGACGAAACACAAAAAATTTCTAAAATAAAACATTTTATATCCGGTAATCTTATACACGATGGGCAAAATATAACTGAACCGAAAAAGAATGGTAGTTCTGCCTCGGAATTGACCCTTGTTATGAACAGGAGAAATGGTCTTCATAGAAAATGTTGAAATGACCACTGGTAACGTCATTATTTCAACATAAGTGTTTCTTGCCCAGTATCTGGCTTCCACATCATGACACGATTCTTTTACAGAACTTTTAAAGCTGACCGTTTTATACAGAATCTGCTTAATTCATTTATGGATTAACTCACAAAAGATGAACGACTGTGTGGGTATTTTCAGCAACACTGAATAACAGTATACACCGTTTTGAGAACTTAGCCACGAGTGGGTGAAGTGTTATGTGAGGAGGTGACAGTCAGTAGAGACAGTAAAATCTCCTACCAACCTCGATCACCTAATATCATTCCCTGTGACTTTTACCTGTGAGAAAAATGAAGTGAGGTGTCTTCTAATAATCCTCACACACTGGGATTGTACAGCAAAACATTTAAAACGTTCTAGCAACTGTTCGTGTAACTGAGCTGCAACGCAAGTCTCAAACTTGGATAAATGGAGCACAGCGCTGCATCGTCGACGCCGGTGTCCATTTCCAGCATTTTCTGTGATGGGCTGTTCTCTTCTTTATTAACAAGTGCCAATAGCTTATCAGTATATATATTTTTTCAGGGAAAATTTCATTTTGCCCACCTTGTATTATATTACTCGTTTAATACAAACATTGAGTTGATATCAATTATTAGACATATTTAAAGCTGATAAGATGTTTACATTCGGAAAGTATAGCGTAATTGCACAATTTTGATAAAATTTAAAAAAATTAGTAGGTGTGATATTGAATTTAGTAAAATTTCTTTGATTACATTGATCTTGATAATTTGTGCTAATTATACCGATACCCAGTCAACTGCGCATTTTTGTATTGTATTATCTTGTTTTCCAATCCCCCATCCAAAGTTCTCAATATTAAATAAATTTATGGTAAAAAAGCAGGTACAAATTGTGTATGACTACACAGAAGTCAATAATCTTATATAGTCATGTAAATTTACAAACATATTTGCGTTAAATTACAAACATATTGACATTATATATGTATTATAACTCGCAGCCNCTTTTTATCTTATCTAGGAATTTTTGCTGAATTTTTTGAATCCGCCTCTGCCTTAGGGCCCTTGATCGGAATTGATGGGATGGTCCCTTGCTTGCTTCCGGAGAGTAAATTAGTTTTTTTCCCTCCACGTGGTCATACGCAGTTTGTACTGTTTTTTGACAATAAATTTATTATAGTCCAACTTTATCAACTCTGCGCATTAAGGTAAAATCATGGATGTGCTTCCTAAAAATAAGAATAAAAAATAGTTAACTATTGGTCATATTATTTAAAGAATATCAACAAACACATCTTTAATAGAATTAAAAATGTAACAAATACAAACTATTGTCAAATCTTCAAATTATTTCGAAAATATTGCATATAAATCGTAACTATTAAAATAATTGAAAATTGAGTATTAATACTACAATAGTATAAATGAGACTACTGTCCGTAGATCAGAAAGCGGAGAACAAAGCATAAAATCTGCCTCTATCCGAACGAAAACCGGAGAAAATCCTATGCCAAAAACCAATAGGGGTTATTATGCGTATAGTTATATTATGTACTGATGGCCATATTATGCCTTTAGGAAGGGAGTGAGAGAAGTTTAGAGAAAGCATTTATTTACATTTTTCTGAAATGATAAACATGTTTTACGTTTAAAAAACTGTAAATTTTTTGTACAAATTTTACAGTAAAAATACAGTAGTTTGGAGTATCGTTGAACAAAGTAACGAATATTTGTCCGAAAAAAATACTTAAATAGACTTTTTTATTTGCTGAAGTAATAAAGTTAAAGAGGATATTTGTTTTCGTAAGTATTTGTCGGGTATTTTACAGCGAATGACCAGCTCTCAACTCTCTGAACAGTGAAGATAAAATCGTTTCGTTTGAGCATAACTCGAAAACAATACCCAATTGTCAACAACGAGCGTAAGCCTCGATACATTTGCTTTCAGTCCCGGTCAACTATAAAGTATTACTCGTATGTGATGATAAGCAACGAATCAGATAATAGCTGCAAATTAATTTCTATTGTGAAATCACTTTAGTGTTCGCTGTGTGATTTTACAAAGGAGAAATTGAATGTAATACCCGTAATAATCATGCTAATTTTTTATTCCATTGTCTGACCACTGAATGAAATAGTTGATGCTTCTTATGGTTGTGAAACTGAAAAAAATCTCCCGGAAGTAGAGTCCTTAATACAGAATGCGGAAACGTGTAATTAAATATTCAGTTTGGATTTTTTCTCCGGATTTTACCGAAGGAACCTCACGACAAATATCACAAAAATAAGAAGCATTCGTATTAGAATCGGAGGATGTGAAAATTTTTTTACTTACTAGGAATTTATTTTCACCACTACGTTAATTAATGCATTATTGAATTGTGACACCGTAATGATTTCCTGTGACTTCTTGTTTTAACCATATTCCGCGAAACACAAACTTAATGTAAAATAAATCGAAAAAGCAGGAATGCAGATGGTGAGGTTTGGTGAATCTGAGATAGTATTTAGCATCGAGAAAACATCTAAACAGAACGAAGAAAACTATTAAATCAATTGTCCTAATGATATCTCTTAACGTATCGAAAAGTATCTAGAGAATGACATTGTGAAAATTGGATAATATAAAATCCGTGTTATCATTTTCCGTTGCAGTATGTCAATTTTAACTCCCATTAATTCTTTTAGAAATAACATTTATGATGCATAAGGTTAGTAATAAAGTTCTTAGTCTAATATTAGAATATACGTTAAGTAAATACAAGAGAGTAATAAATAACTCTTTTAAAGGTGTCACTGGTTTGTGTCGTGTTGACTGACTTGTACATTACTTATCAGTTATAATCCTACGCCAAGTAGTTTACACTTGATTGTTAATGGCAATAAATACATGATACCCCTTGGCCACCATAAACTCTCCGCTGAGAACCTACGTGTGCAATCGGAGTCTCCCATTCCCGGCTTATTGCCGGGAGGTTGAGGGTGTTAGTAGCGTCTGTTCGGTCCGTTACTAGATCTTCGCTCGAAGCTCACTGATCTCGTGATTGTGGTAAGTTGTCAGTGGCCTTGGCCTGCAGCTACTCAGACCATGTGTTTCCTTCTCCATCTCGTTGCCTGGCTCTCAACTCCCCGACTGCATTCACTTGTTTGCAAGCCTTATTGAGTTTTTCATGATCCCTTCGATAGAAATATGAAAGATTTGGTCATTTACACTGGACTCTAATAATAATAATAATAGATTTTTTCGTTGTGAGGCTCAAGCCATCTGCTCTTACCTTCCACCTAACATAACAGGTAATATATACATAATAAATAATAATAATAAATTAATAATAAACTTTATTGTCAAAAAAGCAGTTAGAAACTGCGTATGACCACATGGAGGACGATAAACTAATTTACTCTCCGCAAGCCAGCAAGCAAGTGACCATCGCATCAATTCCGATCAAGGGACCTAAGGATTTGACATTTCAGCATATTCCTAACGATAAAAAAAATAGTTGGACACGTGTTATAGTATTAAGAAATACCAACAATTATTGTATTTAATGAAATATAGAAAAGTCATTTCACAAGTACGTATTATTATCAAGCTATAAATCATTCAGAAAGTATGGTTGATAATTCGTCACTATTAAATAATACTAAATTCGCTAATAATTATACCAATTGATGCCGTCTCTAGGCAAGAGCCTAGCGAGTCTTTATAAAAAAATCCGCCTCGACTCGAAGGAAAACCGGAGAAAAACCCGGGCCAGGATGGAACTACATGCATACGTTCACAAAATACATACGTAATAGTGCCAATATATAAAAAAACATAGAAACATTTGTAAATACAATAATAGGACGACTATATTACCACACTTTAGGGTATCATGCTAGGGATCATCTCGTTATTTACCTTAAGTAAATCAGGAAAACTAAAAAAACAAAACAAAAAACAATTAGGATGATGGCTGATGGCCAAACATGAATATTGTAGAATAAACAACACATAATGAACGTAATAATTACGTAACACATATTAATTACTTAAACAGCAAAAAGAATGACTAGAAGAAAATAGTACAAAATATTACATTGATTTTTAAAATTACGTGTTTAGAATTGTAAAGCCATAAATTTGTTAGTTTTTAAAGTAACATCAATATATTTGATGTCTTCTTTTATTGACATTTCAAGTTATTAGTTACTACTTACATTTCCAATAGATTAAACTCGTAATTTTATTACATTTAGTTTCGCAGTTCACAACCAACTTATATAACAACGTTCTCATTCTTTGATGATTAAAAACCTTCGTCTTATAATATCCAATACCCCACGTTTTGTAATAATTAGCATGCATTTTATGACTCAATTTTGTTTCATCATTGTTTTTTTCGAATGGAAAGACCATATTCTGTTCCATCGATTCAAAAAGAAAAACCATTCAGAATAATACACAAAGTCCATAACAGCCACCAACGACGCTTCACGTTACTGTCTTAGCCGTTACAAGTATTAAAATAGTTTATGGTGAACATCAAAACCTGTGTTAAACTGGTTCATATAGAATACCCAGACAATATATACTTAAAACAGTAACTCACATAAGAAGATATTTCAGAAGTAAAATGTCTGGGATATCAACCTAAAAAAAGCTAGTGAGTGCCCAACAAAACTTTTTAATTACAATTCATAATAAGAACTCATGGAACTAAACACCCAACATAACGCTAAAAAATTAAGATAAAGGAAAAATCACTTCAAAAACGAAATAATTATATATTATAACTATTAAACAAGGTGACATAATTCTAAGATCAATCGGTTGAAAAATATTTATCATCACATTACATGATACACTCCTAAAAATCACAATAACAAAATGAAGAACAGATTGCATGAAATATGTTAGCATTAAACTTTGCAATAGCCTTATTGTAAGACCCAAAAGAAAGCGCTTCCTTTTCTTGCGTAATAAAATTTCGCTGTATCTCGGCTGCAACTGAACGATGCACGGAATCTGTACGCTGAATTAACTGAACAGTCAAAATGGTTCTATTCATATTTTCAAAAATTTTGAATTTTAAGAAACTGGAAGTGGAGCGCGATGTGTAAATGAAGTCCGAATGAGCTTCTGTCCAGAAATAGGTTTCTATTCCCAACGCATTCAAAGACAAATCTCAAGTTTGGTTACGATGCATCAATTCGTTCGTGAGTTAACAGGGGAATAAAATTCTTAACATACATACGCCATTGGACATCATCGTCAAAATCTGAAAATAGACTCTTCTGGAGTCAATTCGCAAAGCTCCGAAGAGATCTCAAACTTATTTTTCGACCGATTACAATACTTTCCTTGCATGCTTTGTGTAATTGGAAAGTAAAAATTTATTCGTTCTTTTTAATTCAACGTGATAGTGGTATGTTGGTATGCTAAGGGATCTAAAGAAAAAGAGCTAAACTTGCGTATTATAGGTGCTACAACTTCAGCTAAAGAAATAAAAATGTGCAATGTGGAGAAATTGAGAAAGAAGACTGTGCGTACATTGAAATCTCCAATCTTTAATTCGATATGCCAAAGCGAGTTGTACCTAGGGATACTCCTCTCCCCTCACCTAGGTGCTCATCTACCGCGCTCGCCACTGAACGTACCTGCAGGACAGCCAGCCCCACTAACGCAATAAGGCGACTTAAGCCAATCTCCGGCACGGGTTGAACACAGGAGAGAGAGCAATGGGGGTGTGCGGTGGAATCCCTAAGGTCACTCCTCAACCGGGCTGTCGATGCGTTGTGAAATTCCTGAGGATAAAGAGTCTCACGTACTTATACCTTAGATGAGAAATGAAACTTTGACACAGTTCTCAACTTTGGCACGGTTGTGTACATTAATTCTGTAACCCCATCCTGGCCCGGGTTTTTCTCCGGTTTTCCTTCGGGTAGAGGCGGATTTCTTATACAGGTTCTCTAGGTTTTGTCTAGGGGCATGTTTATTGTAACAATACATCGTGAATTTAGTGTTTTTTCAACTCTTATGATTTTTTAAACACTATACTCAGAATAATCTATAGTTCGGTAGATTACTTGTACATGTAAATTTACAAACATATTTGACATTATATATGTATTATAACTCGCAGCTAACTTTTTATCTTATCTTTTGCTAAAATATTTGAATCCGCCTCTGCCTTAGGGCCCTTGATCGGAATTGATGGGATGGTCCCTTGCTTGCTTCCGGAGAGTAAATTAGTTTATTGTCCTCCACATGGTCATATGCAGTTTGTACTGTTTTTTGACAATAAATTTATTATTATTATTAAACTAGTTAGGAGACTCGTACTACATCACTGACTCTGTTGTGTTGTGATTCAACACTGGATTCACAAGTAGAGGGACAATCTCTCTCTTTACTTCGCAAAGATATCTGGGTCATTCTTTGTAAAATCGGACAAAATCCGACGATGGATTGAAAACTGTTTTTTGACATGAATTAAGCCACTATCTTTTTAAATAAATGAGAAATATAACCCTTTATTGCTGGGAAAATTGATATCTTCATGATAAATCACAATTTTACGTTTGCCATGACATATCAGTAACTTTTTAAAAAATTTCTGTCATCAGTATTTTGACACATACGAGGTATATAACACTTATATATGTGACATTTTTTTATGGAAACTTTTTTTAACGTTAATAGATGGTTTAAAATTTATTTATGGATAGCTCGAACTCTATAACATTTACACGGTTTTCGAAGTATTTAAATATTTTTTACAAGTTTGTAGAATATGGTGCAGATAACATATTCCAACCTACAACAATTCTATTTACCAAGTGGTATTTATCAATATCCGTTTTTTTACTTTTTGCGCTTAATATTTTCGTAGGTGATCACTGAGAGTGTTCACAGATCCTCACGCACGCTGCCCCGTGTATCCTTTAAAGAAGCTCTAAGGACTATATTACACTGGGCAGCCAGTGAATAAAAAATGGCCAACGTCTTCAAATATCATTGTCTACATAGGAGTTTACCTCATCGATCTGTCTGAGTGTTACCTCATAGTGTCCGAGCGCCACCACTAGACCGAAAATTTCATAACATCCTTCCTTAGTTAGACTTCACAGTACTAAGCATTCCGTCGTTTCAACATCTTTTCTTGAATATTTTTAATTTTTGTATTGATAAATTAGTCCGTTAAGTACAGCCACCAAATATTTTTAACCCTTTACACCCAATATTCAGAAAATACCGAAAAATCAATTTTGTTGATATTTAATTTCATTACACTTCTGTGCAAATATCAAGATGATATTATACTTCGTGATATTGATATTCGCAAAAATTCTTAAATTCACCATGAAATGTGAACTTCATCACGGAAATAAGAATTTCGAAAATTTCATCTTTGTAGGCATAAAACATAAAATCATCATCACGTCAAAATTTCAAATTTATATATTTTGTAGTTTTTGGTGTATGTTGATGGATGTGCGAGCCAATTAGTAACTCTAAACGCCGCCGCTTATATTGTAAATTTCTTATACGTTGGTGTTAGTACACGCTGTTTTAACTTATGTTAATTAATACCTTTCGTTCAGGTGAAAGTGGGACTTGTGCTTAATCTAAGGGGTATAAACCACTACTCCACCCGTTTCTCTTCCATAACTGCACACCATTTTCATTTAGACCTATTACCCAGAAGACGTGAGACACATACACATTCCGTAGAAAAAAGTCACACCCCTGCTTTGATCTCACCCCTGCACTCAAAACAGATTTCCCGGGTTCGATTTCCGGCTCGTCGCTATTTTCACCTGTCATAACCTTTTCCACGTTGAAGAAATTGGAAGAAATATGTTCTCAATATTGTTTACTATAGAATAATTCATAAACTTTGTTTATGGAAGGAGATCGCCATCAAATTTACATTTTACGTTCGCTATCCTATCAACGACATGGATTCTGTTCTTTTGTATCCCGGAAGAAGAGATGCACCCCTACATACGTTATATCGTCTCTATCTTGTCTCGTAATAAGGTTTCCTCGACTCGATTCCGTCGAGATAAAAAACGGCATTTCACGTATGTACTTTTGTTTCTCGTTTCGGTTTCAAAAGCGTCGACTTCAAAGTAACCTCTTTTTGTTCCTTCTTTTTGGAAACTCTCTGTCTCTCTTCCACCGGAGCAACAGTTGTCGCAAGGAAGTAAGGAAGTGTTCTTTCGATGGTTCTCTTTTTAAGGGAACAAGTGTTCAAGGATTTGGACTCAAGTATCGTATTGGTGGAAGAAGAAACATCAGCCTATCACTTCTTTCACATGTTGGAGAAGAACTTAAGAAGGAAAAGAAGAAAAGACGATGGAGACTTTTCACAACGTTGGTTTGAGAACACCACTTATAATACTAATAGATTATTTTTGTCATTTTAACTATACAACTTTTAGGTACTGTTATAAATTGGCAACTTTAGTCTGGGAGATCTATTCTTTAGTGAAACAATAGTTTTCAATTTGTGGGTAGTTACCACATTATCTCGAGATGGTTTGACAAGAATATACTGATGGATTATATTTTTTTCTCACTTAAATGAATGGTATACGTTTTAAATAAATGATGTAATGGATGGTAAAATGCATTTAATTATTAAAATTTATTTCGCAAATAATAAAATTTCCTTTTTTACAACTTAATATGTTGTAAGACATTCAAACATTCTCTTATTCATCACATCATTTACTGGATTGTAAAATGATGGATCAATTCCATCGAAAATAAATTTCAACCATTATTCACAATTAAAGTAATTAATGTTATTATACCGGACACTATTTTGGTATTAAATACTCATAATGAAATCTAACAATTATTTCGTAACTTAATCCATATTTTTTAAATTTCTTCTTGTGAACCCGGCTTCTCGACCATCCGGCCACTATCTGTGTTTTCTTTATCTCCATTTGTCTCTAGGTGTTATTTCTCTTTGTCTATTGTTTCTTATATCTCTCTTCATTTCCATCTTATTTCTTTATGTTCGTCCTCCTCTTTTCTCTTCTTCCTTGTTCCCGGTTAATCCATATTGTACCGTATCGTCTTATACAGCCAGTACGTTATGAAACAAACAGTATCCGCTTCTAACCAGAGTAGGAGGTCCAGGGAATAGCAGGCCGAGTGACCTCAACGTAGTTTCAAGTCGTAAATACTACTATTGATTAATACTCAGTGATGTAATAATAGCTGGGTGAATAATTTGTACGGATAGTTATGTAACGGCGCGTGCTTGTTAGACACTTGGAACCAGGGATCCGATTACGCAGCCGACAGGAGCGAATGGCCAATGATGCCAGTCAGCTACTTTCTTAATGACGCATTTATTATTCTCGCATCCGATCCCTTTCACTGTAAATTAATTCAAAATGAGCTTTATTTACATATAGTACAGAAAGAAATACGGTATATATAGATCTACTGTATTGGCGGGGTTGAGGGTCCGCGCACCACTAAATAAGCCCTTGATTGCCATATGGTGTGCATATACCCTGGAATTTACCATTAACGAATTTCTAGGTGTATTATGGAGGAATTCAAGATTATATGGTTATTGCGATAAAAATGCATGAATAAGTTAGAGATAGCTTAAAACAAGGAGAAAGATGATGACTTTTGGTGGACACATTAAATTTATATCCGGACGCTTAATTGATAGTCCCCGCTTGTTAGGTTGATCCACTCTGAAGACCGCCGACAGCGGTAGTCTAGAGGTACCTCTACTTAATCGCTGAGCGGGAGAGCGTGGGTTCAAACCCTGCTAGGCCAAATTAGGTGAGGTTTGCAGCTACAGTTTCCCCTCACATAGTCCAGACAAACATCGGTTCGGTACCGTAAGTTTCCCGGCAACCCAACAACTCTCCTTCCGATTTTCCTCATCCAAGAGCAGACCTCATGGCCTGAACCTCTTCAAAAGGTTTAAATAAATAAAGATGGGTTTTACTCAACGGCTCGTTCTCAATATTTGTCCCTTGTCTGCTCCGGTGAGTCTGGGACACAAGTGACCACAAACGGCGGCTCCCTCTTTAACACTGTCAGCACTTGAACGTGGATTTCGCGTCTCTACGTGTCAGAGTATTGTTTAAACTCTTTACGGAAACAACGCATGGGGAAAACGCTACAATACCATCCCTGCGGTCAGAGCGGGAGGTCCCAGTGCGTTGCTATTTCCACCACTCATGTTGCACCACACGACTCTGTAATAAAAAATTAATTTAACATGAGACAAATACTAATATGCAATAGAAAGTTAAATTTATCACAGATAAAAATATAAAAATGATAATATTAAATTGGACCGTAATTGAAAACATTTTTTACGCTGAAATAATATGGGAGCATTGGATTCAAACATTTCTATGTATGAATTTAAACAACAGTGATAAAAAACATACAACAGGCTACTTACAAGCCTTTATCATGAATCGTCGAAAACGACTTCATTATAAAGAGAAAGAAAATAAAGATATGTCAATGCTCTTTTTGATTTCAGAAAATACATTATTTATGAGAAATAATACAGCAATAAAATTAATTATAGGAATATCTAATATTAATTATAATAATTACAGTATTATCAAGAAATTAAAAAAATATGGAGTGATTAAAACTCATAGTAATTTCTTTCTTTAAAGTAAATAAATTTTTAAGTTACGAAATCTATGGGGCAGTTAAGTTTTATCCGTATATTTGACTTAATCCAGTAATATACTTTGGAAGGGAATCATACAAAACGATTCTCTTCCAGGTGGGATTTTTCTCCGGTTTTTCTCCCGGCGCTGGTGGATTTGTCATTTAATACCTTTGTTGTTGTTAATCTCGAATTTTGGCTGCACAGTATATCTAGAAACAATTCATTTTGGAATTATAATTGATAACAGAACCTAATTTCTTTCATAAGTATTGAATCTGCTTCTGCCCTTGGACGCTTGATCTGAATTGATGAGATGGTCCCATGTTAGTTTCCGCAGAGTAACTTAGTTTATTATCTCCCGTGCAATCGTACGCGTTAGCAACTGCTTTTTTGACAGTGATGTGTATTCATATATTTATAATTTTTTTAAAAATCCATTCCGTCCGACATCGTGGCTGTGAGGCACTAGCAGTGTTTGGGGTTATGCTCTACATCGTGCATCATGTGCCTTACTAACGTTTTTTTATCGAGCACTGTTGCTATCCGGAACACGGGAAAGAACAACAAAAAACGTGGGTCTGTTCCGAAAGAATGCATTGAAAGGTACTGAGGCGCGTCAGTCCTCCTCATATCAAATAGTGTTGTCAATATTGACGGACGAATTTTTCCCCGGTGCCTGTGGAACACGTCTCGAGTATGAAAAGTTAATGCATCGTTCTTACTTTCCAATTACACAGTGAGTAATAAAGTATTGAAATCAGTCGAAAAGAAAATTCGAGACCTCTTCGGACCTTTGCGAATTTTCTCCGAGAGGCTATTTCCAGATTTTTGCGATAATGTCCAATGTTGTGTATATGTGTGTGTATGTACGTAATTAAGAATTTTGTTCCCCTGATAACTCGGGAACAAATTGTTGCATTGAAACCATAGTTGAGATTTAGCCTTGAATGCATTGGGAACAGAAACCCTTTTCTAGCGAGCTCATACCGACTTCATTTACACACCGCGCGCCGCTTCTGGTTTCTTAAAATTAAAAATGTTGAGAATATGCAGAGGTGCATTTTGATCGATCAGTTAATTCTGCGTCCGGATTGCTGAGTCGCATTCCTGTGCGTCGCACCGTTTTTGAGATTCAGCAAAAACCTTGGAGACGCTTTATTTTTATGAGCGTATAGAACTATTGCAAAGAGTTCATGGTGGAAGATAGTTCATGCAATCTATACTTGTATGTGAAGATGTTTAGGAGTGTACTATATAATGTGTTATTAGTGTACTAAAAAATCATAATATAATATAATTATTATTTTTCTTAAAATTTTAATAATAATTGGTGTTAAGCGCCATGAGTTGTTTTGTAATGAATTATAATTGGAAAGGCCCAATAAAGAAATATAATTTGAATGTTGAGTGGGACAAACTCCAAATTTTTTCTCATAGCGAAACTATAATATTAATTACTTTTTTTTAATGCTAATAAAAGGAGTATAAGTAGAAAAAAGGAAGAAACAACCCTCTTCAATGCGGAAACCTGGATTTTCTGATATCATAAGTGCTTTCTACCCCACAAAACCTCCTCCATTATCTCGCATTGATTCTTATTGTTCTTCCAAACACGTATCTTTCAGGATTGTAGCTGGGTGATAACAGTGGCGAAACGGAAAGCGTACAGTGGCGTCGCCATTTCGTGCTTTATGAGACGTTAGTGGAGAGTTTGAACCAAGGTCGGGTTGTTCTATTGAGCGCATTCTGGTCACGTGCAATTGTACTGTTGGCATGCCTGCGAACTGGATCTCTTCTCCGAAAAGGGGAATCCTATGACTTGCGTTACTCACTGGCGCCGAGAATAGAATACAAAATCGCCAGACATGTAAATGGAACGAAGAGAAAAGTCGTCCATTGTGGAAAGAGGAAGCCCTAGGATTTGGAGAAAACGTGTCTTTTTGTTCTATTCTGGTATTCACTGTATATTTTCTTATCTAATGATTTTTTCTATAGTGGAGAGAATACAATCAAATCGTTGTTTCTCTTTTCTGTTTCACGTTCAGTTTTTTAAAAATAAAAAATGATTTCAGAAAAGTGTTTTTTGCTCATTCAAAATTTTCTTATAATATTTTTATAATTAAATTGAAGTATTTTCTTTAAGCTCATATTTTATCTGTAATTGATGCAATTCCATGTCACCTTCTTACTTACCTAATATTTATTTATTTCCATTACTGTTTTTATATATTGGCAATAAATATTTCGGTACAGCCAACTTACTAATTTTGATGTTTATTTATTATTGTATTAAAGATTAGCAGTGGAAAAACATTTTGTTAAATTTTTAGTAATATATTATTTAAAATCAATTGAGAAACTTTAATAAATATAAACTATTTTAATGTTTCTAAACATTTTGTCGCATAATTATTTCTTTTGATTCATGTCAGCAATTGATGTGTGCGTAGCGCTGGGTCAGAATGCGGGAAGATCACAAGGTAACCTTAAGATTCCATCAAATGCTCCAATTCACTTTCAAGCAGGAATCCATTAGTTCTGCTATTTATGTTGTGCAAACAGGTCTTAAAGGGGATATCTCTCTTACACAAGGTGGTTTTAATCCTGTTATCAGTTTTTCAATTTGTAATTTTGAATAAAGAGAGGCTCAGAAAAATAAATTGTTTATAATGTGGGGATACAGTAAACAAAAATGTTGAAGGTCAATGGATATATTACGACCGAAAAAATTTTGATTTTTTCTCTTATGTGTATTTAACAAAATGACTGAATTTGTGTCAAAATCAGACCAATTGAGAAATTTTGATCTCGAACTAACGAGCAGAAGAATTCAAATTCAACTCTATGGAGATTGCCCTATTGACCGTTGAATTATACATAACCGTCCTCTTGTAAAAATTGATTTCAATATTTTCATTTGTTTGAATGTAATATGAATTTTTTATGATGAAGAAAAGTAATTAAATATTTTCTCCCTTATCGTCATACAACTCTCATGTAATCTAATATAATAAAAAAATAAATTTTTGAAGCAAAATATTTGCAAGCATTCGTGTTTTCCAAATGTGTGCACACAATACGTCAATTTACTTTTTTCTACGAGCAGTACATCTTTTTTGCTTCCCTTTATACTCTGGATAACTACTGTGAAATATGCAAATTTGCTGCTACATTTACTGTTTACGCGGATTAAATACTCCACACAGCGGCATATTCATTAATGAAACATTACATACTGAAAAAGTAATCATTAGTTCAAGTTACATGCTTCTGTTTTCTCACAAACATAAGTAGTGAGAACATGTTTGAAATTCAAAGAGATGTTGAGAACCGTGAATTATGATTCAATTAATTTGTTTTTAGGTGAGTGGTTAACGAACGGGTCATGAGGAATCGAAATGGTCTTTGGAGTTACGGTGAGAATTATTTTTATTCATTAATCAAAATCAGAAATCTTTCAAATATAAAATATATTAATTTCTTGTTCAATATATTATCTGTGATGACAACCATATTTGATTGTTCTACCATAAGATTTTTAATTAAAATTTCAATAATTTATACAATCTTTTTCCTTATAAACAGTTAAGAATGTTGCTTTGTATCTAATAATATTTGATAACGTTTTATCACAATTCGTGGTTCGAAGTTTTGACTGTAAACAGTGAAATGATTAAATGATTAAAACGATCTATTTTGCCAGTTTTAGGAACGAAATTTGGAAAGACCTTCTTTTCCTAAAAGTATTTTAGACATAGGGACGAATATTTGTCAATTAAATTATGGCTTTGGAAACTTTTATCTGGCGTTACCCTTATATTTTAGATATTCTGTTTCTCTGTTCTGAGCTCAGCTTACATTTAGAAAAAAATTATTTCATGTACACTCCAAAATAGAAACATAAAATCATTTAGCTCGGAGTGAAGGGAGTAGAGCAGAAAATATAGAAAAGAGGGAAATTTTTACAAATATTGCAAGTTAAATATTATCATCGCTTTGTTCATATTCATCAAGTATGAGAGGAAATATAATTTCTGCTCCTGAAGATACCCGTCATTGTGAATCTACCGCGTAAACTTGGCTTCCAAAATCAAGTGAATCTCCGCTATATTACAAGCTCGAAAGTACTATATAACTATTTTCACGAAGGAGTTTTAGTTAATTGTCAAATTTAACCGATTTTGAAAACAACAAAAATAAGAAAAAGTAATTAATATTACGTTTTTTTATGAAACTCAAAGATCTTTTAAAGGTTGACATAAATCAAGAAGAGCTGATTTGATATTTTTAGACTGTGTTTTAGCATCTTTTCCAGCGGCGATAAGTACGTCGTCCTCGGTTGCCTTGCTTCTGATCTCACTTTATATGAAGTTCCCCGCATTTAAAGCAGTAACGGGAAGAACATAGAGACTCACCACGCTGTATAGGCAATACAGAGAACCCTTCAGTTGCTCTGAGACATTAAACTATCAAGGTCTTGAGTATCATGAGCTTACGGTGTGCAGTTGACTCTCAAACGAGATCACAGAGTTGGTGTTTATAACTCTCACCAGGCACTTAACACTGAAACATGTAACAACATAACACCCAGTATTACGAGGAACTTCATTTAAATTAATGGCTTGGAGGAAGAAATTACGTTTCGCGACGGAGGATTCTTAAACATTCCAATTAACTCTTCAATCTATTTTGCCAGTTTTAGGAACGAAATTTGGTTAGGGCTTCTTTTCCTAAAAGTATTTTAGACATAGGGCGGATTCCTGAGTCGCCACTTATACTCTTAGAATAAGGGATCGCTTAAGTAACAAGTGTTTACTTATTATGAGGGGTCACTTAAATGGTTTTGTATTCCACAGACGGCACTTATAATGAGAAAACACTTAAGTGCATCCCAGAAATAAATAAATGCTTATCTGCGTAGCATTTGGAAACGTGCGGGAAAGGAGGATGTCAATTCTTTATTTTGTGAACTGTATGCTCCTTACCTCTGTCGCCATACTTTGTTTGTTTATATATGATATTGAATTGTTATTTGTTCATTTGAGCTATCCTTTGAATTTTGTTGCTTCCGGTGTCAATTTTTTGACATGTTGTGGTTCTTTATTCTGTATTCTGTCAGTATTATTTATTTGTGATCAATAAATAAATTTGTTTATTTAAATTGTGTTATTAAGATTTTTAGTGAACAACAATGTTTATTTCAAAAGAGTATATTTCAATTAATGATTATGATTTACCATTACATTTAATTGATGAGTCACTTAAAATTGACGAAACTTTATTTCTTTAATACGACTAAAAATTTAGACAATTTTGCATTTGTATTTTATAAAAGCATTATAGTAGAACAATTTGAGTACGCTGTATCTCATTTTTATTATTAATAAATGAAAAATTCGAATTACATGAATACTCAACGTATGTGTTGGTCACGTTTTGGTCAGATTGTACGAGAATTAAGTGTATTCTGGTCCTGTTGTAAAGAATCTCAAACCAATACATAACTCGGATATATCTCCTCAGCACTTTTAGAATACTGTCTTCGTGAAATTTCTCAAATTTTCGCGAATTCATCATGCATTTTTGCAAACATTTGCCTCACCATGAAACTAGAACATAATGTCTACCGGTTTTCTCGCGAGCGTAATTCACATAAGGTCCACTTAAGTGGGCGCCAACCCGCACTTTAACAATCAGTGATTCCTTAAGTGATCCATTAAGTGTTGTTTCGGGATTGCGAATGAGTACAAGTGTTAACTTATAATATGTGGCGACGCTGGAATCCGCCCCTAATATCACACATTTAACTTATAATATTTATTTTCATATATCTTTTTCTTGTTTATAAAACAAAGAGAAAAATATAAATCAATAATATCAAATTAATTAATAAATAATTAAAGAATTAAATAATAATAATAATAATAATAATAATTTGATCACCTGACGACGGCATAAAACGAAGTCGAAGCGTAGTGAGCTCTTCACAAAATATAAATTCGTCCATTAAAGGTCGTAAGTCTTATTTTATTTATTTAATTAGATTATATAATTGACGTTAATTGTTGTAGAATATTAAATTAAATTCAACATTATTTATCTTTGATGTCATGACCTGAAGTCTTGCTTAGTTATCAACACATCGGGACACTACCAATCATTCACATTCCAATTACAGAAGAAATAGGAACAAAAAGTTCTTTACCTTCAGATTTTAAATATTGTTCGATTTCTAAAAATGCAATTTGAATAACTAATGATATCAAAGCAAGATTATTAGTGTCAGTTCATAAAAAATATTTAGTATAGTTGTGATGAAAAATTATGTAATTCCATAAAAACACACAGACCTAATTAAAAATTTAAATAATGCATTTCAATAAAACTTGGCTACTTTTATTTCTGTGATCTAATTAACATCATCTCAAACATGTCAGACCGTGTCCCTTCGTGTATTAACTTGCAGTGAAATTGCATAGAAATGACACTCTTTAACGTTTTCTTAGTTACTTCGTCAATGTCACGTGAGCTTTTGGTACTTGCGTATTCTTGATGTGGTTTTTCTTCCTTCGTCAATTTTCTCATTTCCTGTTTGTCCTATTTCCTTCTATATTCTTCTCCTTCGTCTTGTAGACACTTCGTCGCTCGGGTGCAAAGTCGCGCTCGTAAATCAAAGTTCTATGAACTTAAAATCATCAGGAATAGGCTTCAAATGCATTTGCATATATATTACTCCCACATTGGCGCATGGAGCTTAGCGGAGGAGGAAATCTCGAAGGGTAAAGGTTGGGAGTTGAGTCGTGGAACGGGGTGGCGTGGGGTGGAGGGGGTGAAGTGACTTCCGGTTTGCGCGTGCGCGTGTTATCTTCTTCCGCTTTGTCTCCGTGCTTTCATACCTTCCTCGGAAATCCCTTTCTGTACACGCAACGAGTTATAGTGTGAAAATTAAGAGAAATTATTCTGTTTATAAATTTTAATGACTTGGGATGTATCAATGTGTTCTAATTAAAAACATGAAATATTTTCCTGGAAATTATAATAATTTAATGGAACTCTAAAGTAAAATTTAGAGGTAAAAAGAAGTTTTAATGGAAAAATTGTAAATTTCAGATGGTTCTTTAGCATTGACCAAACGCTGTGCATTTACAATTCGATAGTTCAATTCGAAGCAATACTTAGGTGAAAATTAAATATTAAATACTGTTAATATTTTATTTTAATAAATACAACAATTGGAACAAATAAATTGTTTTGATAAGAATGATAACAGGAGTATTTTGTACGTCTTCCATGAGGCTTTAGCATGAGGAAAAGTAACTGTTGCGTTCTAGTCTTTATTACCTTCAAAATAAATTTCATACGCTGTAACTGAAAGATAAAAAATAGGATATGAAAATTATTAATGAGAAAAATGTCCTCAAACGAACTTGCTGTACGTTTGGAAGACTTGTAATTTCCAGCGTTTTAGAATGCTTTAAAACATACTAATTTTATGAACGGGAATTCCTAAAATAATAGTTGCTACAAATCAACTAATATTTACGCCAATGAATAGGATAATACATTGCATAATATTACTGCCGATGCCTCTGTAACGAATGAAATTAATGATTCAATGTGGTCATAAAATCTATTATCGGAATGACCAAGCTCATAGTTCGGATGCCAATTATTTCAGTTGAACCTAATAGACATCGTCTTTTAAATTACGATTTATTCAGTTATTTGGGGGAGTCTATTGTGTATATCTTCCTGGTGATTTTACCGTTTCCGATGATTCATTTTCTTGTCTCCAGGTATTTAATCTTCAGAAGGCCCTGAAATAATAACAAATTTGATGACGTAATATATCGTTGTTATTATTAATATTATTATTATTATTATTGGGATTTTAGGGCTCTCCGACATCTAGGTCATTAGAACTCTATTGCGGAATATCTGATTGTTCTAAATTATACACTTTTACGACATTTTCTTGATAAAACACCTAACTATTTTACTCGCAACAATTCGTCAGCAAGTTTGTACATTCGTCACATATTTTCCCCATGATTTTAATGCACTTACAAGGACACATTAATTAATTATATAAACGTGTTAATATTTAGTAGTCATAATATAATAGCATAACGTATAAAATTAAATAATAGAAAACAAAGCAATAAACCATCAATAAACAGAGACCAAGTATATATCATAATCCCATTGGTAAATAAATCCCGATAATGTTTGACATGATCAAATTCCCCATTATGATTTTATGAGTGTTTTTTTCTTCTGACACGGGGCGTTTATAATAAATACGTTTCCTGTCCAATATCCTAGCGTTTTCTTTATCCATCGAATGGGCTTCTTCTGAGCAGTGATTTGTTTTGCCTGTGGGTTCTTCTGCATTGAGGTTTCCTCTATGTCCGTGAATTCAAGTTTTCAGTTCTTTTTTTCTTGTCTTTTCTATGTAACTAGCATCGCAATATTTACATAGTATCTTGTAAAACACATTTTCTATATTCTAGTATTAACCTTTTTCTCATTTATTACATTCAGGAATAAGAGCACCTATCATCATCATCATCATCATCATTCTATCAATTTTTCCAAAATCTATTTCAGAAAAATACTATTCTACGAGTATACTTGCCTACCAATCTACATTCACAGTAATGTAACTTTACACAGAGAAAATGTAACCAAAGAAAAAAAAACATGAATGAGGAACAGTGACTATCAGTTTATTTAAAAGAAGTACCAGCAAATTAGTGTATTGTCCTTAAAGGTAATGTTAATACCTCGCGTATGTTGCTGGTACCGTCCTGGAATCTTAAAAGGACACACACAAAAAAATCTAGGGCCCGCGCTCTTAGCAGTTTGAATTTGTTAGGTTTGCAACGCCACATTCCCGGGAAGGGGTAAAAGTTGCTCACCTTGGTTCGACCAATCGTAGGCAAACTTGAAACTGCTTTCATATTTGACAGACCATTAGAAGACTAGTACTGGTGAATATATCCCTATTAAATCGTAACGAGAGAAAATGTTTTATTACGGCGCTATTAAAGAAACAATTTGTAATTTTTTATTATACATGTCTTGGACTTCCATAACAAGAAATATTCTTTATGTTTTTAACTTAAATAAACTTTGTTATTCTCCATATTTAAATGACTTCTCAAGTTATCTCACAACGCCGTCTTAGGGAATATAAAACAAATTAAGCTTCTCCGTAAAAAGATTTTACTTCTTACTGTAAAAAAAACGTTCTTTTTACCATAGTGTTTGGATATCATCGCAAGTTATCGTATGGATTTTTTAAAATTTGAATCAGGAATTACATATAAATATTCCAATAATTTATTTCTGTCCTAAAGAACTCCAAGTTCATTGGCATGAAGTGATGTGCATTGTCTATCGTAATTTCACATAATTTGCAATTCTTTTATACTATTCTTACATGTCAATCGGAATTCAAGAATTATAAAAAAAACAGTTGTGTAAAATATGAATGAATAACACTAAAGGTTAATAAATAATTAATAAAGAATAAATAAATTACCTCTACTAGAATTATATTGATCCCAGATATAACCCTTTGGCTGGAATAGTGCAACATAAAACAACATGCTCAGAGAAAAATATTACAAAAAACTTTGTTTAGATATAAATAAATATAACAAAAACACAAATCGCTTTTATTAAGATATTCAAATAAAATTGAGTTTTATTCACTCAGATTGACTAAGTTAATCACACAATAAAACATCGCATTTCATATATGGGAAAGTTAATAATTTACCAAAACAAGAAAAAATATTCCACAATATAGTATAGAAAAAAAGGTCCCCGTCGTGGCCGCGGCATGATTGCTCGTCAGCATGATTGCTCGTCACCAAGTCATACCGGGTTTGATACCCGGGCGAGGCAAGATAAAATTTGTAGCTCTTTGTATCCATGTCCCAGTTTAATTAGCTGTGATGTATGAAGAGCCCGACCTCTGCGACTAACAACCTCAGTTGTAATGCTCGGACATAGTGGTCTGGGTCATATCTAGACGCTGTTCCTCTGAACTTGGTAAAAATTAGACGTGTCTAGCGAGTAAACTCAGATCAATAACTGAGCCTTACTGATACTTGTCTTTCGTGGTCCATAGCTGGTCTGATCGATATACATTCATAGAATAAAAAATTATATTGCACTTCATTGAGTATCTCTCATTCTCTCAGATATTAATTTCATCATTTTCTATGATTTTCTTTTTTCCTTTACCTTTCATAACTTCTTTATTTTCTTCTTTCTTTCTTACCTTCTTTCTTTCTTACCTTCTTTCTTTCTTACCTTCCTTCTTTCTTTCCTACCATCCTTCTTTCTTTCCTACCCTCCTTTCTTTCCTACCTTCATTCTTTCTTTCCTACCTTCCTTCTTTCTTTCCTACCTTTCATCTTTCTTTCTTTCCTACCTTTCATCTTTCTTTCTTTCCTACCTTTCATCTTTCTTTCTTTCCTACCTTTCATCTTTCTTTCTTTCCTACCTTTCATCTTTCTTTCTTTCCTACCTTTCATCTTTCTTTCTTTCCTACCTTTCATCTTTCTTTCTTTCCTACCTTTCATCTTTCTTTCTTTCCTACCTTTCATCTTTCTTTCTTTCCTACCTTTCATCTTTCTTTCTTTCCTACCTTTCATCTTTCTTTCTTTCCTACCTTTCATCTTTCTTTCTTTCCTACCTTTCATCTTTCTTTCTTTCCTACCTTTCATCTTTCTTTCTTTCCTACCTTTCATCTTTCTTTCTTTCCTTCCTTTCATCTTTCTTTCTTTCCTTCCTTTCATCTTTCCTTCATTTCATCTTTCTTTCTTTCCTTCCTTTCATCTTTCCTTTCTTCCTTCCTTTCATCTTTCCTTTCTTCCTTCCTTCCTTCTTTCCTACCTTCCTTCTGTATTAATTGTTGATTTCAATAGCAGGGGACGAACATAGTAATTTAGATGCATTCTTTACGAGTATATAATTTTTTACGAACCAACATGGATATTTATATTTGTGGAGATAAACGTATTAATAAAACACTAAGCATAATATATACAGTAAATTAAAATAGCAGCGACGCAGTTGACAAGTTACATAGAAATTGAAATAAAAAGTTATTGTAACTAGTTGGTCTCAGCATTCCAGATTCAGAGTCATATTTTAAGACCTTATCTTAAATCTAGAAATCTCCTCTAATTAACATAATTTTTTACCATCAATACAATAGAGAATTTCTTGTTTTCAAAAGGCGTTGAACAAAAATATGAAATTTTCCGAATGAGGTGTTTCATTGGAATATTTATGTGACTTATGCGGTGTATTTAAATGGCGTTCTACTTTTTGCTGCCTCTTCAAATACAAATTTAGATCGCAGAAGGGTTCATCCAGAACAGACCACGGAGACGCGAATGACACGTCACTTTTGTTTAACAAATGGAACGTAGAATTAAAGAAGTTTTTTTTTTATTATATCAAATTCCTTCCTATAATGATTGATTTCCGATTGACCTCTAAAAATAGTACAAAAGAGCTGCATATAATTTGAAATTACAATAAACAACACATTAATTGATGCCTATGATCTTAAGTTCTTTGCGCTACTGAATAAAATTCAGAGGTTATAAGAATATTAATAAGTAATTCCTTAATTCGTCTCTCACGAAATTTATGCGATATCTTGCGATGGTATTCAAATCTGTCATTAAAAAATTGATTTTACAATAAGAAGCAAATTCTTTTACGGGGAAGT
The DNA here is from genome assembly GCA_002313205.1 of Laupala kohalensis. NCBI lineage: Eukaryota > Metazoa > Arthropoda > Insecta > Orthoptera > Trigonidiidae > Laupala > Laupala kohalensis. The sequence continues at coordinate 1,006,315 of NNCF01126165.1, read as the reverse complement.
TTAATTTGTTTTATAATCCCTAGGACGGCGTTGTGAGACAACAACTTGAGATATCATTTAAATATAGCGAATAATGAAGTTTATTGAAGTTAAGAACATAAAGAATATTTCTTGTTATGTAAGCCCAAGACGTGTATAATAAAAAATTACAATTTTTTTCTTTAATAGCGGCGCAATAAAACATTTTCTCTCGTTACGATTTAATAGGGGTATGTTCACCAGTACTAGTCTTCTATTGGTCTGTCAAATATGGAATCAGTTTCAAGTTTGCCTACGATCGGTCGAACCAAGGTGAGGAGCTTTTGCCCGCGTCGCAGGAGAGTGGCGTTGCAAACCTAACAAATCCAAACTGCTAAGAGCGTGGGACTTAAAATATTTTTGTGGGCCCTTTTAAGATTTCAGGAGTATACCTTCAAATTTCTTAATGTAATGTATCGCCAACATCGGTCATAAATTCAATTCACTTGCTTTGTGGTTCTAATGTTTTCGTTCTGCATCGAGCAAGTAGAACGAACATTACATGTTTGTTGTGTTATTATCTTGATATATTTTACAGAAAATAGCCTCTATTGTGACAACAATTAATGTTTATTCGGATGTTACTTAAATTCTCAGAAATTGGCAATTCGTGGTGGGCAGCCATGTTGCATTATTTTTTGATACAGTTACATGTCTTTCAGTATGTATTGCTTGCTTGATAGTACAGAATATAATAAAACAAATTTCACTTCTGTTTTTAGAGGCTAAAACGTGGCTTATTTCTAGGTTTCTGTTGAGGGATAAGACCATATTCAATGACTGTTTGTACAGTGGGAGCTAGTGTGTGTTTTAGGGATTGCTCTTTGGAAAGGGATTCGTAGTTCGCGACCGCTGTTGGTTTGTTTGGAAGGGCGCACCTGCGTATTAATTGAAAGTGGATTATCTCATTATACAGGAGCGAAGCTTTGACAGTATACTTATTGGAGCGCATACTTCTCTCCGGTGAAACGTCTTTCTCTTACGCGACGGATGCCACAGAATGGCGCCACTAGAACTTTGCACTTCAGTGAAATCAAACTACCACTTCCAAACATTTATAGCTTCAAAATGAACTGAATTTTGGAATGTGAAACATTGTTCTCAGATATATGTGTAATTATTTTTGGAAAAATTTCTTCGCATTGTTCAAGGTTTCGTGTGCAACTAGCTTTTGAGAAGACTTTGTTACATATGACTTCAACAGCCTTACAGTATGACGTGAGTAATGATATCACTCTGACGTTCGGGTCAAACTCACGAACTACCACACAAGTCATGAATTTAAACCATTGTGTAGACGTGTTTAAAATATATTATGAAGTAATTATGTGTAATTAATATTTTGGAATATATTAAAGTTCCAAGGTTACATTGGTGACCAGCTCTTCAGGGTACGTTTTGCATCTGACTTTAACAGCGACGTCAGACAATGAAATGAGACAATCGCCTTCACGTAGTTACAAACTCAGAAACCACGCAGTTTTTGTAATATGAAGTTAAAAATCACATCCTTGTAATACACCTTTGGACAGACATGTTTTAAAAAAATATTACGGTGTAATCTTTTGCGTAAAAATGATCTTCAGAGAAAAAGTTTAGAAATTATTTGATCATTTAATAAATTACAATCAAGTTTGTGTGGCCTAAAATCAAGTGGACTCCATTTAACGCAAATCATGAATTACGTAAAACGTCAAAGAGTTTTGAGTTTATTGAGTTTTGACGAACACATTTTGCTATGAATTATGTTATGTTGAATGAAAATGGAAGATGGGACCGAGATTCGAACTCGGGTCCTTGAGCTCAGCGCGCTCATGCGCTTACCGACTGCGCCATCCCGTTCGCCTCCCGGGCCCATCATACATCCTCATTTAACTTGCGAGACCCGAAGACCTCTGAGGTGGTCTCATAGAGACTACGCTCCTCATATGAGGCGACTCCCTTAGGAAGTACTTTGTTTTGGGTAGCATTTTCCAATTCTGGTTCACAAACATAGAAATCTCTTAGCGCATGTGCGCGCTAAGCTCAAGGTCCCGAGTTCGAATCTCGGTCCGTCTCCCATTTTCATTCAACATAACATAATTAATCTGTAACCTGGCGGTGAGGTTCACCGCAATTTAAGACATTTTGCTAATTTAAAGAAGATTATTCGTACACATATAATCTAGTTGTATGGTTTAGTTCCGTCCTAATATTTCAAAAAATGGTCCTATATTTACTCACGAGTTATCAACAATACAGAGTCAACCTGTATTTCAGTGATATATGAAGTAATAATTGCTCATATGAATCTGTCATCTGAGCGTGGGCAGCGAGTTCAACTGAATAAAAGTTACTGTCGCTGCTACTTCCAGAGGTGAAAAAGAAACTAGAGTCTGGAGTTGTCCTTAAAAAAGAAATTGAATTATTTTAAATAGACATATAGTTTCCTACTTGATGTAATTACATTACTTAGCAATTCTTTATTTACGTCTTGGCAATTAAAATTTGATTTTAACAATCTGTAATTCATTATAAACTATCGTAATCGCTAAAGTCAATCCAAAATAGTTCTCAAAAGTATGACTTAAGGGATAGATGACATCCAAGATATGTATTATAATGGTTCTATTGGAACGTGACGAGATTTGCGACCAATAAGAGAGACGTTACGACACGAGTAACGGTTAAGTGATGAAGCGTAGAACACAGACCTTGAATAATGAAAAAAATAATCTTAAATTCACGTAGTAAAACCTGTGAAGTGCATCAAAGCCATCAAAGCATTAACCGAACTCCACACGATGGTTTATTGATGGTATTTTTTAGCAATGTTTCTTTTGAGAACGTAAAGCATATGCATTGTGTAAATCACAAAAAATATAATAAGAACTGTGTACGAGGCGATTTTGAGCGAAAATTGTGTGATATTGTATTGAATGCCGTATAAATTACACTACCCGTCAAAATTAGCGGCGCAGTAACTTTACCACTTTATAAAATCTATGTTTCAAAATGTATCCGGGAGAAATTTGGGGTGAGGAAGCTTTGATGTATTATAAAGTCACTCCATCATTGGTGTCAGTGTCACCCCTTTCACGCTGGATCAACCTTAAAGTGAAGAGAGATGCAATATTCGAGAAAAAATATTACACTTCAAGATGTCAGGGAGAGCTAATCTCACGTATACAGACTCAATCATTTCCACTCTAGAAGCTGAGATAAAACGCACCCACATCTGAAGACCCTCTCTCACCCCCTACCCACGCACTTCCTATCCAGTCTGCGTGTTTCAAACTACTCGGGATGGAGCGTGCTTGTCCAAGGAACTTGATTTACGTGTGTTTTCATCAATGGGAAAAATCCCCTACGACACGCTACCTTCAACATTTAACCCCTTTTGGAAAATTGGGATTTTCTAACGTTTAAATCGATTAAATGGTGATAAAATGCATTAGATTTGGGTCATATTTGCATAAAAATTTAAGTATTTTCATCTAACCAACCCCATGTTCCATCTAACCAACCAACCAGGATGTTCGTCTTCATCCCCTCTTTTACTTACCCGAGTGACCACGAGAAAATGTTTACCTGAATATGATAGCTGTGTTAACACACGAAAGTTAAAGTTAACCGATCTTAAAGTTAACCGATCTTAAAGTTTTCCCATTTTATTGTAATTTGTATACATTGCAATGTAATAAATAATTGAATATCGGTGAGGTGATCCTAGTATACAGCGCCACATCTTTCATTTAGTGCAATAAAATAAATTAAGAAAATTTAGATAAATTATTCATTGTATGAGTAAGGACATGTGCCAGATTGTGTTGCGTATTACCATTCAGAATACCCAATATCAATAAACATGAGGATTAAAAGAGAAATTTGACTTTACATTCTTGCTATAAGAAAACAACGTGAAAGTATACGTAGGAAGATTTAAAAGAAGAATATACAGTGGAATAAATTTCAGTTGCTTTTCTTAATCTCTCAGCCTCAAAAAATGCGTAACACAGAGGACTTAGTCGCATCTCTTTTGTCACCCCCAGGGATCTTCTTGTGGTCCGTAAGATTTTTACCTGTTTCTTGTATCCTTGGCGGATTACATGTTTGCAAAACATTCACGAACGCCAAGTCATTCTACGAGCTTCAAAACGTTGCGTACTTTCTTTGTCACCAAATGGAAAAGCGTTTGCTTGACGCTGCTCTACAACGCTTACGAGGATACATTTACTTTTGAAAATGGAGGTTGGCTCGTAAGTAAATTACACGGGTGAATAATATACCACAATGGTTGACAGCGAAGATTGGGAAAATCAACTTGAAATTCGGATGAATTATTTTAAGATATCTCTTTCATATATCTCATTACCATAATCTGATTCATTCTCTTTGATCAAACAGAAAAAAAAAGATGTTAAGAAATAAAGTATATATCGCTTTAAACCATTTCAATACAAATTTCGTTTCATTTATCTCCGCCACAAACCTCGCATCCCCGTGATCCGCTTGACAGCACGGGCCTCGCGGTAGATGCACAATGAAGGTGAGACTGGCGCTCAAAGCTGGTCAAATAACTGAGAAGTACAATTATTTCCCTTATTTTTATTTTTATTGTTTTATAACGCAATATGAATTACTATGCAATCCCATCCTGGCCCGGGTTTTTCTCCGGTTTTCCTTCGGGTAGAGGCGGATTTATCATACAGGTTCTCTAGGCTTCGTCTAGGGGCGTGTCTATTGTAACAATAAATCGTGAATTTAGTGTTATTTCAATTTTTAAGCACTATACTCAGAATAATCTATAGTTCGATAATAACTTACATGTAATTTTTTTGCTTAAAATTACAAACATATTGACATTCTATTAGTATTATAACTCGCAGCTAACTTTTTATCTTATCTAGGAATTTTTGCTGAATTTTTTGAATCCGCCTCTGCCTTAGGGCCCTTGATCGGAATTGATGGGATGGTCCCTTGCTTGCTTCCGGAGAGTAAATTAGTTTTTTTTCCCTCCACGTGGTCATACGCAGTTTGTACTGTTTTTTGACAATAAATTTATTATTATTATTAATATGATGAAAAAACACGATTCAATTTCCAACGATGAGTATAAACAATATTCAGGAACTCGCTTGACTCGTTTGAAATGCACGAGAGCTTCAAGTACAAACATGGCGACCGAGCGCAACGGTTCTGTGATATATGCTTCAAACCTCGAAAAAAGTGAAATAACTTTTTGCCCGGTGACATACAGATAAAAGTAATGTAAAACGTACTCCGGAAAACTTACTACAAATCAGAGTTAACTTCCATCACTTTCGTGATTTCGAAGTTGAGCTATTTTTTGGAAATAAATGTTTTCTCCGTGAGACGCAATGTATTACATCATCAATCGTAATTGAAATGGCTGCTGAGGTATGTTTTGAAGTTAAATACATAATAAGTACGTGTTACTCTGTTTATTTCGGATATTTTAACAGCTCTCATTGGTATCGCGTTATTTCTAGTTTTCACAATCAATAGCTAAAATATTCCGTCAATATTCAAATGCTTCTGATGGGTCAATTGTTAATTATTTGTAAATGAGTCTGAGATTCTCATTTACTCTCCGGAGATACATCTTCATATAATCCCTGCGCGCGGAATGACATTGCCCGGATACCTCGAACTGAGCACAGAAATTTCGTCACGAACAGCCCCGTGCACACATATGAGTCGCCTCATGTTCCCGCTTCCTCTAACGCCTTCCGTCTAGTTTGTCCGAAATGTGCAAGATGGGGGGTAATCAGACGGAACAATATGATCCTGCGGTGCATTAACGCTACGTCCTCTCTCTCGAACTGTTGTTCATTTCTGCGTAGAGTGCGTGTGTACTCGGATATGTTTGTTGTTCGTAGAAATTCACACTGCTTACATCTGCTCCGCTCGATTTCCTACTTGGTTGTATATTTTCTGCGTTGTTACCGCTTCTGGTCACACGTCTACCGTCCGAGTAAACACAATTTCTCCCGGGAACACTTTTCCATTGGAATCTTTAGACGATAAATTACGCCGTTTACTTACTTCTATTTATTTCGCCTCGAAAAATAGAATTGTTACTACTTATTCATGAAGGAATTCCTTTTTTGTTAAAAGAAATGGAACATATTCGTTCGTAAATTCGGTTTCCATCACTTTTAATAACTTAAGGCAAAAGATTGCGACAGTTTTCTGAGTACTGTCTATTTAAATCGTTTTTGAAAAAAAGCGATCGGTACAAATTTTAATTGTTTCCTGTTTGAGATGACCATTTTCTAAATATTTCTACGTCAAAGTGGCACTACCACTAATTGAGGTTACATTGCTCATAATTCTTTCTACGACCAGTTCGAGTTATTATTATTATTTTCTGAGGATGACTACATTGATTTGCGGCACTAAATAAATCTAGAAACATTACATTGGTGTGGAGGTCTATGTAAATATTAAATTTTGCTCGTTTAAAAAAATTGTTTTATGATATACAAATAACCTAAGGATATTTATTTATAGAGAAATACGACAGATATTAGGCTGAGAGTGCGTCAATATTGGAACTATATAATTGATCAAATATTCAAATTTTCGCATTACACAAAATAGTGACGTTCCTGGAAACACGCTATTTTTCATTTCAATTGTCAGATGTCTTATCACTCCCCCCTCCACCGCTTCCATTACGGGTTGGTGAAGTATTTCCTTGAATTACTCCCATAGAAACCTGAAATTTCCTTGGGTACGAAACTCCATAAATAAAGGTGCGTGTTAAAAATACAAAATAAAGTTATAAGAATTATTTGAATTAACAAATATATATTTATATATTACCAAATTTTATAATGTATGTTTTCCCCACCTTTGAAAATTGGGTTCTGGTAACTGACTTCACAGTGTTGCTCACTGACTTACAATTAAAAACTGACCCCTACGAAACTGACCCAATTAGTATTAGTAACGCACTCATTTACTGATTAAATTTTTTAATGTCCAAAATATCTTTCGTAAAAGATAATTTCTGTCACTATTCACCATATCCTTTCCTATTGTGTCCTAATGTTAAACACTTCACTTTCAACTGCCCTACCTTCTGGAGGAATTTATCGGACATATTAATTTACTCCATATTAAAAACCATCACCTTTACCTCCCAACCTGTCAACACCATTATTGCCTCCATCCACCCTTATTTTACGGCAACGTGGGTAGCGGACGCTGTGGCGGAAATTGCACTTCATTTCAAAACTGATTTGTGTATTGTTCCCTCATCCTCGCCACAGGAAGTTTATACGATAGGTGGAGGTTGCTACACATTGTCATCCATGAATCATATGACGCTTCGTCCTTTTACCTTGTGTTGACTCTTCAAGAGCATCCCGAACATAAATGTTTTTTTTCTTGGATAAGCTTTTATTACGCGCGCAATAAAAGTAATACAAGTGTTCCAAAATTTTAAAATGGACGGTTTATATAATCTTTTATAAAATTTCACCAGAAATAATTAAAAAAAAATTTATTACTTCTTCCCCAAACTTAGGTTTCAATTTTAAAATTACTATCGCATAAATATTCATTTTTACGAAATATTTTCTTTTAAAACTATTTTCGCAAATTATTTTAGCATGTTTTCTATTTTTTTAAAATAACTTGTAATTATTTTTGGAAATCGTATTTCTTCCGTTTTTTTTGTAAATTGTGTGCATGACCTTCCTTTGACTCCCATTTCTTCAGTGCTTCTGCCCATTCTATTTGTAAGCGAATGAAGGAGACTATACTCCGTAACTGAGAGTTTTCAGCGGTTCCATTAGTCAAGTTAATGCTCTTATCCCCGATTTTATAACTCTCAGCCCTACGCTCACTTAAATGAATTCTCATAAAAGAATGAAAACAGAACATTCTACAAAACTTTTTTTCTTTATTTTAAATATTTTTGAGCTTTTTGAAGACATTGGGCATTATTTTATCTTGTTCTAATCAATTTTCTCATCAAAACCTTTGGACTGTTTCTCTGCTGTAAAATTTACGGAATCAAGTGATAATTTCTTCCTACCTTTTTCATCAATTTTTATTTATTAATATCTCTTGGGAACACTGTGCTGAGATTTGTCACGCATGTCCCACAAGATAAATTTTATCTTTGATTAATATAATTTATTGAACTATATATCTTACTTTAAAAGTGGTATTCTAAAACATTCATGAATGTTGAAATAACGTAAATTTATATACGCTGTTGAAAAAATTATTTTTAAGGTTTCCAAAAATGCAACTAAACAGAATTTAAGTATAGAAACGAAAGAGACGTTAACGAAACAGTTCTCAGCGTTAATGAAGAAAAGAAAAGGGTAGCAATGAACACTGTGGAGACGAAAATACGCGAATATAAATAAAATATAATAATAAATATTCAAATTTGGATCTGTCCTGTATTCAGTATGAAAATATGAACGTTTACTATTATGTAGCAAGAGTCTTTTATTTACCTAAGTAATATGGCAGATACTAATTTCCTCCTCATCTTTCCGTTGTAGGCAAGTTTTACTCACAGTTATAAATAGTACACAAAGGTACTCAATTGGACTCATTTAACTCATGTACAATTCCTTACGAATTAGTGTATTGTTCAGTACTTACCTGACACGTCAGTGATTTCATTTGTTTGGAATAAAGAAGTCAAGTTACATCGTTTTAAAATAAATGTGGCCAGTAGCGTCATTTTCTTGTACATTTTAAATGCCTTTATCTCCGAAAGGAAAATGTGAAAGAAGAACACCTTTTAATGTTCTGACGTACGATACTCCATTTGTCTAATTTGTTATCAACAAATAACCAATATTATAGAAATATAATAATTATAAACAATAATATTGTTGCTACTTTACAAAGGTATTGTTTGTAACATAATTTGCTCCGTCCGCTTACGCAGAAAACGAACGAAAAATCTAGAGGACATATGCGTATTAATAATTAAAGACTTACGATCTTAGGATGGACGAACACTGTATATTATGTCATATTAAATACACAACGTTTCGATTTTATGTTTAATTCATAGTCAGGTGTTAAAAATTATAACAAGAAACATAACCTAATAATTTGTAAGACCTGACGACGACAGAATAAAGTCAAAATGTTATGTACTTAATATGACATAATATATAGTATTCGTCCATGATAAGTCTTTATTTAGTTTGATTTCATAAAGAACGTTAATTGTGGTAGAATTTGCGTATTAATGTATATGGTTCTGAGTGGGGAGGGGGTGGGGAATTGCAACACCTGTGATATTTCAAAGTTATTCTAGTATCGTGATATGGTCAATACGAATGGCGTCACTGGTGTGCAGTCAACCTGAAATACACTTCAGCTCGAGAAGAGAACCGGTAGCGAATTTGGGAGAATATGTAAAACAAAAATGGCTTTAAACAAAGCGCGTGGGGAACTCTAAAAAGAGAGAGAGTGGGGATGGGGCGGATGGGGCGGATGGAGAGACGTGAGGGTTGGAGTGTTGCGTGGGAGTGGCGGCACAAAGCGGACATTAGCATAGTGAGTTGGGTGGCGGCGGTGGTGGAAGGGTCTCTCATTGCTATGCCACGCCGCCGACCCGTTTCTTTGCCAGCGCCGCTGACATCACAATGATGCATTATAAAACGCGAAAACAAAGGATCAAACGACGAGGGCGTTGGTCGGTGGAGGGCAGGAGACGAGAGAGAAAGATGTTGAGGTGGTAATGCTCGAAAAATGTTGTGGACCTCAAATATGCACTTTTTTTTTGAGTTGATGAGATTCTAGTTGTAGTTAAGATAGTAATAGAGTTGGCAGAGATAAATCTTTAAGCTTTCTGAAATCGGCATGAATAAACAGAGTAACGTGTACTTGGTGCGATTTCAACTTGGACAAGGTACCTCACAAAACATTCAGATAAAATAATTGCAATTATAATTGATGGTGAGGGAAGATTTGTAAAATAAAAAACACTTAAGTGATGGAAGTTTACTCTTCTGTAGTATTTTTACATCACTTTTATGTGTGTGTCACGGGAAAAGATATTTCAGTATTCCCGAGAGCGATGCATATATCACAAAACCTTTGCGTTGGCCGCCATGTTTTTACGCCATCTTGTGCATTTCAAACGAGTCAAGCGAGTTCCTGAATATTGTTTATTCTGAACTATTAACTGATAAATAGAAATTAAATCATATTTTTTCATCATTATAATTCATAATGTTGTGTTATAAAAGTACAAAAAAAGAATAAAGAAAATAATTATACTTATCAGTGATATGACTAATAGCACTTGGCGCAACTTAAGAGCTGAGATTAGTGTTGATATCAGAGCACGCATATAATGCCTTGAAGGACCAAACATTTAAAAAAAAATCTTTTTACTCGAAAATTTTTGTCTTAAAATTACTGTTATTAGTTATTGTTATTTTTGGAATGTAAAACCCAATCGCTTTGTGAACAGTATCCATCGTGATGACCTCTGAAGATCTGATTAATTTAAATACAAGAAAGGTTTGGTGTGTGTTAGATTTTGGTGTGAACTTAAGAGTGTCGTGGTTTCGAGAAAACTGTGGCTCAAAGGTAGCTGAAGATTAAAAAAAGTAGATCGTCTTTAAACTCGACGGGCTCCATCGATTGACGTTGATTGAGTGAAGTGCTTTAATATGGGGAAGAAAATTAGGGGTTAGTGGTGAATTATAATGAAATGGTCCATAAAAATACAGAGGATGCGATCAAAGATAATCTGTGT
>NNCF01126165.1:969336-995530 GCA_002313205.1 Laupala kohalensis | reverse complement strand
ATATATATATATATATATATATACATAATTGCCGCCAGTAAAAAAAACAATCATTCTCAACACCTACTTCATCCTTACAAATTTCCACCAAATGTTATAGCTATGAAAAACTATTCGGATTAATTCACTCACATGACCAATGTACTAGGAATAAAAAGTAGCAATAACTTCAAAGCTGTTAGAAGTTTTAATGTGCTATCAGAACTATCCGACATTGTCTGGAATTAGAAAAGAAACTAAAAATAATAATTACTAGACATTCAAAATTTTAAAGCAATTCACAAACACAACATGAAAAATAAAAATATTGTTAAACGAACATACTAAAAATACATTTTCAAAGAAAAATTGGTACTGAGAATTAACATATTTTACCCTGCAATAGGTATTAAAGCACGTGTTAACAGGTCTGGATATTTGCAGCTCATTTTTCCGGACGTTTCCCGGTGTTCTTGTAAAGTATTCTAAGTCCATATGTTAGTTTCCATATTTCTGTACTATCGTGATATTACATTTACACTGTTCTTAATTTCAAAAATTATATACCACCGAGAAAACCTAAAAAATTACACACACAGGTTTCAGTATTGTATGCTAATATGTACGTAATTACGAATAATTTTAAAATACAGACTGAAGGAACACACACTTTCACAAACAAAGTTCATAGGTAAGACTCTTCATTTCACATTTAGGTTATTCACTTGAAATAGTGTTCTTCAGAGCCTTTGTATAATTTTGCTTGTACGATACGTTTAAGGTATTGTCCACCTCACGGAGCGCAACTGAACTCTTGAGGATACATAAGTGAGCTTCGTTGTATGCGTGTGAAGATGCACATTTTCACATTAGCAGCCAAATTAAATTGTTTCTCTGCTCTTGTAATTCATCGATATTAACCACACTGTACATTTTAGTTGCAATAATCCTTAAGAAGGGTCTTTTGAAATTTTGTATAATTTCTCCGCCTANTATATATATATATATAAAACTAAATGTTCCTTGGAGACCGAGCGGTCCTCACAATGTCATTTACGTATGTAAAATTTAAATGCTTTTTAATTGCATTAACCCTTGATATGAGTATTAAAAAATGGCTTTAGAAATTCAAATATTGTAATTACATTGAATATTGAATCTGGGTGGAAATGGTGTACAGTTGAGGAAGAGAACGGGTGGTGTAGTGGTTAAGACCCCTGCAATCAAAGCAGAACTCCCGGGTTCAATTCCCGTCTCGTCGTCATTTTCACCTGACCAAAAAGTTGTCTTAAATCTTCTCTACGTTTACGTTACACAGGAGAAAAATGTGCATAATTATATTGAATACTTTTTTCGATTTCCATGAAACAGACATTCCAAATATTCCACTTTTTTGAGTAGAGATTCGTTGCGGGGTCGTGACGAGACAGTTTACACGAGGAGGCGCAGTGACGGCATTCAAATGTCTCTAAGGATGATCCGCCCTGTCACTCAGGTTGACAATTTGTGCGACAGCAGTGGGAAATGTGACACGGAAAAGAAATATAAATTCACGCGAGGAATAAGAAATTTCGCTATTTCGACGTTTGTGCGATGTCTCGAGTTTCTTTCTCCCTCGGTGTATTGGTTATTTATTTAACGTATGTCAATGTGCCTGAAATATTTATATAATTTTACGCATCCATACTTCATGCTAATAAATAAATGTGAAATGCGGAAATGTGTCTGTCAGTTTGCTACGTCGAAATTTTACGATGAGTCTATATTTTATAAGAGTTATAATGAAATGGTGGAGCCGCTCTGCCGCTATTGTGTTTGTACTATAATAAAATGTGAAGTAGTTAAAAATAACGCTGATTATCTTCAATAAAAACGTATTACTGAATATTGTTTGAAATTCATCCAAACTTCGTATCAAAGATTAATTATTGTTTATTATTGCTATGATAGTCATAAAATATTTTTGTGGTTTCCGTAGTGAAAGCTTTTTATCGCTATTTATGTCCTAATAAAATGCATTTACATATTTTTTAACTTAACAGATACATTTCATTTCATTAAATCTATAACGTAATTTTAAACTTTTGCAATTAGAAAAGAGTTCATAAATTATCTTTTCAAATGTTATTTTAAAGACATTCAAAAAGTTACATTTTTTTATTTATGCCATCGGAGTCTCCACAGAGTCTTTTACAAGCTTCCGCAACAATGTTTCTCTTTATGAAATTGATTATTATGTTCACGTTTATCTTCTTATTGAATCATCTCTTGATAATTTTCCTCCACAATTCCTTCCACGAGTCATAAATATTAATAAAGAAACCATTTGAGTAAATGCATTACGAGAATTGGATTTAATATAAACTCTCTATTTATTTCACAAATCCCATAGCACGCAAACAATCTCCCTTAATTTAATTTTCCCTCGGTCAAAGCGATGTCCTTCTGAAGTTACACAGTCCATTGCATATTCGAGTGTAGCCAATTAACGATGAGAGATTACCTCTGGAATTCAAATTCTATAACTCCATTAATCTCCCTTTCTCTCTCTCTCTCTCTCTGATTTAAGTCCATCCTCTATTACCAACCTCTTCTTACAATTATTACGACGGGGACTTAGAAATACTATATTAAATCTTAGTGTTACTCTACTAGACGCCATTGTGTGCACAAATACTTATAATACTTTTGATAATTTTGAAATAAGTTTTACGTAAATTATATCCTCAAATAGGCAGGCATTATTAACTCTTTGCTGTTGAAGTATATCATTTATTACATCTCGAGGGAAGTGAAAATATTATGAAGTATATTTGATTATGCTAAATTGGAAGGTTTGGTTTTTCAGTTTTAAAACAGACAGAAAAAATTAACTACTCCTCTGTCATCGAATAATATTTTATGCACTGTCTTGACTTGATGACCGAGTTACTAGCTGTTTCTCAAGTAAGGTAATGCAACACGAATTCTTGCCCCCTCTGATGCGTCAATTTCTTTGGCGTGGTATATGAATGAGGCTGGGACATACGAATCTAAGGAGAAAACTAAGGTGAGGTTAGTTAAATTCGCGTAGAGGACACGGTCAATTGTGGTCGTAACGTAAGCAGAAAATGAGAACGTTAACTGAAAACTGGTTCATTGCGAACTATTTTTTTTTAATCTAGAAAAAGTCTTCGATTAATATGATTTTTCGTAATAAATGAAGTCCCTGGAGATCTAGGTCTGTTTGACTCTTCGCTCTCAAGAAGGCTACTGCAGGATGGCTGAAAAGTTGGTAGTTCTGTCTACTGAGACGCGGTTTGTGTTGGAGAACCCCCTATGTATAGAAGTACGTATAAGAAGTTCAGTTTATTTTCTCATCTTCGTTTATTTGCAAAGACCCTAATTGAGAGACATTTCTTTCACGACACCATTTGTAGTTTTGTCGTGATAGGTATAAAATCAATTTGTGACAGCTTTCGTACATGTAAAAAGATTGAGAATCGTCTGCTATAAATACAGACTATTTTCACCCGTAAGTCACCACATTTTTCCTGTTCACATGGAGTAATACAGAATGTGGATTTGCAAAACAAATTTATTTTGTAGTAAAATCTGGATAGTTTGTAAATTATTTCCTTTGTGTATTTTATCAAAATAGCTCACCATTTTTCTTTCAAAATAACCAGAACTCCGATTAGTAGGGTTGGACCCATTTCAATATGATATATCGCATAAAATAAGTTATCAATTTTCCTCGCGTAAATCACTTCGTTCTTGTTCTTTGGACAGCCCTCTCTTCGTTCGCAATTCACTCGCTAGCTGCCCAATACATCACGTCTTCCTCTCTCTAGCGATTAGCAGATACGATCATGGACCCAAAATGCGTTTTCGACACACAGGAGGAATGGTTTGGGAATTATCGTCGATGCTTGTGGTCGTCCCCGAAACTAAGACACGACAACAAGTGGGACAGTTCGACCCTAATTTACGATGAACGAAACGGAGCGGACCATCGGATAAGTTAATGCCTACGTCAGTGACTTCGAGTGACATAAGTGAATGGAAAATAGAGACGCGATAAAAAGAGCGTCTTTGTTCGTGTGAGGTTAGGGACTAAATGGGGTTCCACAAGATTCGGTTCAACACAACAGAATGTGTATACGACCACAGTGTCTTAAAATACAAAAATGAATTAAAACTGTGTCAATTATACTGAAAGTCCACAGGAAATCAGAATATTTTATTCTACATTATTTCGTATAAATATATAATTTTAAATAAGCAATAACTGATTCTACTGAAAACCACATATTAAATTTTTTTTTGTGGGGCTTTACGGCTCATGTCGGCATCAAAGGTCATTGGAGCCCGAAAAAGTTGTACAGGTAGGGAAAATGCAGCTACGCACCAGGGAGAGCCAACATGACTCTCCCCGCGTGTGGGACTCGCCGAATGACTCAGCCATACGCACTAAAAACTCTCCTGATCTACAACACATCAAAACATATCTCACAACATACATCAAAACATCAAATGGAGGGGGCGCAAAAAATGAGGCGGGCACATTACATGAGGGGGGACAAAGAATAAGGGGGGACAAAAAATGAGGGGAAGGACAAAATTAAGAGGGATGAGGAAAATGAAAAATACCCTAGCCTTAATAGCGTCGGAATCGAAAAGAACAAGAGGTGACCAAGGAAGGTCAGGAAAGAGAAAGGAAGGAGCCTACTACAAGTAAGTGGAAGTAATTCAAGACTCAGCTGGGGGCCCCGTGTTCGCCAAACACGTACTTACTAGATGTAAGTCCCCTGGGGGGATATTAAACATTGTCCTTCTGCGTTAATATAAATAACAAACAATATTTTATCAACGAAAATTAGTTAAATCATGACTAATTTCTAAGTAAATATCAAAAGAAATTGAAATTAAGGTTACGTACATTGTCAATCAATGTTTATAAGTTGTTAGCTTGAATGATTTTTATTATAAACCTACCGTTCTCTTGTAGATTTTTAACTTCTAGTGTCCAATAGATTACAGTACAAAACCTCCAGTTGGCTATCCACCAGTCAAAATAAATTGTTTGTAAATAGACCTTATAGTTTAATGAAACTGATTATATCTTACGGTTTATTGTTAGCGATTTAGCATCATAAATATTGAGTTAGACTTGCCATTTATCAAATGACTCATAATGGTTGTAGCTATTATAATCCATTCAAGGAGAGAGCTTTGAAGGTAAACAAGTTGAAAGTTATCTTCGGACATCCGTTAGATGACGAAAGACGTTTAGATTGTAGCGGGAAATTTTCAATGGATTTGTTTGCCGTGAAGCTGTATTAGAAAATTTTTATATTGTTGAAGCATTTTTCATTTGAGCGGATTGAACGAGTGTGTTTCTCTGACATCTTCTCTGCAAAGTCGCATGAAAAACAAAACCCTAATTCTGTTAAACCAATGTAAATTAGTTTATTGTTCTCCGCGTGGTCATACGCAGTTTGCACTGCTTTTTTGTTACAATAAATTTATTATTATATTCTGAATTACTAAAAATAACTAACTTTATTTCCTGTAGATTATTAGTTTTAGATTAAGAAACTTACATCCATTGTTTTCATTGAGGATATTCAAAAAGTAAATGAGTACTTCGGTGATTTGCGTAATGTATGAGTACTTCTTCACTTTCTAACAAAATTCTATTCTACTTTGCCCTTAACTTCCCGAAAGCGGTCAAAAGTGTCAAAAGCAGTCAAAATTTAAAATCCCGTGCTGTAAAATTATAAGAAAATTTTACAGAATATCTATTCTCCTTTTTCGTGTGATCTCCCACATTCTACTCTCCGCGGGGCATTAGTTGGAGGTGAACACGATCTGTTAAGTGTCACCGCTGTCCGTGTCACGCCTATGCTAACGACGACGCCTAGACAAATTGCCACGAGCACGCTTGCTACACACACGCTCTGCCGAGTGGTAATCAAGTGAATAACACTTCTGGGAATTCGATGTAAATCTTCGGTGAAGAGCTGAGGTGGCTTTGTAATTACATCTTAATGAAGGGAATGAATGTTAATGAATTTGTATAGTTCTAATACAATTAACGTCCATTATATTATCTAATTAAATAAATAATTAAAGACTTACGACCTTTAATGGATGAATTATATATATATATATATATATATAAAATTGTGAAAAGAATTTTGAACGTCGTTAGGTTATGAAAAGAACATAACAACGGGACAATTGAACATGATACTCGTATAAAACAAAATATGTTTACAAACGTGTTTTAATATTCTATTGTATGAGCCAGATAGCTTTTTAAAGTCTGTGCGTAAATTCAAACACCCGTGTATATTTTTATATAAATATATATCTGATATTCAACGTTTGTAATAATTAACCTCTTTGTCCGAAATTAATGAATTTTTTAAATTCATTACGTGATCACTGCAATGTGAGGTAACTACGCTTTACTCAACTGATTTTAAATTTCGTTTGTGCTCCTGGATTCTAGTTTTTAACTCTCTCTTCGTTTTATCTACGTAGCTGGCATTACAATATTTACATTTCATTTGGAGTACTACTTTGTTATTACTATATATATATAAATAAAATTTGTCAAAGAAAGGTCGTAAATCTTTATTTATTTAACTTCAATAGAACTCTGAGCAACTAGATAATAAATTGGAAAGTATGAAACGGAAATCATGTAATTGTATGACAAAACAATGTTATCGTGAATGCTACCACAGTTAACATCCATTATATAATCAACATATAGACGAAACATAGTGAACTTTTAAATCACAAAATATATACTTTTTGTCTGATAAATGTCGTAAATCTTGAATTATTTATTAAATATACTTATCACGAATAACACAGAAATTAAATGTACGCATAAGGCAATGTAGGAAGTGACTGATTCTTCGTTCAATATTATCCTTTAGATATACACACCGTAAATTCATTTAAGGTCCTTGCGCAAGTCGCAACGACTCTTTGTGAAGTTTTTTTCATCTTCTTTACCCCGTTTCATTGTCATTGGATATTACCAGGGTTAATATCATACAGTAGTTTTTCTAGAAGAGTGCTTCTTGATCTATGTGTGCTAATACTCTGTTGTCGCTTTATACTCCTGTATTATCTACATTCACCTTTCCACATAATCCTCTATTATATTGTAATATCTGTGTGTGTCTTAATATAGTTTGTCCAGTCATCCATTGTCAAGTTTCCTCTCATGTATCATTTTCCTTATCCGCCATTCTCTTTCTTCATCTTTTATCTCGCATTCATGTATTACATGTTCCATCGTCCCTCCTTCATTACAACGTATGCACGTCCCGTCTTCTCTGATATGCAAGAGTCGCAAATATTCGTTCATAATCTTAAGTCCAGTTAAGATCTGCATCATTATTCATCCAGACTTAATTTTTTTTTACATCTTTCAACGTACATCCCGTCCCTTATAAACATATATAAATCCCTCCCTTCATATGCCACATTACTTCCTACTTGCCAACAGTCTATCACCTTGTTTGCAATTTAATATTTTTTTCAATGTGTCACTACGTTTATTTCTTCCTCGTCTATTCGTATTTTATCTCCTTTATCTACTTTACCCTGAACTCTTTGACATTAAGTTGACTATTGTTTCTGCCATTGCGTACAATATTCAGCTTGCGAGTCTTCTCCCAGAAATATTACTAGACGATCAAACAATTGTTTGTTTTTAACTAGATTAATGCATTTGATAGGGATTAACTCAAGAAATTGATTAACGTAACTATCACTTTTATCCAATCAACATTAAAAATGAAACTAAACAACTGACAAACCAATATTTTTGTATGTTAAAGAAATTCTAACCTACCCTTAGTTTTGGCGCACATTAAAATTCCACGGTTCCTTATTGTATTTCAACGAGGAATTATTCGTCCGGGGGTTATAGTACGAAAATTATAAATTAATTTTTTGTATTTTTTTATTATTCCTTTATATAGAGAGCAGAAAGATGGAAATTTCAGTTTTTCGGTTTCTAACTAGAACCTACTGTTGATCCACATAATCCACATTCAGTTGTATAAGATCAAATTAATGCTCAAATATATAGTTTAATGCTGAAGTCTGTTGAGACTTCGCTTTTTTCGTGACTGTAAAGATGGAACTTGAAATTATCGCATCTTCCATTCACAGTTAAATTGGTGTAACAATATACTAAATTCTAATTAGTTGATCAAAGACGTGCTGATTGATGAGTCTGTATTGAACTTCTGTTTGTTCTCTGACCTTCAGGTTCTCAGAGTGCGGCTAAATGTCAGCCGTGTAACGGCTGATAAGTGGTCTCATTAATGAATGTCATGTGAGAGTGAATGTTAAGTTTGTTTGTAGCGCTGGAGGTAAAATATTATCGTATACATTTCATCGTTTCATTTTACATAATTGTAGCGAAATATCGGTATAGTATACGAGTTGAGAATTCCTTCTTAATGATTATTTGCTGACTAGCACCCAACAGGGAGTTGAATAATTAATTGAATATAATCAGACAGCGATAGAAATAACAAAGCAAATGTAATCCTCACCACATAGTGTGTGCAGTTTTAGTGAGTTTAATACATTCAAATTTTTATTTTAAAAAATTTCACAGTTAAGCCCTCAAAGACGTATATTATCACGATTTAATTAGTATCGCGTACGAAATAAGAAATAAGTCCGTTTTTAACATAAAAAAATATTGGGTTGCGAAGAACATCATCACATCTTCTGAGTGTGAGGCAGATACCCATGCTTGGAGTCTGGGACAGAACCCCGTTGGGGCGATTTCTGAAATGGGGGTCTTGAGAGAACACGCTCAGCGAGCGAAGCGGGTCCATAATTGTAATAATTAAAATCAAATTAACAATAAAAAATAAAATATCAGTAGCTATTAAAATCTTTTTGGCAAATTATATATAAAATAAGTGTGCTCTTTTACAGATATAAAAATACATTTTATTTCTTAATTTTGTTTCATTGTTGTTATAGATTTATAGATAAAAAATAATTAAGAAAAAAATGGCACTCGAATTTCCAGTGACGAGTAAGAATTGAACGGTGACGAGTAAATATTGACCATGCCGGAGTGAGTAATTAGAGAACATCGCCATCGTATATGCATAGCTGGTAGTTTATGAGTTGATAGCTGCGCTATCATTGCTTCCAGCGATAGCCTTGTTTATTTGCCGTATTGCGTCGCTAATGAACGAAAGTGAACTGGTTCGATGCAATGCATTGCGATGCGGGAAACCCACGAGCCACGATTCGAACACAGTCTCCAACAAGTGAAGTTCTACAAATGACCAGGCAAAAGACTGACGATAGCGTAGCTGCTTTCAAGGTAAGATTACTCACACTTTTAATGCAAGGGATCATTTCCTTTTCAAAAAATGTACGTTTTAATGCAAATTTATTGGTTTATTCGCTACTGAAAAAATGAATACAACCCCCATCGTTTTTTCGACTACTAATTTGTCTCATTCTTCTGCCAGGGTTCATCTGCTTTACATTCAGTGAGATGCAATATGCGTGGAGCCTAGATGGTCATGGTGGACAGCAGAAATAACTTTTGTAATTAATTTTTGAAATGTGTGATGCCGACTATAGACGAAAGTAATGCATAACTAGTCAACAAATATTACAAATATTCGGGTCATTAGCACGATGGTGTCATGATTACACACTTATGAGTGAATAAATTTAATTTTCTCTAGGAAGAGTATCGAGCCAGAGAAATAAGTTCCACGGGTCTGGTGATAATTTTTACAATATTATAAGTGAAATAAATCATACTGTCTTATTTGGACAATTCACGTTGTGATAAAAACACATTAGATATTTTTAATTGCCTAAATAATGGCTTATGCTATATTTGGCACCTACACGGTATCTCGAGTTTAGGTCACAATAATTACATCCCTCTTAAGATCGCCAACGTTTCGACGTCGCCAGGGTTCTTGGCAACCATTATTGACTATATCACTTAACTCATCACTAACTATATCACTTAACCCATAACTATCTACTAGAGCATGACTTCCTACAATTACCAGGTTGGAGTCTAACGCTTGGCAACACCGGGCTCAACACCAAAGAGAAGTTCAAAGAGCTAACACGTTCATATATTTAGTCTCAATATCATAAAAGTTAAAAAATTTAGCGTGATCACAATAAATAAATAATTACGTTCAGATTCATTTTACTCGAAGAATATGAACGCGTAACCAATCAGTTCGCGTAAATAAAGTTAACGCATTTAGCCAAGCCGACGAACAGTACATCGTTGCCACATGATGCATGTTCCAGCCTGGTAATTGTAGGAAGCCATGTCTAGAGTATATATCAGTTCATAAGGTGCATCCATTTTTCAAAATATCATACTTATTTGTACTAGTGGTCAAGAATTTTGACTAATATAGTTAACTATTCTTTATCTTAAAATGGAAGTAAAGAGTAGAATTATTTGTGAGACTACGATGAACAGTGATTTTTGATCACTTATATTTTTATTTATGTCATTTTCGTTATTTTTTGTTTGGTGTTTGATTTTATAATGTTATTTGTAACTTTTTTATTCTTTGTTTCAACATTGTATTTGTTTGTCTTCGTATCAGAATGTAGAAGTCTAAATTTTTTTTTTCCTTCCCCCGAAAACTCACAAATTCCTTGTGATGATTTAGTAACCACCGACAGCTTTGATCTAATGGTAGTGTCTTTTCTTCCGCGATACCACTGAGCAGAAGAGCGCTGGTTCAAACCCTGCTAGGTCGATCTAGGTAAGGTTTACTACTGGGGGTTCTGTCACCTATTCCAGGCAAACGTCGTTTCGGTACCATAAGTTTCCCGGCAACACTGCATCTCTCCTTCTCAATTCCCTCACCCAAGTCAGGGTTAGGTGGAAGAGCAGGTCTCATGGCCTGAATATCGTCATAAGACTTGAATTGAATTAAATTAAATTATTTAAAGTCGAATGAAAAAGAAACAGAAACCTTCGATTTTGTTTGTTTTGTGTTCCATTTTCCTTTGCTTTAAATCTTGGAATCTCCAAGTGATGAGGACATTCAAGGAATTATTCTTAAGTATTTGCTTCAATAAATATTCATTGCTCTATAGAAACGTTGATGAACTCAACTCAAAGCAATACAAACATTTCGAATTAGATTTGAATGCTTTATCCTTCAAGTTCCACTTGACCTTTAACTCAAGAGCCTCACGAACTGATGAAGTGGCAGCTTTTCTTGGGGACACAGTCAACGAGTAGTCGTCGAGTCGGGATCACTATCCGCAGAGATAAGGAATGACGATCCTTGGATTTTACGAGTTAAAACACAACGAAAAGTTAGGGGAAAATAAAGTTTATGTCAAAGGTCGTGAAGCTTACAGATAGAAGGATTGCTTATTGTAAATCTTTTAACATATCTCTTTAAACTATATGACCCTGTGACTTATGGCTTAATACCGAATATAAACGCCCAGATTTTGCCTTCCGACAATTTTTTCCCGTTTTAATATCTGAACATATCTTTATCTTTTTGTTTGTGAAAAACTATATTATTAAAAATATGGTAAAGTATTTTCACATTTGTCACAGGTTGTCAACGTGAAAATGTTTTTAGAAAATGAATAAGTGTAGAGTAATTACGGATACAGTACTCATGCAAAACTGATGTTAGTATATATGACTCAAACATGTTAGATGATACATAGCGAGGAAAATAGAGAATGAGGGAGAACGATAAAATAGAGATAGAGCAATATCATCCTTAAACAACATGATTTCCTTCGGACATACGTGCTTCAAATATGTTATTTATTGAAATTTTAGTGCAAATGAAGGTTTATTATGTATAAATGTCTGATTCATATCTCCAAAGATACACATTAATTGGTATTTTCCGTGAAATTTCGCTGAATTTTTGTTAATAGTCCTCAATGTAGTTTATAAAGTTTCAAAGAAAAAAATCTCGCGCTATCGTCTTTGAGATACAACGACGTTGGACTTCAAGGATGTTGACTGATACCTGCTATGGGTATGGTCGAATTACTAATAATTACCCCGTGTGATTGCCGTCTTGCAGTGTAACATCAATGAAAGGAAAGTAAATATTTCAAGAATCAACACAATCTAGAAGATTTTTTTTGATTCCATCCAGTCGTCTAAAGCACTCAAAACAGACTTTTTTTCTGCGTGAGTCATCGATTAAAAAATATAACGTTACTCTTTGGACAAAAACCTTTTAATATTCACCTTTTCATGGGAAGGTTTTCAATGATACCGCTAACATTAAATGCATATCACAGTGCAATTAATATATTTCATCAAGTTGACATTCTATTGTGATTCAATCTTAGTTTTATTTTAATAACAAACGCAGGTAACCGATTTCCAGCTTTTCTTATTATATTTTAATAATATAAATTTGAATGCACTTAAGCATGTGACCATTCAGGAAATATTGATAAATATACTTCAAAATTATGAAAAAATGAATGTAAAAAAGTTATATAAGTAGGTTTCTAAAATTTGTATGCGTGATCACAGATGAAGAACTACAGATAAGTTATTTACAAGTCATATAATTTTTATTTATTTTTAACTTATTAAGGTCACTCTCTAAGAATTAAGCAGGTAACTTTGATAGTGTTCGATAAATTTGTTTATATTTTTATGTTTGCTGTTTTGTGATTTAGTAATATATTTAGAATCTCACGGCAATCCTTATTTGTTTTAATGGAGAGAAAAATGGGAATTTGGTTATCACAGAAAATCTTCTCGTCAGTAATGCCTTTTTTTAATTTTAATATCACATTTAACAGAATTTTCCTGTTATTTTGAATTAGTTTCGAGAAGGAATTAATGAAACAATCTCCGATTTATATTTCGTTGGGAGTTCAGTCTTCCAATTTCATGCTAAAGAGAGAAAATGTGTATGAAGTAACTACTCCAAAACTTTTCCTTCGTTTATTTTAACAGCAAGCGTACCTCCCTGCGTGTAATTACAGTGAGTGGAGTGCAAATATATTTTGAAAATTATAATTTCGTACTTTTTTTAATTATTAAATATGTGCTGTAGAAGATTGCTCTGTATTTTAAAGAAGTACGTACATGTTTTTTCGTTGCGATTTAAGTTGGACGCGCCTTGAGATAACCTCAATTTCATTCGAGGGACTATTTATTTAACGGAAGAAAGATAATGAAAACAAGGTAGTGATGGTTATAATTTTTAATTTTTAAAGGAAAGTATTCATTTTAGAATGCGAATTGCGAATTACGGGAGATATCCGTGTTTCTTTTAATTAAAGAAAGAGAATAAGTAATTCTTTCCTCAATTATTATTTGTAAATTGTTCACACTGCAAGGCTATTTATATGTAAAAAAAAGATTACATTCTTTGTCTTTCGAATTTGTTTTATTTTTTCGATCTCTGAATATGCTTTAACATTTTTTTATTATGAAAGTGGGTTATGAGGGACTATTAAGTGATGAGCAGATGACGGTGAATATTTTAATTTTTCTTTGAATTTGCACCGGAATGATTTTGCTAACAGGTTTCTTTTCGATTCATTTTTTCCACAACCCTTGAATACCGTTTTTTTTTTCATTTTTTGCTCATAATATTACGTCCCATATTTACCGCTATTTTATTTTACGTTCTCTCCACATATATGTGCTTACACATATTAGATGCAAATTTTCAATTTTGTCTTTCCACGCGCATTACATCTATATGCGAGTAAATCGCCTCAAAGCCAGTAATGTTCTCCTCTAAAAGTGCACGGCGTCGGCTTCTGCGGTGGGCCAGTAAACTACACTTGCGGCAGAAGCGGGGCCCCAGAAGAGCTCCTATGGTAGAGGAGGGCAAAACGTAGAGCGACACACTCGTAAATACCCCGATGGAGCCACTGGAGGGGGCTGGAAGAGACCGCGTCGTTCGTGAAAGGAGGTTGGTGGGGGTGGGTTCGGAATTATGAGCGCGGCTGCACACTAAAAGCTTTGGAGAGAGGAGAACCCTACAGTGTTTGAGGACGGTTGAAAATCGTAATAGCGGTCGAACGAGATCGAGGGGAAAGGGCGCGATGACAAAGACTGAGTCAGGGAAGGAATGTTTTTAAAATTTTGGGGGGTGCAATTGCACACAGACGTTTCGACTAGAGTAACTGTTCCTCTGAGAGGCATAACCGTTGCAATATACGTGTTGAGACTCACTTTTCAGTGCTCCAGTAGCCATAATGGTCGTATATGTCGGTAGAGAACTGAACGATAAAAGCAACTCATCCTAGGAAATGTATTTGCCATTCCCAATGCTGTTTGTGTTTCCGATTCAGTCACGTAATTCATTTCAAGAGTTATTGCGAATAATAAATTTAATTTATTATTATTAATGGAATCATCGAACTAATGGTGTTTTACGTCACCCATAATATTTTTAGAAGATATCAGAGACCTAAAAACTAACTATGAGTTGAGTTTTAATAAGTATTCTATTATAATTTTACTTCCCTGAACGTATCTTTTTAGCGAAATTTTATTGAAATACCATTAAATATTTAATTTCCGTGGAAAATTAAATAATAAGCTTTCGAATGTAGTGACTTGTTTCTCAGAATCCATAAATTATTGGTTTGGAGAACTTTACACAAAACTTTCTAACCACTTATTATTAGGAGGATCGTAGCACGGAAAAGTAGACACGTAATGTAATATACAATCAAATTATTTGTTCAAAAATAATCGCTCAGAATATGACAAAAATATATAAATATTGTACTGTTATACTTGTGTATTGATATACTTCACAAACTGTGCAGTAGATTTGTTCTCATGTATCGCACCGAATGCACGCTTCCCTCTTCTCTGTTGCGCAACGTTCTTTCGCTCGAATATTCCAATGTTGCAGTGCAAATCCCGTGAGTCTTGACTGATTTTGCTGAGACAAATTAGAAGCATCGTGTTCGCATTAAAGTCATCTTCATTTTAATATATATTTCAATAAGAATACATCATAGTATAAATTTAAAAAATGAAATACATTAATTTAATTAAGGGAAACCTCCTTATATTATAAGTCTACCCATGAGAGATTTCATTGTTTACATATTATGTTTAATAAAAAACACAGTTCATTAGGAAAACAGTCTTATTCGGGATCTTGTAACAAGTGTTCTACATAGTCTGTATTCTTAAAGTTGACCCTTGAATTATAAACAGTGGCTACCTACAGTTGATACTTCTTAACACTATGCTGCAATTATGGAATTGTAATAAATTATTAATTTTTCACATTTAGTTAGATTTATTTGATTATTTGAAAAATAAAATGTTTCTAAACAAACGGAAATTTACCGCAGCTTTCAGCGACGGGTAGTGTGAGGAGGAGAGGCGCGAGGCCTTGCTACGGTAGGGTCTGATTTCGATTCCTTGTTCTGAAGAGAGGTCGTAAATCTGCCATGTGGAAGGGGGGCGGTAGCTTACTACGCATTTACGCCTGCACGATGCAGAAGGAACATGGAATTGTTACAAAAATAATGAGTGGCGGAGATGAAATTTAGACAAAGAAGGGACAGAAAGGTTCTTAGTAATTTTTGAACAATGTTAGGTCAGTTTTCGGTGACAGATGAGGATACGTGCGCGTGGTGCGCTTAGTTGCCACGTCAAAAGTGAGAGATAAGTTTTTGCTTTGTGATGATGACGATGAACCTTAACTCCTTTTCCCTTGTGTAGTAGGGGTCGGAGATGAAGGGTGGTATGATGCCACTTTATTTGTCATGACAGGGGAAATTACAGGGGTGCCCTTCCTGAGGCACCTTCCCATGAATGACATGAGAGTGAATGTTGGGGTGGAATGATAGGTAGGGGAAACGGGAGAACCCCGCGAACACCGCTCCGTCCACCACCTCGGATTCTACTTGGATCGGACCGGGTTTGAACCGGCGTCCCCAGAGGGAGAAGACGAGCGCGTTAGGCACTACTCCCATAGAGAAGTATTCTTTGTAATGTTTAATATTATTATCTTTTTTGGGGGAAAGTGTGAAGTGCGCATGGAATGTTATTTGATGGGCATGTATTATTTGTATTGTAATAACTTGAGAATTACAAATTTTTGCGAGGAGCTAAGTCGCCTAGTAGGAGTGCTCAGGTAGCGAGATACGCCTCCAAATAACAACCCAAGTCCAATAGAAGAAGAATTTAATACCTGTCGAGTCACAGGGAGAACATACAGCTCGAGGCTCGAAAGCAACAATCTCCTTCTGTTCTGTCCTCCAGAGCTGTGTAGCAGGGCGGATGTATACCGAAAATCTAATGCGTTGTACGTCATTTCAGACTTTCATTCGACGCGTAATTACTAGACTTTCATCCGACGCGCCTTTCCTAAGATCACGAAAGGTTTATTGTCCAATATACATGTTTGAAAAGGACAGCTCTCGTTACATTTGGAAACTAGGTGACCAGTGGCCCCCGACCCTTGTTTACAATAGCAGAGTATTTTCGACAACATCCGTCCTGCTTAAACAGTTCACAGGATGTAAACTGATTGTGTCATTGAGTTACATGTTACATGTTACATCGTTTAAAATTCATAATTACATGTTCTTATATTATAGTTTCTTAACAATATTATTATTGTATCAGTGAGTAATTAAATCAATTATATTTAAAACGGCGTTTTACTGTAACAAGGAAGCATAGTGTTTTGTCCTCACCTAATTTATGGTCCGAACACGCCTATAAATTTAGTATCAGCAAGTGTGATTACGAGTCTAGCCGGAGAAGAAAATATAAGGTGTGTTACCCGCTACACCACCCCCGTTTCGTTAAACATACAATGAATCCTATAGACCAGAGCGCTGTTCAATTTATCTTAGGACGCGGGCCATTTCATCAACAAATTTTATTTTTTAAAGCAGGAAACATTAAACGGATTTTTTTTTCAAAAAACATTTTTAATATTTAGTGTTTCAATAAAATGTTTTCAAGTTGTTATGTATAACAGGGATACTGCAAACACAATTTTCCATTTTCTCTCACTGTACATGTCACTTCAAATATTAATTCTGAGAGCAAAGATTTATTTCACAAAGTTGTACCCCCTCCCCCAACGTTTGATGTAATATTTACTCAAACACGCGGGACGTAACAAAGAGTTTTGACGGTGCGGCTATAAACGTAGGACAGAGATTAAACTTTACATTTCAGAAGCAAAAAATTAACGTTCATTTAAATATATAAGAAATATGCACCGATGATTTCACTATATTTCGTTCTATTTGATTAATAATTAATGGTTGGATTTTCTTTCTTACTTTCAATGACTTTGAGGAATCAATTTCTACCATTTCTAACCCCGTTGAGTCATTTAAATTTAATTTAATTGGGCGTAAATATTTTTGAAAATTTTTATTTGATTTATTTACCTTTTGCTTTAAATTACTGCAACCAATGAAAATTGTTTATTATTGAAATATCCATGAAATATTTAGAAAAAAGAAAAAAAAAATCCTTCTATCTCATTAGTAAGGCTCATTGCAGAAACAACAATGTCCGTGCACGAGAAATTAATAAGTGTTGCCCACAGATAGCTGTTGTTTGCAACTCATCGGCCAACTTAAAGCACACAGACTATAGATAACATCAGCGTAAATAGAGTTTATATCAAATCATTGTTTGTATAGCAATTTGGGAATCTTTACACATTTTTTAGGATTTTCGTCTTTAATTTCCGTCGCTTTGATATGATTTAACATTTTAAGTGAGTTTTAATTTGATTGCTCGGTTTTGTAGATGATATAACACTACACGAACACGCAGAGACACGGAGTTGAGGTTCATTTAATGAGTTGCTCATTACAGTTATGAACTTAAATTCGCGAGGGAGTGAGTCTAGAGTTCGCGGTATTAGAGAAGCTTAATAAAAGTATTGATTTCTGCTTCACTGAAGCGTTGCCACACCTTAAGGTTATTGCAATGCCGGAATTAAACGGGAGTGTTCTCTTTATTTTCTCTCTTCACGGTTTTCTCTCTTTTTCCAAGATATCGCGATTAATTTTAAAACCATTTTCGGTTCACAAAAAAGGTAAAGATAGACCACTCGGGTAAAGTTTAGAAAAATAAATTATCTGGGTTTCTAATTCTGTGAATCAGTCGATGCAGAAGACGATAAAGGTTCCCTAATTTCCCTTTACATTTTTTGCACTGTGATATATTTTTCTTCCTTTTACATTTCTGTGACATTATTAGTATTCTTTATATTCGTAAATATTATTTTCATCTTATTTGCAGTAATTTGAGGTTTTTCAAATTTAAATCTTTATTTATTTATTTAATATTGATTTATTTATTACATTCTTTTGGCGAGGATCAGGCCATGAGACCTGGTCTTCCAAGTAACCGTAACTTCCGTGAGGGAATTGGGAAGGAGAGGTGTTGGTTTGTCGCGGAACTTATGGTACCGAACCAACATTTGTCTGGAGTGGGTGAGGAAAACTCCATCTGTAAACCTCTCCTAGTTTGGCCGAGCAGGGATTGAACCCACAATCTATCGTTCAGTGGAAATATGGAAACGAAGACACCCCACCTAGACCACTGTCGATTTATTAGTTTTTTAACGGGATGTGATGACTTAAGACGATTTTGAAGTGAAAAATTAATTTGAAATGCAATTTAATTACACTCTTTCAACCTTATTTGTTCAATTTTTCATTTAGAAAAGTGTGGGTGGTATATTTTTTAATTTCAAAAATATCAAGCATTTTATACTTGTGTCAATCGTTTCCATCTCAATGGTTTGGTAGACACGAAATTTGATTGACAAACACGGTTTCAAACATTGGTGATATAAAAAAAAGTTTTCAGGGCGAGTTATTCTTAAATTTCAAGTTCTAAACATCAAGAAGTCATCCAGATAAATCGAAAAACTCAGGGAATAAGTTTATACGAACATAGAAATCTGGTATACTTCATAATGAAACCTAAGAATTTTCTGAAGATGCCAAACCTAAGAGTTTTCTGTGTTCGAATATTACTGTGTGACATATCTTCTGATCCAACCTCTCTACACACATTAATTTATTCTGCCATTTTGATGTTCACTAAATTTAGAAGTATCACCTTTTTTGGTGGGCTTAAGTGGTTTTTGAATCTTCATAACACAACGTTCTGTCAACAGGATTGTGACTTCGTCGGGTGTTTTTCAGTAATGTTGGTACATCTACGGATTCATTGGCACGATTTTGTAACTAGTGCCTTGTACCAATATTAATGTATTAATGTAATAATGTGATATTATTGAAAATCACTTGATGAAGCCACTATCTTCTCGACAAAACATTGTCTTTAAAAGATCAAATGACATTCTAAATCTTCCTAAAAGAGGTTCTATCTATAAAAAATACACATAAATCAAGGGAAAAAATAATTCTTTCTTTCTCTTCTAAATCAGTTCCTCTAGACATCGAGTCCCTGTAGCATTCTTCTGGACTTCTTTATGTCAACTGGTTTCGCTTTCAATTATTTCAGTGTCCATCTTTATCTTCTGCCCCTTACTCTTCCCACTGTACTCCTAAGTCTTCTTCTCAATCACTTCCCCTCAGATATCGCTTTCCATTAACTGTCTTAATAAACTTTCCTCGCTCATTCTTACAACATGACCAAAACATCGCGGATCGTATTATTCTTCCATCCTCGTAATGGGTTGTTTGTTTTGCTGATTCGCTCCGCTCTCTTCTGAGTGCCCCTAATTTTGCCTTCGTTGTATTACCAACTCGGAAAACAAATTTATTCTTATGATCTACTCTCGAGTTTGCATAGCAGTGTATCCCAGGTTTAGGTATGCAGTTACTTCACATTTATTTTGTTGTTAATTCTTTTTATTCTGCTGATCCAGTCTTTTGACTTATCTTCGGACAAAACATAGCTTTGAAAAGACAATAGTATCATCAATTTTGTATTATGAGAAAATCGGGAAAGACATAGATGCGATTTATAATGACGTAAATAAAATGTTATTGAATAATTGTATACAATAATTGTTATAATAAATTTATTGTCAAAAAATAGTTACAAATTGCGTATGACCACGTGGAGGACAATAAACTAATTTACTCTCCAGAAGCACGTAAGGGACCATCCCATCAATTACGATCAAGGGTAGGGAGGATTTAACGTTTCAACACACATCTAGCAATAAAAGTAGTTCGGTACGTGTTATAACATTAACATAATACCAACAAATTTAATTTTAATAAAGCATTAAAAAAGTTATCTGAGAAGTACGTATTACTAACAAACTACAGATTATTCGGACATCTATAATCCATGCAGTGCAAATAAACAATTTAATTTCCTAACGACGGTTGGAACAAAGGGTGTTGGGAGTTATACGCGAAAGTACTTCCATCTCTCAGCAGAGCGGGTGGTGGTGACGACCTCAGTGTGATGCCGGTGCTTATTGGTCGCCTTGCTAGCCGTCGCCAGAGCCTAATTTGCCGTGAAGCGACAAAGCGGTTGGTCGCAGTAGTTGCGGTTCTCTCTCGAGTGCGGTTATCTGAAGCTTCCACGTCCACCGACTCCACAAGCGTCAAAGGCGCGATGGATCGGAAGGGCTGCTTTCCAATCGCTCTAAAACAACCGACTGATTGGGGAAAAAACTGAGATGGATTTTCATTACTTTTTTAATTTTTTTTTAGGGAAACCTAAATTTGGTGTTCAACAAGAAAATATTATTTTGAGATTATAAAGAATTATAGGCAGTTAATAGTGTATAGTCATATCAGTAGTGAAAGGTATAAATAATATATATGGATAGTTAAATTATCTCAAAATTGAATTTCCCACGTATTTCTGTAAAACGCTCCATATTTAAGTATTCGAAGGAACACTTAAAATAAGTATTTTGCCCTCTTGATGGTGAGCCCCAAAAAATTTCAAATTTCAGAAATTAATACTTCGACATTCTTACCACCCACTATGAATTTTTCTCACAGTTTTCATTATACAAAACTTAAAAAGTATTTCATGAAAATGTATTTCTTAAAAAGCATAATGTTCAAACTTACGCCACAACCTACCCTCGTAACAAAACGGATTGTAACCAATTTAGTTTATTTTCTGCTTTTCCACTTGAATGCACGTTTTTATCAATCAAAGTTCGACCTATGAAACATCACAGTTACTGATTATTTTTTTTGCATTGCAATTGGGCACAATGATGATGTAATGTGAATCTCTTTGGTAATTATATCAAATGAGTACCGTTTTAAAATCCTAATGAATTATGTACTTCATTGAAGAATAATAAAATTTGCCAAACAGTTCCAAAAAGAAACTTATTTCATGAATGAAGATACCGAAATCAAGATTGATGTTTTTTTTGTATGCATATGTAAAACGTTTATTGATTAATTTTATAAATTCAAAATGTTACTTGTAGTAACAGATTTACAAGTGTTTTAATGGTGAAAAAATAAAGAAACCTCATGAACGAAAAGTGACCATATTATCTTTATCAGTGCATCTTTGAGTAATAGGAACTGCATTTAAGGTATTGATAGAAATATAATAGCAGTTAAATATAATTTCGAGATATTGTAGCAACAACTAGACTAAGGTCAAAAACTCAACTAGTAGCATAATATGAAATTGTAAGCTGTTAATATTTCAATCTAATTTAAAGACAGTTGATAAAATGTTTCTACATTCCTAAAAGTGCTCCCTAGTTTATTTCTTTTTTTTTTCATTTATACATCGTTTGCGTGCTCATGACTCATATTACACAAATTTCAAGAGCCTTTGTGTATACTCTTTTCATTCACTTTGTGGAAAAGTTCCGCGACACAAACTTTTGCTTTTGAAATCGACGAGACTTCGCCTCTCGTGATAACTTGTTTAAGCCTTAACGCAGTTCTCAAAGAGAACACATATTACGACGAAAAACTCTTGTATGACATGATCCACGACAAAAAAAAACGTTAAACGGATCGCTTAACGGTGGGCGGCATGTTTGGGGAACACTTTTCTTCCGTCTGCATTCGGCTGCGTTCCAATGCGTACAGCGGCGACATGTATCGTGCGAAACGTGAATGCTCGCAAACACCAGTCCCTCGAATTGATGAGTCCATTGGAGAGTCAAACAACGGTACGAATCATACAGCAAATACATTTTTTCACTTACTTAGTCTTTGCATTGCACCCTACCTCCCTCATTGCCAATACCGTGATTTTTTTGCCTGTAAACATTAACTGGTATCGTAAATTTTACATACGTAACTGGTATCAAGGGGACCGTTCAGCTTCCAGGGAATATTTGCTTGCAACAATATCTGTACTAATGAAGCTCAATTCTATGGAAATCAAAATATTTAGTGAGGTAATTGCTTAAAATTTCAAAGGACTCTTTTTATGAGTTATTGGAACTAAAATGCAAAGTATTGTTAATGTTAATGAATTACAATAGTACAAAAACAATTAAAATTGACTGCTAATCAGTAGATGTGAATCTTCACTCGCCTGGCTGTTGACCCGGAAGCTTACTAAAGTGTCCACTAGAGTTTGATTGCGTTACGTGAGGCGGAAGGGGAATCCTCTGAACGTATAATCTACGTGACAGAATTGTAGAATCAGAATTATATAAAGGCTGCGAAGAACATTGTTTTTAAGTACATAATCTTAAAGTGATATAAAAACCAAAGAATTCAGAGCTTTGTTTATTAAACTCTCTGTGTATATAGTATTTTCCTTCTATCTGCATTTTAAAATAATTCGTAAGTACGTACAAATTAGAAAACAATGCGTTCATTTGTAGGTTTTCTTGGTGATAATTAATTTTTGAAATAAACGAAACTGAAAATTTAATATCACGAAAAGAAAGAAACTAACATGATTTTAGAATATTTTTTAAAATACCCGGAAAATCCGGGTAAAATGAGTTTAAAAAACCCAGACCTGTTAAAAGGTTTTTTTAATAGCAATATGTCAAGCAACGGTTGTTTTATGTATCTTTTAAAACACCTGGAAACAACGGGTAGTTCTGCTTGTTAATGTATTTAATGCCATAAATGGTAAATTATTCCTGTGTTGTAAGTAATGAACTAGTTTTCGAGCTGAACATCTGCTTAAGGAACTCATGTACATCTAAATAAAATGAGCCTGACGTAAAGTTCAAGGATTGTGTGAACCATGCCTGAATAGAAATTTAATTTAATAAATTTGAATATTTGGTGAAAAACAAATTGTACTTATTAATTTTCTTTATTATGTATGCGGAAAAACAAATTCATGGGGTGAGCAATTGAATAAATTCCACAAGAAGTTATTTTCTTTCGCACATTTTCTTATCATTTATATGAGGTAAAATTCAGAGTCATCTTGGAGATGCCATCATGCAGCACCCGTAAGAGATTCTTATTCTCGGAAGCTGTGCTAGTACAGACTACGGATTAGTTAGCACGGATCGTATTGTACTCCAGTCATTACGTGTTTCTACCAGGAAAGTCTTGGAGAAGAATTGATTTTTTACTCTTGGTTTTCAGGTCGCTGATTACAAATTTTAACTTTGTCCTCTCGAGAAAGCTTGGGAAATAAAAAAAACTTTTAAAAATTCTAAAAAATCGTACCCTGTTTTGGATTTTTATTTATTATTAGAAATTTGTGCTGTGTACGAAGAAAATATTGATTAGAAAAAATGAACTGAACAAAATTACATCAATTTTCACCAGTTCGTTGTTGTTTTTTGATGAAGTACAGGCCAGATAGAGGGCGTTGAAGTTATTTTGGAAATTTTTGTCTGGAAGTTGTTGAAAAAATCTTAAACTTTGCTCCGTTATGTATTTTAAGATGCTAATTACGATTTTTGACTTTTCAACTGCTATCAACTTCTTTTGGATTGTCAATTTGACTGACAAAAACACACGGATGAATTGATAACAGGAAATCTTAATTCTTACCGTACGATGTATTCTACTTTGAAATTTTCGTTTCCTGGAAGAATAAAATGTAAAAAACGTTAATTTTTTTAGTTTTTCATACTTTTTAAATTTTTTCTATGTTGAAAGATGTTTAATCGTAATCATCATCTTAAAATACTCGAGGGAGCAAAGTTTCAGATTTTTTCCACAACATTCAGAGAAACATTTCCAAAAGACAGGAATACAAATTTAACATTCTCTACCGGGTCTGTACTTCATCGAAAAAAAAGAACGGTGCAAATTGTAGTATATTTTATCTCGTTTGTTTTTACAAATAGATATTTCTACGTATAATGTACAGTTTTCTTGTAATCAATCAAAAACAAAAAAAGGCGATATTTTTTTTGAGTTTTTGTCATATTTTCTGATTTTTTCGAAGGGACCTCCATCAAATCCATACAGTAGCAAATATTACTACTTCTTCAAATTTTCCAGGTAGACCGTTTTTTTAACACTGAAGAACTGGACTATTGTCTATTGTCAACGTAAATCACGTCATATTCTGAAGGGCCCTGAAAAACGTCACTAACCCTCCTAAAACTTTGTAGTCTTCTAGTGCAATTCAGCGCCAACAACCCTATACATTCCTCTATAGAGGAGCGAAGTAACCTCCGCGCGCAACCTGTTTCCTGTCTCGAGCGCACGTCGTCTCTTACGGCGAACAAAAAACACTCGCCCCGCGTCGCTCAGGGAAGCTTACGGGTGATGCCGTTTTTTTGCTCGCGGCGCTACAGTCGCTAATGGCGCTTCATCGTTCTTGAGACGCTTGCAAAAACACGCCCAAGAACCGAGACGAAGCACTAACACCCCACGCCGTGCGTCAAGGACCTCGTCGCGAGGAATTTCAATTAGGTGTCACGTATTGCACTTTTGAACGGAGTACAGAAATTGACTAGGGTGATAAAGGACGCTAGCCAAACACATGTGCGTGCAGGTATCAAAACGTGTCGAAATGTAACGGCATGGAGTCGTGGATGTCCCGAAAGGCGCCACTCGCCAGCGTAATGGACGATGCTAAACTAAAATAAACAATTAATTAATTAAAGAACCTCACTTTCACAGATTCGTTTTTTTTAAATTAAATATTCTGCATCGTTTCTTCCTCGACTGTGGGCCATCATCAGATGGCTACAGTAGTAATAATTGTGTGATGCTATCTACGTTCTTTCCAAAAATTATAGTAAAAATAGTTTATAATTTGTATAATATTTTTTTAGAATTAGGATATAAACTCACATGTACTGATCTAGAATTAAATTTCTCGATCCGATCAGGTCATCTGTACAGTAGACGAAACCTGGAGAGTTTTATCACATTCACGTTTCTGCTGCATGACTTGTATAATAAGTAAGACACAACTATCAGTACAGGATATACTTCTTTTAGGATGAAAAACCAGAAACGAGAGAACTGAAAAACCTTATATACCGTATATACACGTCAATTTAACTTCTTAAATTAATCGATAATTTTGACATACGTGAATACTTTCATTAAATTACCCCTCAAAATAAAACTTACTTAATTATCTTTAAGGCAATATGATTCAAACTGACATCATTATTAGTACTGATGTTATAATATTTAATAGTGGGTCCAGAGCATATGCTTGGCCGCGTAGCTTCCTCATTTCAAGTACGTAACCGAGAGCTTCTTCTTAACCGCAGGTACTGTAATGGTGCTTTGTAAGAACGCTAATCTGTTGAATTTTTTCACGTCTAAACCAGTCGTGATTCAACATTACTTATCGCAGAGCAATAGCCGTACAATTCAAAGAAAATAACTTAAGGTTCACAGAAGAGACGTTTCCCTGACGATCCATGCGCATTTCGGTGGTATGCAACACGCCGTGCAGGACCGTACTGCGAATTGCGTGTCTTGCGCCTTCAGCTGAACGTGTGTGAGATTCCCATTACCAATCTGAGTAAATTCTTCAGTTTCTCTTTCACTGTAGCAGTTACTTTAAAATATAAACAGGTGTATACTATATACAAATTTTAGGCAAAGGTGAATATGAATTAGTGACGCTCTTAAAATATAGAGGAATATTTTATTTAGTATATCTTCAAGAAGGTAAGCTGAGTATCTATATTCAGTTTTATTTGTTTCGTGACAGTAAGTTTAGGCAACATTATTTCGTACTATTGAAATATATTATTTAAAATTTATATATATATATATATATATATATATATATATATATATATATATATATATATATAAATATATA
>NNCF01126165.1:929396-965836 GCA_002313205.1 Laupala kohalensis | reverse complement strand
TATATATATATATATATATATATATATATATATATATATATATATATATATATATATATAATGAGTGTGTTACAATAAGACTTTATTATGAAATGGGCTAGTGCTGTATGAAGTATGTAATAAACACTTAGAAAATCGATTTAGGCCAAATATGTTCGTGTATTTGTTGGTAACGCGACTCATATCTGTGAAATATTATTAAACTATTACATTACAATACTACAATATTTAACTATCTTTATGAAAACAATGCGAGTTGTATTATTTTAATTTTCTAAAAAACTCTATAACCGAAACACGTGTTAGTGATGAATAATCTTGTATTAAATGATGAGATTTAAAATTTATTTACGTAAAAAATGTTTAAGATAATTTTTTATTATTTTATTTTTTCAGATCAAATACGAACTTTATAATGATATGACGATCAACATAAGACTAAAAGATGTGAGGAGCCTTTCGAAAGCAAACCACGATTTTCATTCAAAAACTTTTTACTGAGGGTTTCACATG
This sequence comes from Laupala kohalensis, assembly GCA_002313205.1. Taxonomy (NCBI): domain Eukaryota; kingdom Metazoa; phylum Arthropoda; class Insecta; order Orthoptera; family Trigonidiidae; genus Laupala; species Laupala kohalensis. Next base: position 965,323 of record NNCF01126165.1, on the reverse strand, counting down.
CAAAGCGATGGTACTTCGTAATTCACCTCAATCAATTGAACAAATACATCGAAAAGTGAAATGTGCACGTTCATTGCACACGTTTAGTGTTCGTGTCGTGGATGTAATTCTTGTCCGCTCTTCGCTGCGCCCCTGTCCCTTTAGCTGACAGGCAACCGCCGTAGAGTGGAACGATTATTTGGAAATGTGATCCAAGTAGTCGTGAAAGAGGAATTGCTAGATTATGTGGATTTATGAAGCGATTCGGTCGTCTTACGCGGCTGTGCCTCAGACCGTTCCCCAAAAACATGGTCAAAGACGATGTCCTCTGCGAGAAAGAGGTCGATAGAAATAGCTAAAACAGCGACAAAATTTGCGAAAGACTTCTGCCCTCTTATCGAAAGTGGCTTCTTCTCCTTCTTTAAAAATGAAATGGAAAGCAAGCATTTTTTCCCAGAGGTATGTTAGGTTTTATTTCAGTCTCATATTGATAAAATATGATAAAAATAATTACTTATTTAATGTATTTATGAAAGTAGTGCTCTTGCAAAAAGCGTTATTTTATCTTAACGAAGAGTAAGACACATTGTTTTGTATAATAAGCAAGGAAATGATTGTACATTCAAGAATTTCATCAGGGTATAGTTTTATCAATATAGTCATTGCACAAATGGAAATCTATTTTACCTGTGTTTCATCAGACTGTACTCTTTTTATACTTTATTTAATTTATTAAAAGGAAGTTAAATTACTTTCGTAAGGGGATCTTACGGTCTCGGAAATTCAGTTTGGGACGAGACTTCGCGGGTTCGTAATATACCTCAAGGGTGTCCTCCCAGAAAAGTTGTAAGACGCACTAGCCAGAAGATTCCGAGGAATAGGGCTGTAAAGTTTTAAGCCCAGCTCATATACTGGTCGATTTTTACGCTATGTCAGCTCAGCGAAATCGCTGAGTCTGTAACGAACTCGCTCACCACGCGGGCGATCTAGGTTCGATCCTCTCTTTGGGTAACTTTTGTAAAAATTATAAAACTGTTTAATAAAGTTAATAACCCAAAAAAATATTTTCAATTAAATCAAAAATATTTTTATTTTATTTATGAAATGACTGTTACAACTAATCGAAATTTGAATTAAAGATAATATTTTATTTAAAAAAGTTAATTTAAAAGAATTGAATAATTCATTTTATAAAATAAATAATTATAATTTCTCCTTAACCTTAACTCCTTAACTCCTTTTCCCTTGTCTAGTAGGAGTCGGAGATGAAGGATGGTATGAAACCTCTTTTTGTCATGGCAGGGGAAATTACAAGGGTGCCGGATGCCCTTCCTGCCGCACCTTCCCAAGGCGTATGATGAATGAATTACATGAGGGTGAATGATAATGAGTGAATGTTGTGGTGGAATGATAGGCAGGGGAAACGGGAGAACCCCGAGAAAACCTTCCGCGAACACCGCTCCGTCCACCACCTCCAATTCTACTTGGATCGGACCGGGTTTGAACCGGCGTCCCCAGAGGTAGAAGGCGACGCCACGGTTAGGCACTACTCCATTTTATAAATAAAATAAAATAATTTATGATTTAATTGATGATATTTTTAGTTTTCAGTCATTTCACTGTGTTGATACAGTGTAAAAATCGACCAGTATATGAGCTGCGCTTAAAACCCTTTTTCTCGGAATCCTGGCTAATGCACTTTACAACTGGGTGGACATCCTTGAGGTATACTACTAACCTGCGGAGTCTCATCCCGAACTGAATTTCCCAGACCGTATGGTACCCTTGTGAGAGTAATTTAATACTCCTTCCCAACATTTGAGGCAAAGTTAGGTGAATTTTCTGTAAGTAAATATTTACTCACTTCCACTAAGTATTACCAACTGAGAACGGGTGAGAAAAATGTCTAGTTAATATTTTGTGTTATTTCTTACGTGCTCCTATCACAAGTTTTCCAGCTGAAGTATATTGCTATATTTTTGAAGTTATAGGAACGTAGAGAATTCAGTTGTATCTTTGAATTCGAGACAATACTAAAAAGCGTTTTAATTAAATTTAAAAAAATAGTTTTTAATTTATTTTTTTAAAAATTGTCTTTAAATTTGCTTTCGAGGCCAAGGGGTTAGTTCACTAACTACGCAACCAAAAGGTTCGTGGATCGAATCTCCGTAAGGGATATTTTAATTGCAGTGTTGTCAATATATATTTTAATACTAATTTCCTACACTTTTTTGCGATGCGAATATTTTTTAAATTTATTTTCGATATAATTTAATACGAGTTTATCGCAATTGTGTTGTTGGATTAAAATGGGTCATATATTGTTGCAATAATTCGCATCCCATAAATTTATCATAGATATTGGGATCACGTGTTTGTTTATACTGCGCAATCTCAGTGATGTGAGAAAATAAACAAGAGCTCGAAGATTATGAAGCTCGAAAGGGAACAAAATATTTTTGATTAACAAGGTTTATTCATTTGTATGTATTGAAGCACTTTTTGTGTCAGGCAATAAACTTGCTCATGATATTAAGATACATATTACGTTTTAAATAAACAATCTGTATTTGAAAGGTACGATCTACGCTATAGAACGTGACAGCGTGAACTACGAGACTCGTGCACATCGCAACACCAATAAATAACCAGCCATCAAACCTTACTAATGAATATCCCTGCGGATTTCCTCTGCATCGGGAATCCATAAATGTAACAAAATAGAGATAAAAATTGTGACGGAAACGCGGTTGATGAGTGGAGATGTACTTGCCAAAGAAAGGGAGGCAGGGGGTGTGTACATTACGATTCGGTGAAGTCATCCATCACGCAGTACCGTGTATTGTCGGTGGGTCGTGTGTCGACCATCACGCGTGCCCGAACCCTCAGGCGACGAAAAAAACAAACAACAACCCCACCCCACCCGACTCCTTCCTTAACACCCCACCCCCACACACCAATCCTTTCCAATTCACTCGGTGTCCATCTCTTCCCATTCCGTATCAATTTGGATCGTGATGACTTCTTGCTCCGCGTGATGAATCGGTATTTGACACAGCATCACCACGGTGACACTCGTTCAATATCTCGTGAAAACTGGCCGAAATTATTCACAGGGAAAGAATCTCCGATAAGGAGATTTGCGCTGTTCTACTCAGATGATTGAGTATTGCATCGTTAATTAATCGAAAATCAAGTAAAAAATCGATATAGCATTCTCTGAAATGCAATGTAATGGAGAGTGACAGCGAGGAAAATCATAAATATTGAGGTTGTATATATTTTTATTACTTCAAAATATATAATACAATATTGTATCTGATGAGATCACGGGATGAAACTTAAGCTGTATGTAATATACACATTAGATCATTCTTGGAATTGATAATTCTTCCTCATCGTCACTATACACTACATTGTATTATATTTCTAAGGAAATAAGAGATATCCTTCATCAACAATTCTTTGAAATGTTATATCAAAATTTCTATAGTAGTGTCTAACTTTGCATCTCGATATTTGTTTCAAATTCTGTGTGTAGAATAATTTACTTTTCACGGAATTGTTAAATTAGTCTAATTGGCTCTGTACATTTCGACTTTTTTGGTAAAACATTTCCACAAAGACGTTTTTGTTAATTAAATATAGGCTCTAACGTAGTTTTGTTGCTTGAAGTAAAATGGCAGAGAAAATTCTCTAAATGTGCTAAAATTGATTGCAGATTATATTATTTTTAAAATAGTAACATAATTCAGGAAACGAAAAATAATAATATCTTGTTTTAATACTAGAATTCCCTTACTTATATTGTTTTGAGAAACCACGGACACAATTTCAACAATGAATTCATCATTGATGTGTTTTATGAGAATTTTTCATCAACAGTGACCTACGATATGCATTAATGATTGAATGAATTTGATATTAACTCACTCTCATCAACACTCAAACTCAATGCAGATTTACTGTTTCCAGGTAAATAACATTTTTTTAAAGAAATTTCCCCAATATTTATGGTATGTTTACTGTTTGTTCATTATAGAAACTTCGATGTTCCTTGTAATACATGCGCAGAATGACTTCTCGTGAGTCATAAATCAAAATCAGCGGTTTCGCTTCACTTCGATCCGTGTGGAACATCCGCAGTGGCGAGTCATTGTGAACGCGGAACACGCCGTGGATTCAATAGGGGTCGCTTCAATGCACACACGAAATAGTGACGTAGAAAGGGAATTCATGATGATTTATAGTTTCGTGTACCAAGGTCTTTCGTTTCTCTACTTTTTATAGTTTACCTGACATTTTACTTACTCTTAAATCGAAATTCAAAGTAACGTAACTAACATCCTTTGTACTTTTCAGGAAGAAATAGTAATGTTACAGAAATGTCATTCTCGGAATAAAACAGTTCTAGCTTCTCTCAGATTGAAATATCCTTCCAATACTAATAATTATGGGTAATTTTTGGTTATCGATTCAAAGGAAATTATTCGAAAATATAATTTTAACCGGGATGTACGTGCCATCTCATTATACTGAGAATCTTCACATAGCCGAACTAAAGATATTGGTGTATTAATTTTTATCAGGTAAAAACTGCGACGATCGAACCCAAGACCCCGTGATTAGATCGCAATGATGTTGACCACTAAACCACACAGATCTAATCCCGGAGTGGTGTACAGGCGTGGAAGGTGATGTGGTCAACACCCCTTAGATACACGGAAGAAATATATACATAAAAGATATTGATGTTCATATCATTATCTTTTTGAGGGTGTCATTTGTGGGATCAGAACCTATTCACGCAATTGAATACATGTTGAAAAGCGAAAGTGCCATTGAATTGAGACAGTTTCGCGAGTTTTCTTATTCCATCTGTGGATTTTTTAAACTAAAAATACAAAAACTAAAACAAATGAATAATGTAATTTTATATTCCAATTTTCTTCCAAATATCTCTATTTTGTAAATTTTATAAAAATTGTTCTAGTTGTTCTAGTTGTTTTCAAAGGAAACTATTTTCTGTTTGTGACGGACTTCAATGGGTAATTGCGTTTTCATGCAAAATATTCTTATTAAATAATGGTGTTGTTTACGGTTTTTACTTTAATTAGAAAAAAGTAAAATAATTTTTAAATAGTTACGTCTCATCTCTACGACTACTGGGTCATAAAATCTCTGAATTAACAATATTTAATTTGGTGTATTATCAATGAGATGGGTGAATTTTAAGAAAATAATTCGGTTTTTATCCAGTGATGGATGAATCGTATTTTTATGGACTTGCAAATTATATATACTTGCATATTTACTATTACATAGTACAATTACGAAATATAACGAAAAGATGTAATACTGAGAAGGATAGTGTTGAGTATAATGTATGGATTTTTAAAAGTATTTTTATTTTAATATTTTAGTAGAGAAGTCCTTTTTACAGATGGATCCTTTTAAATTAGATCAGTCGTGGAGGAAGGAGGGGTTAGTGAAACGTGTTTGTTCGTGATGACGGTGATCGGGGTTAGTTTAGAAAGCGCGACGATACATTTGGTATATCATAAATGTTTAAAATTGAAACAATGAAAACAAAAGTCTTATAGGCACCACTTCTTCGTGCATTACCTTTGACCTTTATAATCCTCTTATAAGTATACAAATTATTATTTAATTTTGTTCGTGTAATTCTGTTTTAAATGTTATGACGGGAGGGGACAGGTCGTTTAGTGACGTCACGTTAAGGAGGGGTTTGGTATAACGTGACGAAGCGTGACACCGGAGGACGGTGGAGGTGGTGGGAACGGTAAAAAAAAAATCCTCAAAACTCGCGACACGTAATTTGTGAAGGATATCATAATGATGCTGAAGAGAGAGCATTGGAAGAGTTCTCCTCGAATGACTTCGCTGTTGAAGTAGCGTTCTCCCTCTTTGATGGAGAGGACGCGCGTCGAGCGGCGGAGGGTCAATGAGTTCTGCCTCTTGTCGCGCGCCGACCCATTTTCTCCGCCGCACCCTCTTCCACGTCCCCAACCCTACATGACCCGTATTTCCACTTCAATTAAAACTCTCATTTGTATCCTTTCACACGGTTCTTAACTCGTGGAAGCTATCAAAAACGTCTGGGAACTTTTTCTATGTAGTTGCACGGTTTTTGCATCGACTAGTTTTACACGTTAATTCGTATAATTTCAGATCCTTTGGAAAAAATTAGTATAAAAGAACTGTAAGAATTGCTATCTGAAAAATAAATAGTAGTAACGAATACCTTATATAATCCTATTATAGATGCTAATCTTCTAATAGATTGTTCTATTTCATAAAGGTAAAATTTGAAATAAAATTATTTCAATATGATGGAACATGCAAGAAAACCTCAGCACTATCCAACGCAAAATATTTGGAAAGTGTAAGAGAGAGATTATATACTGCGACTACAAAATGTGATGTATTTAGATATTTGCGTGCCATTCTTTTATTACTTACTTTGCATTTAAAATCTAGATATTTTCTTGAATAAATTATATTATTTAAACCAATAAAACAAAGTGAAACAAATCAATCATGTACAGGTTATCAAATACAAAATGTATAATATATTATATATTGAAATATAGTAACTTATATCAGGACTTGATGGTATCACTTATCAATTTTTGTTACTTTGTTTTTTTATATTTTATTTAATTGACTCGTTTTGCTCTTAGAATATTTTAACTACAGATCCCCTTTTGGGGTTTCACCCCGGCAAAGTCGCTGGTGAGTTTCGTTCGTAGACGTTCTTTGGGACTTCGCCCCATCCTGGCTCTAAGCTTGGGTACTTTCCAGACATTGACAACAAACGGTCGTTATTAGAGTGATTTTCTTAAGGGGAAAACTCGGGGTCATTTTTCTAAATACGATATATGGTGAGGGGTATAAATATTACTGTGCATATATTTCTTCCGCGTACTCTACGCGTGAAGAAGATAAATGAAAACTAACGGTCAGGTGAAAGTGGAGACGAACCGGGAATCGAACCCTGGATTTCTGCAGTGATCGCAGGGGTGATAACCACTACACCACCATGTAACACTACTTGTTATTAAATATTACTTTGTTTGTACGCACTTTTGGGTCAATTGCTACACGATGAGACAATTTTCATTATTGTTTGAGTGTAGTAATCACTCTAAAATTACGATACAAAGTGAAGTGCTTGAAGTTTCATTACATTGATTTAGCTTTGGAATCTCGATAACTAAAAAAAGATGGACTGCTTGAGTTATGTGTAATGCACGAAAGTATGTCAGAACTTTATCACGATTTGAGAATATACCCGAAAGCAAAACTTACTTCGTTGCATTTGTGCCAAGTCATATCTGTCCAGTCTCTCAAACGTAGTCGCATTGTTTCCAGACGATTGATGAGTTTAGAGCTGAAACAAACATTGCTTGCTATGATTCCACAAGAGCTATCATCATTTCCTTTCTGCCTCTTTACTTCTTCTTTGTATTACTTCCACCAATCAACTCCTTTGACAGATAGTATGGACACACGCGGTGTATCGGATGGCATAATTCGTGCATCACTTCTGATCCACCGACGCATGATACAAAGATCATATAAGTCTCCAGTCTGTTTTATTAGCTGAAGTAAATTCATGGAATATATAGGTCCTTTGCAAACTGATTGATATCCTGATAGACGCATTATAATTAATATATATTAAAGTAAAATAATGGACAGCTGGCAGCATATTGATCGGTATATGATCAATAAATTGAAAATATTGGGGTATAATATCACCAATCTTTATTATTTTTACAAATTTAAGCGAAAGCGTTTTCGCTGACGTAGACAGCATCTTCAGGCTGAGAATACAAAACAAAACATAATGGATTTTAATAATAATAAAAATATGAAAAATATAATACCAATAATAATTGATATAAAAATGAAAATACACATTAATATTTAAACGCAAGAATGTAAAAGAAGAAAGAAGAAGAAGAAGATGAAGGAATCAGTAAACTGAACGACATACATCTTCATTCCGAATAATAATAATAATAATAATAATAATAATATATATCCTATAACATTTTTTTAATAATAATAGTAATTCTCATTTTAATTCTGTTCTATAATAAAAATTTTCAATAGATCTATTATAATTTTGGCGTTTAATTAAAAATAAAGTTCGAGTGAGCTGTTCAGAAATCGGTTTTTATTCCAGTAGTATTCATACTCCATTTTCAAGTTTTGTTTAGTTACATCTATTGGTTTGTGAGTTATAGCGGGAATAAAATCCTTCACTCACACCTACACAAGGCATTGGACATCATCGTAAAAATTTGAAAATAGACATTTCTGGAGCCAATTCGTAAAGATATGAAGAGATCTCGAAATTATTTTTCCCCAAGGAGAGTAAATACGCACTGTGTGCTGAATGTTCCCCACAAAAAAAGTATTTAAAAAAACTATTCCGCGAGAAATCCACGAGAAAATCAAGGGGTTTACTGAGGGTAGAGCTCCGCCGCAACTACTAGGCGCCCCACCGGTGGCGCAGGTAGTGTTGTCGCTTCTCACCAAGTCATCCTGGGTTCGATTCCCGATGGGGCTAGAAAATTTGTAGCTTTTCACATGAATGTCCCAGTTCATATAGCTGTGACTACTGAAAAGCCAACCTTCCTTCCTCCTCCTAATATCTTCTACTTCCTAACCACTTCTACTAACCCCTACACGTGGGCCAAGTTCTTGGTAAACACAGCTAAGCGACCCAACTACTAACAATGACCTACCACCCAACTCCTTACTCCTATCGCTCCATGTAAATAAACTTAACTACATTTCCCATTTACAAATACAACAATACAAAAAAAAATTACTAGGCCTCGGCACTTATAGGATGAGATGTGGCCAGCATAGGATATGAGATGTGGCACTAGGAGAATGAGATGACTCCAGGATTGACCCGGTACTAATTTTACAGCTGTCTGAGTAGATCTAGGAGTCAGGACTCCCCGCCGGGAATCAAACTCCGATTATCCAGTCAGCAGCCGAGCCACGCTTACGCCGCATATTCCTCACGCATTTGATGAAATATGTCATTGACGTTCATGGAGGCATTCAGTAAAAGTTTTTTTGAATCAGGATTTGGTTTTTTATGTTTCTGCATCTGTGTTACATCTAATTCATGGACTGAAGTAAGATTAAGGTTTGTTTATTAAATGAATGGTATCGGAGGAATTTAGTGATCTATGTCAAACAAGTTCTGGATATTAGCATCAAATTTAAACGAGCTCCATAACATGAAGTCTGAACAAGAGAAAAAAGAGGGTCTCATAAGCATTGACTGAAGATAGTCGATAGAAAACCTTTTTGGAATATTCTTATTAAGTTCAATCCTGGTGAAGAATTCTCAGAATCTGAAATACTAATGTATCTCTGAGGATTGAAAAGTTCAAATGTCGACAGAAATGAATCATACAATTTTATACAAAATTTCCCTCGATAGCAAGTTAATGTTATTCAAATTAATACTCATTTAATGTTACCATTACACGCTTAAAATTTCTGAAGTTTAAGATTCCGGTTCTTTATGTATTTTTTTTTATTTCAAACTTTGCATGAAATTAATTTCAGTTTTGTTGACGTGAATTTATGAAAACTTGTTTTCAATGGAATTGCAATTTCAATCATAACCAATTGTTCGACTGGACTGGTTGAAATGTAATAACTATACTAATCTATAAGCAATAATTCCTATAATTTAAAGTATCTTGTTTGACAGGTCAGAATGTATTGTTTAGTTGTTTTGCGAGTAGATCTATGTTTCATACCAGTCACGCATTCCAAATTTTCGCATAAATTCCAAACAACAGTTTCACTAACGCTAACTATTTGTATGGAAACTTTTTTATACAAAACCCATTTGTGTCAAGTTGGAATACTTTAATTCGCCACGTGGTTCAAGCTGCTCTCCATAGTCGCGCTTCTCGTACAAATTTTTCTCTCGTTTTAGTTGAAACGTCACATTCACTTCCTCCTACCACTTGTCATATTTCCTTGACACATGTCACACTTACATGTCACACACTTTGTCTCTCATACTGTTAAATATCACAGGTTCCACGCTACATGAATGTAGACATTTTTGGAGGGTTGGGTATCCTAGAATGAGATGAGTAAAATATTATGGCGTCGGAATCGTGTTTCTTCTGTGATTCTACAGTTAATTAGAGAATGACTCGCTGGTTTAATGCTGAAATAGAAAAAAATATTTTTGTTAAGGGTAGTTTAGGGGTAAGAACTTTTTAGGTTAGAATTGACCTGAAATGAGGCGAGTAAAAATTATGTTGAAATTAATTTGCTATTATGATTTTGTAATTAAATACACAACTTAATATTCAAATTAGCAGTAGTTATAGTTAAGGTTGGTAGTGGGGGTGAAAGTATTAGTGTGCTAATTAACTAGTAATATATAGGTAAACACTTTGGCATATGTTAATTTTGATTCTGCCCATGAGGTAAATCTTGCTTAAGCTATACCATTAAGGTAACGCCAACACTTGACAGTGTCTCTCCGGTAGTCTCACCTCTCAGCAATAATTCACGTACGGAATAATAAATATAAAAAAGAAATAAATTGACTGTCGAAAAACGAGTTACAAACTGCGCATGACCACATGGAGGACAATGAACTTATTTACTCTCCGGAAGAAAGCAAGGGACTAGCCCAAGGATCAAGGACCCTAAGGCAGATGTAGGTTTAACATTTCAGCACGCTCCCGAGAAAAGAATTTTAAAAAATTGTGTTTCATGAAAAAATGATAAGAAATTGAGAAACTCTGCAGCATGTGACGTTGCCATGTTTTATGTTATAAATTTGAAACATAAACAAAGATTTGTCTCTAATCATAAGTTTAATGTCCCATTTTTCATAATCCAACGTGAAAAATGTTACTTTATTTCTATATTGCATTCTTCCATATCCAACGTAAGACAATTTAGATGGTCTTATAATTTGTGTGTTTCAGCAGTGTATCTCCACGAAGTAGAGATGTACTGAATCACATAATCGATATGCTACAAATATGTACAGATAACCAATTTTTCTTGCAACTTCAGAATCGAGAGATCAATTATGTCCAAATGAGTAAATGTAGTATCTGCTAGTTACTTGTAATTTTTTTAACATATAAATTTTGATGTGAAAGAATAAATTGTTATTCTGAAGNNNNGGGGGGGGGGGTGTTGGGCCATCAACGAGATAAGTGTGTTTTTCTCATACAATTGTTAGACCACATTGTTTCGAGTTATCAAGTGAGTAGAATCTCGAACTTACTACTGTTTTAAATGCAACTTCTACCAAATGTCACAAATTAACAAAAGAATTGAATTTTGTTAACTCGAGTAAGTACCAAGTTAATAACATAAAGTTATGACAAAAATTAATAATAATGTATTTATTGTCAAAAAGAGTGATACAAAATGCTTGTGACTTCGTTGAGGACAATAAACTAATTTACTCTCCGGATGCAAGCAGGGACCATCCTATCAATTCCGATCCAGGGCCCTAAGGCAGAGGTGTATTTAGCATTTTAACACACACCTAGGATAAGAATAAAAAGTTAGCTTTAATATCAACGTGTTATAATATCAACAGAAGTCCCCGAAATTTGAATTTAATAAAATAAAATATAGTTTTTTTCCAACAACACGAATTGTCACGGGACTGACATTACGCAAGAATTTTATAATATATTTCCAGGGCGGATCTTTAAATCGATAGTTTAAATAGTTAGTGTCATTTTAATCGTGACTCTTCAGCCGGATCTCCGTGGCGTCAGCCGCGAGAGATAAGAACTTTTCCTGTTTGTCGATCGTATGACTCGCCACGCCACTGCACTCTGTCACCCCCCTCCATGTGACATTCCTCCCTCTTTCTTCCTAATTGCATTTAAATGCATAAGACAACGCCTTACCATCTCCACAAATTATCGTAGAGCCGTGTGCAACGACTCCCTTCCGAATGACTTCTCCTACCATGAAGAGCTCCTCAATACATTCAAATATCCACATGGAACCCCCCACCCTTACCAGGGCGCTTTCGGGAAGTTACAAACCAATTCCCCCGCACACCCCTCACGGTTACTTAAACTGGTGACCGCCCATCCGAGGGCCTTGCCTTCTCGCCTTCTTCTTGATCGTCATCTCTCCTATGGAGAACTCGCTGGAGACGATGTGACGTGCCCGAGACTGGGTGTGTCGCCGACGGGACGCGAGAGCGTCCCGCGCGGCTTCACGGGGCGCAGCCGATAACAGTTTTGACGATATATGACGGTCTATATTGACGATAATTGGAAGCATATGGAACATTCTAAATGGACCTTGACGTCCTTACGAGTCTTGAGAACATGTTAATGCAATATATTGATCTCTCGCTCCGATAAGGGCATTTAACATAACTATGTAATCACTTGCTCATGGGAGCATCATTATAACTTTTCAATTATGAGCTCTCTTCGAGCTTATGTGCAGATTCAATTATTAAACCTTTGTTATAGTTTATATGTGTCAATGTTTTATTAACCAAACGCCAAAAACCTGAATAAAGAACTACTCTAACTATTGCCAAGCAAGTATTCTAATTATTTCCTCTGGCGCCTATCCTCTCCCGACGTTGGGACAAAGACAACGCTAAATATATACATAGCAACGACCAACGCGACATTGTATATTATTGTTGTATCGCTATCGACCAACGCGACAGTATTATTATCATATCTTTAAATATATTTTTCATGTAATTATATCTGAAAAATGAATGTAATGTTATATGAAAAATGACAAGAAAAGTAGGAGCTCTGCTGTATGTGACGGAACCATTCATTGCGTTATAAATGTGAAACATAAATAGAACAATAGTATATCGTGATAAATATGCCCCACTCTTCTTTATCCTATGTGAATAATGTTATGTTATTTCTATTTTAGCATTTTTCTCTTCCGTACCCAACCAATAAACAAAAACCAAAACCAAAAACAAACAGATGTGTGGATGGTCTTGTAATTTTGTGCGCTACGTGTTACAATATCTACAGAATACAAACAAATATTAAATTTCTATATTTAATAAACGACAAAAAAGTAATTGATGTCAGGTATATTCTCTAAAAGAGGAAGTTTGAATCTGATCCAACAAATCCTTTCCAAAGAATTTGTCAACCTATGCTCCTGTCCTATACTCCAAAACCTTTCTTATCGATGAGTTCGTTCCGCAATGAATGACTGAGCAGAATCATATTTCTTCCCTTTATTCTCTGGACCTCCTTGATTCTCATTGCACAATTTCGGTGAAGGGAGTGACGTTTTATCCAGAGAGCAACACTTGTTTCCAAGAAAAGGATTGATGGTCTCTTCCTTTCGGAGGAAAAGCGCAGTGTTGGCGCACGACGCGACGCACAGAGGGCCGGTCGGCCCGTCACGTGACAAATGGGGAGGCGCGCGTGCTGGCATGTGTTGATTCGACGCGCAGCTGCGTACCGATTACTCGCCTTGCAGGAACTCCGCAGGCGGTAGGGATCGATCGTCAAGCATCCCCTCCGAATCCCCGTCCCCTTCCCCCTTTGTGCCCTCGCGGCGAGATTTATCGTTACACCTTTTTTAACGCCGCTGACGATGCGGTTCAACAAATACACTTTTGTTACATTCTCATATACGTAGTTTACACCTTGTAATCGTAAAAAAAAATCGATCGTGAGATTTTGACGGAAATATCAATTTTGTGTGTCTTTGAAACCGAAAATTTGATTTGTTGATCTCCGTCCGTCTGTCTATCTGTTCGTTCTTCAAATTACACGTACTTTTGCATCTGATACTTTTTTTATGATTATCTGAGAAAATTGAGCGCTCTTACATAAATCGCGTGGCAAGACAATACTATAAAATAACTTTTCATTGTATATCAAAAGCGGTGTGACGTACGGGAATGCGGTTTAGCAATCTGTACGCAGAATTCACTGACTAGTCAAAATGATTCTATGCATATTTTCAAAATTTTGAATATTAAGAAATCCGGAAGTGAAGCGCGGTGTGTAAATGAAGTCAGAATGAGCTGTCCAGAAATGGGCTTCCGTTCCGAACGCATTCAAATCTCAAGTTTGGTTTCGAATTTGTTCGTGAGTTGTCGAGGGAACAAAATTCTTAACTTACACACACACACACACGCATACGACATTGGACATCATCGCCAAAATTTGAAAATACACTCTCTTCGAGGCAATTCGCATATCCGAAGAGATCTCAAAAAAATTTTTTTTTCAATCGATTACAATATTTTCCTTTCACACTCTGTAATTGAAAAGTAAAAATAACCTTCTGGGACATTGCATCGTTTCGGGTATTATACTTTAACGCATAAAAAATCATTTTTCACGCATTCTAATATTTTATGTGTTTATCTGTATCGTAAACTCAGGAGGTCAAAATATGTAGCAATTTAGAAAGAAGACAGTTCCTAATGTAATTTACCTTATGCAATTCTGGACCATACGATTTCATTTATGTACAGTAAATGATAACATGGAAAGACGAGCAAAACTCTAATAAAACAGATATTTTATGAGCGAAAATATATAGGATACATTCTTTAGTATCCCAGTCGTGTGTACTGAATGAGGTGTTCTATTTCTTGTCCCACGAGAAATCCGCAGGTATAGAGGTGAAGTTATGTTCGATCTGGCTACCGAAGATCAACTTCGAAAGGTCTCTTGGCTTCCGTTATGTGTACTGGGTCGTTATTTACGGTTTTATCAACATGCAACAACCAGGTGACGATCTGGTTGCGTATTAGCTCTACGTTTATTTCTAAATATTGATCAACATTGATTTAGAACTAGCTGACCCGACAGACGTTGTCCTGTCCAAATTTCAATAAATTTGTTTGTGATCGTTTAGTGAATTTGTGAAAAGCTATTTTAAATGTGTAACCAAAGTAAAAATGAGAAGAAAACATATTTCTGAGTGATCATTGTATCTGTTAATGATCGTGGCCATGAATATTCAATTTGAGGAGTACATTCAGAAGTAGGTCAAAGGCAAATTATTAACGCGAGATGAATTCTATCGGTGGTACACTGCTGAAATGCTGGAAATGTGCGAAGTGCCTGGAATGTGATCGACTTGAGACCATGCGGTTTTGTTCCAAAATTTAAGTCACAATTCAATTAAGTCACAATTTCATGTCAACTAAATGATTTATATTCTTCTATTAAGTTTGAAATCACAATGACTTTCCTGTGTTATTTCCCGATTTTTTTCCGAAAACTTTTCCAGGACCATAACGAAGAAAACAAAAAAAAAAGAATTGCCCATATCCATCGTTCGAATCGGAGTTATGGTCTTGCGTTCATAAAAATCCCATAATAGCACTTTCAGTTTTTTTCGAGTTTTCCTATTTTCCGGGCAACTTTTCCATTTTGTCTTTCCCTAAAAACCTTATTCTGACTTACGAACATTTTATTTTAATTTCCCAAATCGGTTCAGCCGTTTTCAAGTGATGCGCTTACCAACGAACAGCGTTTAATTTTTATTTGTACAGATCGTTGCTGCGCGAAACGTCGCTTGAGCGGCGGCGAGTTGACCGCCAGGTTCTAGTGATAACGAAAGCGCGTAGTTCTGCGTCAGAGTCGGTAAGGCTGAGCTATGAAGGCGTGTGCTGGTGTGGACTATCTAGGGGTGAAGGTTACTCCACAGATCTCGTAGACTGAAGGGAATAGTTGAAGTTTCAATTATGCTACGTATTAAGAGTTTACTTGTTTACTATTTATGTTAAGAGGATTTCTTGCGATTAGTATTAAGGATTTTTTTGTGAAAAAGTTAAATATTGAATACACGGAATCAAATTCGTGTACATTATTTTCTTTTATGATTGTACATTTAAAGGTAACAAATATGTAAATAAGGTCACAATACAAAACCTCTGAAGGATTAGAAAAATCTATTATAGACTCAGACAAAAATGGACTAGTAAAAAAATTGTTATGGAAAATATCATACAGTTGCCAAGACAACAATGAAGACTATTCTTATAATGGGACTATAGTTCACCTTATGGAAACCATGTATAATGTTTACGTCAACATCAGACAACGTAACTCCGTCAATCTCACCTTCACAACAACAGTTCTCTTGCGGAATAATGGTGCCGGACACGCTTCTGAAGATATTTTGTTATTACGTCTGTAGAACTATAATTCTTGAATTAAACGACCTTGTTTTGGACATTGAGAGCAACAGTCACAAGATATGTGCCTTAGAAATGTTACACACAAAATCCGAAATTCACGCTCTAAATCTGAGGACAGACACAAATAAATTGCTTTATATTTACAACTGTAATTTTACCAATAATTAACCCTTGGAGATTCTGAACAAGTGATTTGTGTTAAATTTATTTACTCACATCTTGAAAACTTTTTAAATTAAATTTTGTATATTCTTGTTTTATCTATATTATCCTTGTTTCATTTGCATATACCTTTNACTAAATTGTTAATACTTCATTGTTAATAAAAATTAACTCTTTGAGGTTCAACACATTTTTACGAATTTAAAATCTGCCATGTCTTAGATATATTTCTAATAACATTTCGTGATATGGTTCTATCTATGCCATTTTAGTTTAACTGTTAACATTTTGTAAAAAAAAAACTTTTTATACGCTTTTAATATTATGTTATTAGAAATGCCTCTGTACTCATATTGTAAATATTCTACGTATTATTGTCGTCTCTGTTGTCTTTTTCGCATTTCCCAAAATGTAAAACCGTTACAGTAATTGTTTTTATTACTCGCCTGATGATTGTCCACAGTGGATGTCAAAGCGTCGTGTAGTTTCTCTAATAGATATTAAATCCAGTTTGTGAAAGAAGTCGTAACGTTTTGATGTAATGAGTTTGAGAATCGAGTTATCAATTTTAGCTACATACTCCTGGACGTTTTTCATACTGGTTTAGTAATATTATGTCAGTTTATTCTCTGACTTACTGCTAAAGTACGCGGTAGATAACAGCTGTCCGCAATGACATGAAACGAGCAATATTTGTGAATGATTTATGGACTTTGATTCCTCATGAACCGTGACGCGCTAGGATTATGAATTATTGTTATGAAAAACAGCTAAAACCATTCCTGCGAGTGAACACATGTGCAGTTTCTCATTTAGCAGGAATTCCACCGATGGATCCATATTTCAATTAAGAGAAAATCGCGAAAAATATTTAATTCTTACGAGTTGTTCATTAAATTCATTTTGGTTTTATGTGTTATTGAATTTTTGTAATAGAACAGTTTCAAAACGAAATCGCTAAATTGTTACCAGATTTTCAACTTGAATAAGGTTTTTGTTCAAGGGGATGAAATTTACAACGAGGACAGTGTTGAGTAGAATTTTTATTTCAACTTGTGTATCTTGCTGCTGTTTTTATTGTGTTCTTTTATATGCTAGGATAGAATATGTAGTTTGAATACATATTCTGTTCATTCATCTCTCTGAATGTGTTGTGTTTTGCTCGTTTTTATTTGTTATGAAGTGTAGCAAAAGACTTTGAAATATCATATCACATAATACAATATTACAATTATTCTATTTCATTTACGAATGTCGGATGTATTAAAAAATGTTTCACAAGCTTAAGGTCTCTGATTTACATTAAAATAGGAGGTTTTTAGTAGCCGACGACGGTTTTATTTTATTCAGTTTGTATCGTGTGCTGATACCAGAACTACGTACATGCACCTTGATCTAAAAAGCAGCCTGAAAAAGTTGTAAAACGTATACTTCTTGATATTTTAACACCTTCCAACTACATTGAATTTTTATATTTTACGTCAGTTTTGTATTATTTCTGTTCTATTTCACTGTTTATTTTATTGCGAACTAGTATCCATCTCCGGCTTCGCTCGTGTGTTTCTGTTATGTTGTACTTTAACACTTTTTTATACTTTAGAAGAGTCGAAAATGGCGAATGGCTAAAAAGTCTAAAATGTGAAGCACCCGATGTCGCGTCGAGTGCCATTCGGGTCCTTGGCCTGGTCCTCCCGAGCCAACACGAAAGTGCTTGTAAAATAAAAACTCTTGAAAAATCAAAACAATTCGTTCAATTCGTACGATTTAAAAATCGTTTCCATATTTTTTTAATTTACAAAGCACAGAATGCATTTAATATCATGAGGGTTCATTTTTACCTACTTGAATTACTCTTTTAAATTGAAGTATTTAACAACGTCCATTCGTAAAACCAGGGGTTTGAGACAGACAATATTGTCACTCCTTGTTGTCACCTACCCTAACAATTTAGGCAGTGTATGCAAAAGTATCTCTCCGAATATAATTTTTCCTGCAACTTGACTGTCTATAATGGTTATTAATTCTGATACCTGAGGTAACAAAATATATACACAAACCTTGCCAGAGAACATATATAGGAATTATAAAAATGCAAGAAAATCGAAACAGTGGTTCTCGAATTTTAAGAGGAGTAACAGATTTTTGACAGACACGAAAGTAACTTTTTTTTTAGTTTAAAAAAGTAAAAAATGTATCTTTCAGGCCCTTATATGAGATTTGATGGAAATATTTATAAGATTCATAAAAAATTCATCTAACTAAATACATAAAGTTATATATTGATGTAACTCATTCAAACGTGAAAGACAAGAAAAATAACTTACATGTATCTGTAAATTGATTGTGTACTGATGATCGAAATAATTTTCCTCGAACCTCAATATTTGTATTAAGGAAGCTAACTTTGTACAGATGATGATGGGACGTAATTTTCTTTGATCGACAGAAGATCAATTATGTTTCTAATGCAAAGTCAATATCTTGGATCTGTTACGATGTTACATCGCTAATGACGTAAAGGTTTTTTGTGCTGAGAGAAGTATCATAATTAAATGCATAGACCCGTATATACTAATTACAGTATTTGCGAGTAGATGCATTTGTTATCGGTATTCAGCCTGAAATCTGATGTAAATCGGAGCAATTACCTCCACATACAAAGCCAATTGCCCGCCGCCGCAGTCGCGTGTCTATCCGGCAGTCGTGTAGCACGAGGCAGAAGATGACGACACGTCGTCCATTCGTGACTCGTTACGTGCATCGCAACCTCTGATAGTCACTCGACACAGATTTCCCCGGAGATCCATTACCACCAGCGCGCAGTGGCGTTAACTCAAAAGGGACTCCGCGCCTTTTGTAAGCAGCGGGTTTGCTCAAACGCGGTATAGAGGTCTCAATTAAGAGAGAACCGTGGGGAGAGGAATATGTACGCGCAGTTTCTCATCGTCGTGTCAATCACCGATACTTGGTCACTTCCATTCCATTTTAATATTTGTAAATGGGAAATGTAGCGAGCTATTCGAGCTTATCTACATGGAGTGATAGGAGGTAGGAGTTGGATGATAGGATATTGTTAGCTGTGTTTACCAACAACTTGTCCCACGTGGAGGGGTTAGTAGATGTGGTTAGTAATAGAAAGAGTTGTTGATACTAACAAGTGGTGACTAGAGGAAGGAGAGTTCTATTTTCAGTAGCCACAGCTAAATGAACTGCGACATTCATGTGAAAAACTAAAAAAAAATTCTGACCTCACCGGGAATTGAACCCGGGATGACTTGGTGATGAACAAGAACGCTACCATCTGAGCCACAAAAGGGAACGTGGTCACTTGGTTGTGTTATGTTTCTCTCCTCTTCTCCCTATTCCACCAATAAGAGGCGAGCATCAAGTAATAGCAGCTGCCTGAGAGGCTATGACAACTTGTGCGCAGTGACTATAATATCCCAGGAAAAATGAGGTTTTACCCTGAAAAAAACAAACAACTGAGGCTAGAATCTTTTTAATCGACAGTAAAATCCTTCTAGAACAATATATTAAAATTCTCTCACTTTCCTTCGCGGACTTCCCCTTTTTTTTGGGGGGGGGGTGCAGTATTTAGGACCTCGGAGTAACAGGGTTAAATAAAATCCCGTAGGGTTGTATTAAAAGGATATTATTGAAACACACTTTTAATGTTGTATTCACATATATTTTTATTCTCACATATGCCAAACTTTGATTTTGTGGTGAAAGTTTTGCCCGTCAATATTAAACGACGTGAACGTGTTCTTGAATTTCTATCGAATTTTGCGCATCTCAGTCCGCATTCCGTGACACTGTTTCCAGATGTGTTAGGTAACACAATTCATAGCACTCTTTATAATGTCTTCTTTCTTTCGAGTCGTCATTCACGAGAATTGGTTCCATAGTTTCGACGCTAGAGTCGTGCAAATATAATCATGTTACTCCGAGAAAAGTGCGAGAATTTTAATATATTGTTCTAGAAGGTTTTTACTGTCGATTAAAAAAGATTCCGGCTTTAGGTTATTTTTCCCTGGGCTATAACTGTTATGAGAAATTACGTTCTCAAAGGTTGTGGACACGGCTGACGGCTCTCTCTCGATTAAGGTCTCTAACATAGGGTAGTGAACGAAAAGGTGGTGGGATTGTAAAAAGGGGAATGTTGAGAAAACTTTGGGGAGGCTGGGGTCAATGGAACAGAAATGTCGAAAGGACATTCCGCCATGGATTCATACGAGCCGACGAGTGTTTTTTAACGGGATGAGGCAATGTGTGCTCCGAGCAAACAACGTGTATTGAAAATGAGTACTACGCAGCTATACATAATTAATCCTTATGTATAATAGATTAGAATAAAAAGGAGTGGTACGAGTACAAATGTTTAAAAAGAGGAGCAAGAAAGGAAATGTAAAACACTTCTATTAACGACAAAGTAAGATGAAAGGGACGATGGAATAGAATCTGGAGTTCAGGAGAAACCGTAAAAGCGATGAATGAAGAGAATGCAAAGCCATTAGGAACAAAAGAACATTGCACGAAGAGAATAATAGAAATGAAGAATAAAGATTTGTAATGAGTTTCTAACAAGAGCACTAATTAGACTCATTTGTTCTGAAAAAGTCGACAAAACAATTTTGAAAGATGTTCAAAGGACGGAATTCTGTAATATACAGAGAAGGAAATGTAAATTTGCATAGTGCTTTCTTTTAGTATAGTCAACGTTATATAAAGAAGCACTAGAAAAAAAAATAATTTAATCTTTCTCCCAAAGATGTATCTTAAACGCATATACTTTCCAAGTTTTATGGTATGTTTAGAGCTGACTATTATCTCAATCATTAAAGCTCATTCACTTGAAACAACTGAAAGGCATACTTCAACTATTATCAAAATTTATCTGCATGAATAATCTTTGTACTGTAAATTTAATGAAATTATAATATATGCATACATTTTTGTTCTGTAACTATTATTTTGTCAGAAATAATAGTTTTGTTTAATTCCTTAAAAATGTATTTTATGCGCACCACATGCATAAGGGCATTATTTATCTCACATGCATGAATTCCAGTAATATTTCTTTGTATTTTATTTGTAGTAATCCATTATAATTTCTTTGTATTTATATTTAAACGTACGACAAAAAGAATAACCAGAAATTTTAAAAGTGTAAATAACGGAAATATTCGCTTTTATTTGATTATTGAAATACATGGGTGCTACAGTGGAAGAAACAAATGTTTAAAATATAAAATGTTAAAAATACATTTTCATGCACAAAACGATAGTTTTATGATGTATGACTGATATATTTATAACTCCTGACTCCCGACCGCAGCAAACGTCTGCCATTTCCTTCTCCATGGCAGTTTTGTTAGTTCAGGTGTCTGATTGACATGGAGACATTGTCTCATACTTATACAGTCAACACGAATACGTCTGGAATGGTTAGATAAGTTATCTAATTTCCTTATTCGCAGATAAACCACCTCACAACAGCAAGCCACACCGACTATCAAACTAAAATATTCAGGCAGATTTGATTGTGCTCGTTGCAGTTTTGTTAATCAGACTTAAAATCGTATCTCTACATACAACATGTCAAAACAGAATTTTACGTTCATAAATTATTTTGAAGTTTAATTGTGAGGTACTGTAGGTACTGAGAACGCACTCAGGTTTAACATCTCCTAAAAATAGTATAAACATGTACAATTATTTGAGAAGTAATAGTAATAAAATTTTAATGTTTTGAATAGAAATATTCAAGATATGATCCTCTATGCGATATTTAACTTCGAATTTTATTTGAATAACCTTAGTTACGCGTGGATTATAATAAATAACGTATAATAATAAGATTCAATAACCCGAAAGCATATCTCCACTTTGCAGAAAGAATGTCTTGTCTAAAAAAGACAACAGCATGAACTCCTTTGTGAACAAGGACAGGCCTTCTAAAATAAACGTAGATAATTTGAGTGAATTTGAAGTCATTGTACATGTAAATTTTTTGCGTTAAATTACAAACATATCGACATTCTATTAGTATTATAACTCGCAGCTAACTTTTCATCTTATCTAGGAATTTTTGCTGAAATTTTTGAATCCGCGTCTACCTTAGGGCCCTTGATCGGAATTGATGGGATGGTCCCTTGCTTGCTTCCGGAGAGTAAATTAGTTTATTGTCCTCCACGTGGTCATACGCAGTTTTTACTGTTCTTTAACAATAAATTTATTATTATTATTATTATTCATGATAATATACGGTGTGTTCTCATTATAATACATTAGAATGAAGGTCGGATTTCGAAAGTTATCAAGCGGATGTGCGTATCTACAGTAAACATTAATTGTCGCAGAAAATACAGATCCGCGTTATTTAAAAATACAGGAAAAAAGAAATGATCGACCACTTATAACAAAAAAAAATTTACGTATTTTTTTCCTAATGGTAAATATATTTACTTATATTTATTTATGTTTCAAGGAGATTACCCCTTTCTCATCACAGTGGGAGAAAAGTTGTAATGAACATCTTTCTTGATGATTGTCTGGATCATATGCATTTCTTGTAATTGAGTATATATTTTTATCCTTTTTACAATATCTCTTCAATACATTGAATGCAACCAATGTTATTGAAGAAATTTTACTTTCATATTACGCTGCAGGAGATCCAATAAAATTGAAATGGAGTTTGCTAATTTGTGGAGAGGAGTGTTGTAGAGTGCACATACATTTGAAAGATATTTTTTAAAAAATAGCAAACAACGCTGAGAAATGTTGAGTATTTGTTCTTAATCATTTTTGTAGGATATCGGTGAGGCGATACTCGCATTAATTTTTGGGAATAAATGACAGATGTCGTGTTGTCTACTAGAACAATATTTATTCAAAAGAAAAGTACTTTCGCCAGCTAAGCTTGCATATTCAGTCTGAAATAAATGGATGTAAGAAACATAAACAATATATTGAGGATGAGATGTTCAAGAATTAATTGTTAAGATTATGAAAATTATTTGATTTGAAAATGATTAAGAATATAATAAAGTTTACAAATGTATTGTTAACAGAGCAACAAAATTATAGAAGAATGAATCAATGAATACTAATAAAATCTTTAAATCATTTGCATAACTTTAAAGATGAACTTTCTCCTATTTCCCGCGACATTTTGAGAAATCATTATTATGGTTGCATATTCCTCTACGGGTAAAGACGTCAGAATTTTCATTCTCGAAAACTAAAAACACTTTAATAGGACGTTAACCATAATCTCATTATTTTCATAATTTTTTCAACCTCCACGACTGATATTTTCAGACATCTATTAGAAATTTTAAGCCAAATTCGAAAATTGAGAGGGACGAGTTGCAGATAATTTAATCTTTGAGATCGAAAACTCATTACTGTTTTATCTGAGACCGAGTGGATCTCGGACGTAGCGTAACGAGATTAATGTGTCTGATTGAATATCAGATGAGTTACGTTGGACCATACGTGAAATTTGATTAAGATATGTTTCTGAATAGCCCACCTCTGAGCGATGAGATCACCTGTGTTTGCGTGGGCTGTCTCCGAGGTAGGACGACGGATTGGATGAAATTTCATCAGAGACAGTTCGGATGAAAACTTGTGAGAAGTGGAAACTGATTTTATTAAAAATTAAGATGTCATTCCCCGAACACATAAATACAATTGATAAAAATGATATCGAAATATTTTTAACACTAGGGAAGTGTTTTTCATTACTGGCATTTTCTACGCTTTTTGCTATGGTTCTCATGTAAAACTCGCATTCTACATGTTTCAGAATAATTAAAACGTTTTGATAGACGGTATTTTATCAATGCTCGGATGCAACATCGTCTGTATGACTCCGTGATTAGAATTTTTTCCATAAATATATTTAATGAAAAAATCAAATGTTTCGTGTCAAAACTAAAACCTTGAAGTTGAAAACTCTCATCGGTTTGGTAGCAATGGCCATTGATTTGGATATTACTTGAATATAATTCCTCAAAATGTATAAAAAACACATGTCACAATTTTGTAAACATGATTTGGACAATAAACATATAAAAATAATGAAAACAGCGTCTGCTGCATCGTCTTGCATCAGATACAAAACATAGTGTCACTTTTCTGCGTTTATTATCCAAACTGTTTTAACAAAATTGAGAAATGTGTATTTTACATTATTATTATGAGTCAAAATTAAACTGTCTGCTAAAAGCTCAGATCTTATACTTTGCTACTTATATGCAGAAGAGCAGACGTGAAATATTATTGTTCATTAGGGATATCTTGCGTTTAGGCCAAGTAAAACAATTTTTTGTTATGCTAGCGTTTCGATGTATTATATATCTGTGTCAGGACTAACAATCAATACTTCGTGTCATTGCAATACAACATAACAAGCAATACTTGCAAGAGAATGGTACGAAGTGACAGGTCGAAACAGGTCTTGATATTTTTTTCCACTGAAAGTGTGCATTGCATTGGGTACACTGTTAAAATAATTTATCTGCTGAGACGCACTGGAAGTAGTTTTTAAAACAATTTAAAATTCCAAAAATGAGTAGGAATTTTCTGAAGGAAAGTTGTACAGCCCTGTGCTTCTAGTGTGACGCAACAAAACTTCGCTATACCTACTGCCACCGGGGACCTTCTTTCATTCGGCCATCTCTCGCGCTTCTGAATATAAGTAGAAATGACTGAGACTTCTGCATTTCATTTCTTTTTAAATCTTCGTATTGTCTGCAGTTGTGAAATTAATTTTTGTGAAATTAAAGAATGTGCAAACATCTCATTCATTAGATGTTCATGATGCAAGGTGAATGTGTTTTCAGCATTGTATTGCCTCATCCCATTTTTGTAATTTTTGCAAATAATAAACAATAGTATATGCAGAATTACAGAAATCATTTTTCCCAACTAACGTCAGAGTATGACTGTATTAATAGTAGATAGAATTTTTTTGGTTCAACAGTATGACTGTGCTAAATTGAAAATCATGATATATTTTTTATGAAATATTATTTGAAATAATGTGATTAAGCTTTGTAATTTCGAATGACTGACTTTAATCTAACAAAGAAGAAAATTATATATTGGAATATTTTAACAGACAACTATAGTAATGCGAGTTTCAACTGTTAGATCATTAGTTCTATATTTTCTGGATATGAAAATTTGTTATATTTTTGTTAAAAATGACAATAATTATGGTTGTAATTTACACGTTATTCGTGTGATGAAAGTTCGTTCCCGTGCTAATGCAGTTAGTTTGCTGACTTGCAAAAAGAGAACCTACATAATCATCTGTCCAGCGCGTTCGCTCACGTTCGTCCTTCCTTATCGCCGGCCGTTTAGGGGTGTACAATCGGTCGTTTGAAGCGTTTTTGTTTGGCATTTTCAAAAACCTTTTTTTGAACTACATACAGTGCGTCTTAGCGGCTAAAGTTTTAACAATGTACCGAATGCCATACACACTTTTAGTGATAAAAAATCAAGGCCTGTTTCGACCTGTCACTTTTGACCATTTCCTTGCTAGTCTCATTGTTGTTGGTTGGAAGGATGTGTGTAGATGTGAAGAAATACACTTAAATGGATGTGTATTTGGAAGGAGGATGTGTACAGGATTAGTGTTGTTTGGTATGGGATGATATGAAAAGAGTAATCATGTTTTAGATTTGTTGGCCCTGGTACAGGTATAAAATATATCGAAACACTGGCATAACATAAACGTTGTTTTTCTTGACCAAAACGCAAGAATATCCTTAATTGTTAAATATGGAGGCTGAAAATATGATCAACGATTATCGTTAATACAGACATAATATTCATTTGGACTGCACCCCTTTGCCTCGTGTGACTTTCCCGAAACTAAAAGTTCGGGTATTTTTCAGAGGAACATTCTGCTGACGAGAGAACGTCGCCTGAGGACGTCACGTGATCGACGTTCTCCCCTCAAGCGGCGATCTGGATGAAGCATTTAGCAACTGCGAGTGGTTGCACCGTGTCTCCATCTTCCCTCCGCATGAACCATCTCCCTCGGGGCTCCACTTCCTTTTTTATTTATCTCCACGCTAATCTAGCTTTGCAGTGACCGCAGTACTACTACACGCGTTTAAAATACGATTAAAATGCACTCTTATAACGAGAAGGAAATGATGTACTTTCAATTTAGGTTATTTATTGGTTGCTGATGTAAGAGTATTTTTACTTTCTCATTTACGTAGTATATAGAGAGTTTTGTAATCGTGAAAAAATTCGAAAGAGAGATTTCGACGGAAATATCCGTTTTGGCGATTCCTGATTCTGAAAAAGTTGTTTTCGGCATAACATCCGTCCGTCTGTGCGCTGCAATTCTGAGTAAATGGATGAATCAATTTCATTCGCATTTCGTATCCAAGGTAGAATTTACTTGTTGTCGATGCACGAGCTCTATTCTTTTTTACTTTAAAACAAAGGGCACTTCACATGAAAGTCAAAGTACTCTTTTGAATGTTTTTCAAAAACGGTTCAAAAATTTTGCCATAATTTTCTGTACATAAAGTTCAATTAGTGTGCATTACAACCGCATTAGATATATTTCGCTTAAATGTTCGGTGTAAACGCAGTAAAATAATTTCTGTCTGCTACACTAACACTTTAGTTTGTTTCAAGAAGCTTGAATAA
This sequence comes from Laupala kohalensis, assembly GCA_002313205.1. NCBI lineage: Eukaryota > Metazoa > Arthropoda > Insecta > Orthoptera > Trigonidiidae > Laupala > Laupala kohalensis. The sequence goes on along the minus strand of NNCF01126165.1, from coordinate 938,265 downwards.
TATTTAGCGGTGTAAATGAACCAAGCTGACGTAGAATACACTTTACGTAAGTTGAAATGAAAGATATGATCATAATAAAATACTTGGGAGGACAGTAAACGCACTGCAGAAACGAAAATACATCAATTTCTGTCTACAACCAAATAACATTTACACAACCCTATTACGATATTTATAAGACCGATATGTTGCTATGTTTTGAAAAATATTCTGAATATTTAATTTACTTACAAATTTTACACTGGAAGACGACCAAAATATAGAGGACAATGCCAGAAATGACCCTTTCACAATAGAATTTTCTCTCACTCTATGTTGCCGTCGTATATGAGAAAGTATGTGCAATTGTTTGCACCACTAGTTTTTTAAGTTCTGGTATTTTGACCATATTATTGGTTAATTCATTTCTCATCTCCCGTCTTCTCCCCGTGGCATTACGAGATATTATAATTATTATAATTATTATCTTTTTCTATAACTCTTCTCATATATCTTTACTTCTCTTGTTCGCGGTCTTTCATTGTTTCTTTTTGTTGATGGGTCATTGTTTCTTCTTCCACTATGACGTGCTCGCGTTTGGTATCTGTTTCATTCGGATCGTTATTTCTCATATCTTTCCGACACATTTGGCAAATTTTACGTTTTGACTTTGACTATCATGTGCCTGTTAGAATCACGTTTTCAATCTTCATCTCTGTGATATATTTACCTTCCGTCACTGTGCACATCGCAGTCCTACATTACTTGGTTCGTTTCCTCTCCTGTAGCATATTGACACGTACACTACCTAAATTCTTGAATCTGTGAAGATACTCAGTCACGTGATAACTTTCGGCCAGGTGAAAGTTGCGACGAGTCGGAATTTGAACCGGGGACTCCTGCTTCGATCGCGGCGGTGTTAATCACTACACTACCACTTCGCTTTCCACTACTGTTCACCATTTCCACCCAGACCTAAACACCGGATGACCCGAGACACATCCCAAGACATGAGATAAGTGAACCACGCGGCACTCTATGCTGTGTGCGCTTCATTACCGGTTTCACGTGCACCTACGTGTTCACGTAATGCGAGAGTCTCGGGTTCGATTCCTGGCTCGTCGCCATTTTCACCTAACCCCAAAGTTATCACGTGTAGAAGACGGAAGAAATATATGCATATTCACATTCACATATACTGATAATATTTCCATTCTGAAAGGTTGTACACAATTACAAGTATATTTTACTGCTTAAAATAATTTCATCCAATTTGGTTACGTATTCACCCACTATGCTACCAAAATGTTTTAACAGCGGTAGAGGAATTCTGTGTTGATGTGTTGCGTAATGTAATTGATGAATGGCCTCAGATTTAAGAACTGTGTGCGAGCTTATGGTGACCAATTTGAAAGATGATTTGTGATTTCTATTTGTTACATATCTATGTAATTATTAATATTTTATGAATTAAATACCTTACACATTTTGTGTGAATTTGTTAAAACCTTTGTGACAGTTTTTGTGAAAATAATTAAGTTATGATTTATAAAAATTTTTAATTATTTTGATAATTGTCTCGTTAAAGCAGAAAAGTTCGGTTTCATTTAAATAAATAGTTCTTTTATAACAAATATGCAAATTACGAGTTCTTACAGAATCGTCAAAAACTGCTTTATTCGCTTGAACAGCGCTACATACTGATAATAAAATATCTGCCTATCTTGATAAGGATTTGTGTTTCAAATAGATCACAGCACAATAGGAATTTGAACTAGGGGCTTTAAAGTGGGTCTATTGGTTCACGTTGTATTTAAGTGCAAATTCAGTAATAATGAATTTTGACGATATTTAATGGGCGTTTGTATTTTCGAAATTTCTCCGGTAGATTGCACCAAAAGAATAGACATTTCTGATCATTGTGGGATATGATTTAAATGAAAAAGACGCTATGATATTTATATAAGTTATAGAGGACTAGTTTTTTAATGATTTATTTGAACACAAACATGTATAGTGAATGATCTAGATGGCTGTGGCGAAGATTGAAGAACGATTATCGAACGTAAAGTTGCTTGTTCAGTGATTCAAATCTTGTGTTCTATTCATGGAAAAGAAAATCTACATGCTATTGCTCTCACAGTCATTATTGTAATCTACATGCTATTGCTCTCACAGTCATTCTATAATTCCACGAATACTGTATTTCATTAGATTCTGAATAGCATCGTGTGTGCTCAACTTCTCAAAGTCCGTTCGTGGATTTTCGTTAAAAAGTGGTAACTTTTAAAACTTAATGACTCCAGTGAACTCCCACGATTTTTATCCTTTTATTTTTGAACAGAATAAAATACAGTTTTAGACTGCATTTATATTGGATAGTGCAATATTATTTCTGATAGATAATTCAACATTCATTAAAATTTAATATTATATTAGTTTTAATTGAATTTGCTAGTTTTCTTCTTCGTGTAAGTAGCTGTTGAATAATCGGATATTGTATTGAAATATATTCCTAATTATTTAAAACAATTCCGGAATTTAGTTCAGTTTTTATTGGAATTGTAGAGCTTATATTTTTAAGTTACAATAATCTGCACACCAAAAATATTGGTTGTGGAAACTTCTCCCAGTTCTCACGATCGCATTCTTTTTCTCGAAACGGTGCACGATGGTGGATATTTTCGTATCCATTACTTAGACCCACGACCACCTTGGTTAACTAAGGTGGCAGTGCTTAGTTCAAAGACAAAGTAATAATCCATTGGATTCATCACTCTTGTGATCTGTTAATTGAAACTTGCGAGGAGAATATCATGTTTTGCTTTTAGTCAGTATTTACTGTTTTTTCTGTCATTATATTTCTTTCTGCGGTGAGTTGATTCGTTTTTACAGTTGATTCGTTTCTACAGTTGATTCGTTTCTACAGTTGATTCGTTTCTACAGTTGATTCGTTTCTACAGTTGATTCGTTTCTACAGTTGATTCGTTTCTACAGTTGATTCGTTTCTACAGTTGATTCGTTTCTACAGTTGATTCGTTTCTACAGTTGATTCGTTTCTACAGTTGATTCGTTTCTACAGTTGAGTAAAGTGAAGAAAGTGATAGTAATAATTGGAAAACATGTGTTAGAATTATAAATTCATTTACGTTCACGTGTGTGTTGTTCGGTACCAATCGCGTCTCATTTTCCCAGCACCTAGCACAAAATTAGTTTCTTCTACAATTGCACCATCAGCTTTACCACTTTCCAGAACTAGTTTATCGATAAAAGGCAAATCTAATGGAAGATGGCTCCGAAAGAATATGAAAGATGCTATTCAAAGTTGTGAAGGGAAATTTAACTGAAAGAGCAACTTTAATGCTGTTTGAAATTCCAAAATATCACGTCAGAAGATAGAGCAAATATTAAAACAACGTTGAGTACTGATAAAATATTTGTGTCATCAATAATACAAAATAATAAGATGCACACATTAAAATAGTTTGGAATTCTAATTAATTACCATAAAACTACTGATGACATGACACATTCTTCAATAAATTAATATTATACTTAATATTTGGTGCATGTATTTTATCGGCTCAGAAATGTATCATCAAAGAAACAGCTACTTCAAATTCACTATGGTCTCTTCAACAGTGTAACCATGTACGGAGTCATTGGGTGAGGACTTTGACTTTGCATATGAACCACTGCGAAGATTTCAAGATATAATTTGTAATACGATAGGACTGAATACAATTGACCTTGATAGACCTCTGGACATTAGGCAGGTCATTATTTTCAAGGCAATGTAATATCATTGCAATGAACTGAAATGTGAATGTATACAGAGACAAGATTTAGATATATTCAACCATAAAGTAAAATAACAAGAGGGGAAAGTCTGCCAAGTGCTCGACTTCAACTTGAGGGAAGCTGGTGTCGTTTTACCCGTAATGAAATCTAGGGGGATTTCCTCCAACTATTTTTCTATTAGTTATAGTATGTCTTCGACAGAGAGAGTTACTTTTGCAGGAAGTTGTGTTACCACTTCTGTCATCAATATCATCAAAGAAATTCACCAAAATTGGCGAGGTTCGATAATTAGCTAGATGAAGTAGACCGAGGATGTATTTTGTAGTGACAAACAATGGAGATCGCGCGAATTGAGCGAGTTTGTGAGCACGTTGCTGCCGTTTCACGAAAATGCTCAAGAAAGAAGTGTTTGTGTTTACGTTTCCGGTATGATTCTTTGTGTCATTGTATATGTTTTTCAGTGTTATAGAATCTATTCCAGTGTTATTGCATAAACCCCCTATCTTGTTGTATGTTCTACAACGTTACGGAATGATTTCTAGTGTTATTGAATGTGTCTAGATAATTTAATATATGTGTCATTATTTTAGAATACATTTTGTATGTACATTACTGTAGTATGTTTTTATCGTTCTTTTACTTCACCTTCCCCAAAAACTGTAATTTTGATTAGCTGATTGAATTAGGAAGGTAAGTAATGAAACTTATGGAATCGAACTATTTCTGCAATGAATGAAGAACGTAGATGCTAATAGAACTGCTAGACCTGCTAACCTAATGACCAAGTAGTTTTGATACAGGTCATCCGCAGCGTGGTTGTCGATTTAGTTGACGGAACTCCCCCTAGATAGTGCCAATCTACTTTCCCTTCCTGTTGTAATTTTACTTCATGTATTCAGCTACCAAACCATATTTAAACTGTTGGACAAAGAAGTTGCTAAGGACAAATAACATTCTAAGAAATTTTATAATATGCTTCCAAATTATCTAAAAAAAATTGATGTTAGTGAAGCAACTTTACAAGCAAAACTAAAGGAGTATTTATCAGATATTGTGATAAATTAATAATATTTTCTTATCTTCTGTATGAGTCTGTTTTTACTGCGTTGGTAATGAAATTGGTGAATAACAAATAAAATAATAAAGAAATAAAAATATTAATCAGAAAATAAATTTTTATGTGATTATTGAAATTTATGTAAATTTCTTTAAAAGAAGTAATACGTTCTTTCACATTATATAAGTAACTGTTGTTGTTTTTTTGCAATGGAATTGAAAATCTATCATTTTCTTTTTTAAAATTTTGTAGGTTTCAAAGACATTATTCAAAACTATTTCTGAAAGATAAACTGATTGTAGTCCGTTGATAAACTGATTGTAGTCGGATCAATTTTTAACTAGTCAAGTACGTTGCAGCGTGGAAAATATTCGCCAAACTCTACCCTTCGTTTTATAACGTACGAGCATCGTGTAACAGGGCTAATTTCGCCACAAATTACGATGCCAGGTTTTTTATTTCCAAGTTTTCGTGTTCATCCCCCCACACCGTCTCTGATTCATTGCAGATGCGAGCTTGCTTCCTTCCTCCCTTGGTTGCGTCAGGTGGCCATCTCCACCTCTTCCGCTAACATGCACTGCTTGTTTTCAATCTGCACCCCCGTCACTTTGTTGATACGCGCAACGTACGTGTTTTGTTTCCACCGCCAGCCTGATTAGCTCCGTAACGCTGTTGCGCTCCTCGTGGCTTTAGTCGCAACTATCGCGTTCAGATCTTAAGGTATGCTACACGCATTACATCATTATAATATCTTAAATTTTCATAAATGAACAGTACTACATAAATTAACTATGATTTATAAATAAATGTAAAAATAATTAATGGTGAAATACACTACATGTTATAGAAAAAGTACTTACTTTCAAAAATGGACTGATATTTTAAAACACGAATATGTCACAGGGTCATATTAATTTGTAGTAAATCTTTGTAGTACTTTCTTAGATCACTTTCATCTACGTTACCGGACATTTCAAAGAGATATTTTACTTTTTTCCGAGGTGTAACGCATAAATCACACGTTGCGCTCGGTCGCCATATTCTTACACTCGTGTATTTTCAACGAGTCAAGCGAGTTCCTAAATATGATTTATATTATACTATTAATAATGTACTTTGTCTCCTATTTGGAGCAAAGATTGTCCACAAAATTACTCCATCTCCGCCTATCTGTTGCCATCGCTTGCATCTCATTCAAACTTTTGTCAGTCTCTTTCAAAATGGATCTTCTACAGATCATCTTATGCCTCCATTTCCTTGTTTAGCATGGCCATAGTCTTCTGGTTTGGTATAGTGTCCTAATTTTCCACTGTCCAAATCGCATCCGCAACCGTGAGCATTATTCCGACAACAAATAAAATGGCAGACTTAAACTTTGTGACATTGAAAAGAATTGGAGTAGGCAGGGAGTTAACCAACCTTGTCTTATCCTGATGGTGAGGCTGCCACCTATGGGTCTCAGGCTACCACTTAAATTATTAATACGTATGGCATTTCCTTAGGCTACCACTTACACTTACGTATGGCATTTCCTCCAAAGCACGTGTTAAGGTTATCCCGCCTATACTCGGTCGTCAGAGCCTTCTTAGTGTTAACAGGGTCCAGCGCATTAAGGTGAGATTGATATTTGAAGAGGAGAGGTTATATTATCCATCTAATGGCGTCATATAATGCCCCCCCCCAGGGGACATACATCTAGTAAGTACGTGTTTGGCGAACACGGGGCCCCGAGCTGAGTCTGGCATTACTTCCTCTTACTTGTGCTCTGCTCCTTCCTTTCTCTTTCCTGACCTCCCTTGGTCTCCTCTTGTTCTTTTCGATCCCGACGCCATTAAGGGTAGGGTATCATTCATTTTCCTCATTCTTCTCATTTTCTATCCAACCCCTCATTTTTCGTCCCCCCTTATTCTTTGTCCCCCTTCATGTTATGTGCCCCCCTCATTGCAGCCCCCCCTCCATTTGATGTATGTTGATGCGAGATATGTTTTGGTGTGTTGTAGATCAGGAGGGTTTTTGGTGGGTGGGGTTGAGTCATTCGACGAGTCCCACACGCGGGGATACATGTTGGCTCCCCCTGGTGCGTAGCTGCATTTTCCCTACCTGTACAACTTTTTCGGGCTCCAATGACCTTTGATGTCGACATGAGCCTTAAAGCCCCACAAAAAAATCTTTACTCTACTTTGGAAGCCATATTATACTATTAGCTGATAGATACAAATTATATCTTTTTTATTCATGTATATAGAAAACAATTACACATCTCAGCAATTTAACTAACTTGTAGTCCTAGTCCTACCCTAAATGAGATAGAAGATATACATGAATTACGTCCTCCAGATATGAGGTGAAATAGATTTTTACCTACCTCCTGGGAAGCTTCTTTCATTGAAATTTATCAGGTCTTATTTAGTACGAAAATAATTAGTTCAAATTACTACTCGAGTAATTATTTTCCTATTATATCTTATTTGGAAAAGTGTTGTCATGGATAACAACAATAATAATGTTAATAATAATAGTACTAAATCAACTAATGGCTATATTCAAAAAGAAAAAAAAGAAATATCTAAATTGATGCAAAGATATAAAAACTATTTATGATTAAAAATATTTTAAAGATTAAACATGGCGAAAACTTTGCCAATAGTCGTATTATCAGCTGAAATCATGTTATGATCATAAGTCAATCATTAAATAATAACCATAACTGAGAACAGAAAAGGCATGTTTTCGAAGTGCTCCAGCAATCTGTACTTTACACGTGGCTCTTCCTGTCTGAAAAAAGTCAACTGTCGCAGAATAACAGCAGGTACCCAAATACCTTCTCCAAGATTCCATCTTATTAAATTAAAACCATTACTCCTCCATCGCTTTATTCGTAAGTTGCTTGATTTACAACCGAGGTTGAATGCCTTTCTCAATTGAAAGTGTAGAAGAAAATATATTAACAGTAGTACCATCTGTTGGTAGTGGAAAAGACTCATAATATCTTAACCAGCAACCTATCTAGGAGAATTATAATCTTAAATTGTAATGGGACCTAACCTTACTCTTAGACATCCGTTACGTTCAGCAAACCAGAATGGAAAATAGGAACAACAGTGCTTGCAAAAGTAACAAATTGGAACAACTTGCAGATCGAGAGCAACTTGTAAAAAAATAGCAAAGAAAAGGGAGAGAGAAACCTGGACAATGCTGGTTCCTTCCTAAATTTGCAGGTGTCAAGAATTTCAACTCATAATATTTTTTTCACTGATGAAGTCAATGAACTTACTGAAACAAAGGTATGAGGTAAATCTCCAAATTTGGGACTGCGGTGCTATAGAAAAAAATTTACTGTGTGCTTGGGAGAATAAGCAAGGAGAGGATATACATCTAAGTTTGGTTCTTTACTTGTTTAAATTACGTTACGGGAAGGTAAAAATGCGATTAGGTTTCAATTTTTTTCTCCAACGATTAGAATACTTTCCTTATACAATCTGTATGATTGGAGAGTAAACACAGGCCTATTTTGTATACGTCCAATGTTCGGTCACTCAGAAATTGCAATCATTAAAAGACGATTTTTTTCAGGATCTTCGAATAATTAAACTCTAAATTAGAAAAAAAATTGACAGAAATGTCTTCATCACGAGACCAAATAAATGAGTTAAAGATGAAATTTTAAAGAGTATTTTTGCATTCTCTTAATATATTTTCCTCGGACAATGAGGGAGGTAGTTACTAGTGAATTCAATTCAAAGCTTGTTTTGTAAATTATGAATATTTTACGAACTCTTATGTTCATAACCACCAAAATTTTAGAGAAATGCATTTTTCGATGAAATCTAACTTGAATATTCCATAGAAATCTCTCAGATAACGGTGAACCTCACCGCCAGGTAACAGATTAATCATGTTACGTCGAATGAAAATGGGAGACGGGACCGGGATTCGAACCCGGGACCTTGAGCTTTACGCGCCTATGCGCTTACCAACTGCGCCATCACGTTCGCCTCTCGGGCCCGTCTACCAGTTGGTAAGCGCATGAGC
>NNCF01126165.1:902278-916772 GCA_002313205.1 Laupala kohalensis | reverse complement strand
TGTCCGTCTGTCCGTCTGCTCGTATGTCCGTCTGTCCGTCTGCTCGTATGTCCGTCTGTCCGTCTGCTCGTATGTCCGTCTGTCCGTCTGCTCGTATGTCCGTCCGTCCTTCTGTGAGCAGCGATTCTGTGTAAATGGATGAATCAATTTAATTCGCATTTCGTATTTACGGTAGAATTTACTTGTCGATGCACGTGCTCTAGTTAATTTTTGCTTCAAAGCAAAGGGTACTTCACATGAAGGTCAAAGTACCCTTTGGAATGTTACACAAAAATGGCTCCAACGATTTTGCTTAAATTTTCTGTACGTACACTACAATTAGAATGCTTTACACACGCATTAGCGGTATTTTGCTTGAAAGTTTGGTATAGACGCAGTAAATTAATTTCTGTCTGCTACACTTACACATTAGGTTACTGTTTCAAGAAGCTTCAATAATATTTAGCAGTGTAAATGGACCAAGCAGGCATAGAATACACAATGATATTGATAAAATACATATGAGGACACCAAACGAACTGCTTATATGAAAATACATCAGTTTCTGTCTTCAACGAAATTACATTTACATAACAGTTTTACGATATTTATAAGACTGATATGTCGCTATATGTTTTGAAATAATTTTCCGAATAATTATTTTACTTTCAAATTTCAAATAAAAGACAGTAATAAGTTCATCTAGCGACTTCTAGAAGACGACCAAGGTATAGAGGACAACGCCAGAAATGACCCTTTCACAATATAATTTTTTATATACGAGAAAGATTTCAGAAAGTATGTGCAATGGTTCTGCACCACTTTTTTTTTTCATTTATTTATCACCATGTGATTTTCTTATCTTCAACAATTGTCATTAGAAGGAAACAAATTTTATAAATATCTTTTAAGACTGAATTTAGTGTTACTTCTTTTTTATGCGACATTAAAATAATTTTAATTTGAGAAACAAATATCAATATGAATACAGCAAGGGACGTGGGCCGCGCGTGTGAAGAGTGAGGTAGACCGGCGAGTGTAGGGAAGGGAGGCTGCACCAGTCTTACTCCTCTCCCGCTTCTGTATTTTATGTTTGTTTTATTAAATATCAATACCATCTGATTTTGGCACGTGCTCTGTAAAATAGTGAAAATTGTACGCTACGTTTTCTCATAACTACCACCACAAAAAAGTGTCAGTTTTAAGGATTCCAAAAATACTTAAACATAGACACTGATTATAATTTTATATTTAGAGTCAAGAGAGCCATGTCAAATGTAACTGGCGTTGAATCTTCTCAATTAAAAAAAAAATAGTTTAGAGAAAATGCGAACCTTTTTTTGGGTACAGAAATGGTTAGGTTTCGTACCGAAAATCGGCTTCAAAAGGCGTTAGAATTCACGAAGAAGCACATAAAAAAAAATTAAAAATCCGGGGAGTGGGTGCTCAAGACCCCCTTTTTGTGGAGTATGGGAAGTTAGAGTTCCGGCACTGCTAAATTCGCCAGGACACCACTGATGTGTAGGTAACGGAGAAAGAGAGAGTGAGAGAGCTTGGGAAAACCAAACCGAGTGTAGGAGGAAGTGTACTGATTTGGTTGCAAGTTTATGAAAGGAAGGAAGGAAAAGAGGGCAGGTTGAATGGAAAGCCCGATGAAGCGAGATCAAAGGGTTGATGATAAATAAAGGCAATGGATTGCATTGCTTCCAAAATTTTGAAAAGTGAACTGCCTGCAAGCAAGCAAAGAACCACCACACCATAATATAAATCGAGGAAAACCAGAGTAACAGATGTCATGATGAGATTTCAGAAATAATGTACACAAGTGAAGCAAATATTGTTGAAAATCCGTGGTATTTCTAGGGTGAATTATTTGGTTTTTGTATAAGTATTATTTATATACTTTCAATTGATATCCGTATACACCGCAAACCGTGATCATACGCAGTTTGTAACTGCTTTTTTGACAATAAAGTTTACTTATTTATTTATCTCATCACATCACAAAACAGGCATCGATTCTAGCTAGAGGTTTACAGATGACGATCGGTCCTGCGTCTGTAATGAGGAGTCTGGTCTAAGTCAGATGGTAGCTTTACGGTTCTAATATTCGTTGGATACTGTACTTCCTAAATGTCTTAAATTAACGAGGTTAATTAGGAATCTTTAGAGCTCTAACATTGTTAATTTACGTGACTTGGGCAACATTATTGAACGATGCATTCATGACGATGTAGCTGGATCGATGAATACATCTGCAATACGTTTTGTAGAAATCAGAAACTGATGTAGGTGACCTGAAGAGTGAACTGCGTGTGTGTAGTTGATGTTCTCTCATCTGGTGGTCAGTGACGATTACAGGACGATTCGTACACATCAGTTCACATATAATGAACATTGAAGGGTAAATATAAAAGCCCACGAAAGTTCTGGTTCACACACCACAGATCTCTAATGATTCGTGAAATGTAAATGATTCTCTGCGTAAAGGTGAAGAACAAACTGCACTGTATTTAAACACTGTTCGTGGTAATAATGTATTCTATATTTCAGATAATAATTTAATTGTCGGAGTTCTAATGAGAGTTCAATGTTCACTGTACGCAACCTTGACACCGTTGTGTATATTATCTCTGTAACCTCATCGTAGCCTGGGTTCTCCTCCGGATAGTGACGGATTTTCCATTGGCGGGAAAGTCATTTAAAACTTTAGTTATTATTAATCTCGAATTATCACTGCACATAAAATCCCCGATTCATTTTGGAATAATACACGGATAACAGTATGTATTTTATTAAATATTTTTTATTAGTATTAAATCCGCCACTGGCCTTGAGCCCTTGATTGGAATTGATGGGATGGTCCCTATCTTGTTTCCGAACTGTAACTTACTTTATTATCCCCCACGGGGTCATACGCAGTTGCAACAGTTTTTTCGACAATAAAGTCTATTTATTTATAATCGAATAACACATGCGGTTGAAGCTTATTACACATACAATCACATGCAGTGTCATAGGCAATCATATACGACAATTAGTAATTTTGGCGTTATTATATCACATATAATAGAGTCACTTAATTCTAACGCAAACACGATCTGATACGTGGGCTTGAATTCTCATACGACGAAACACGCTCACAGAAATATCACAATGTAAATAAAAAATTAAAAAACTTATTTGTGGGTTGGGGTCACTAGACGTGAACGATTTGACAATCTCGATTCTCTTAACTCTGACAGTAGAGGTCTACGAAATTTTTTATTTGTTTACAAAATAATTTTACTTTACAAGCAAAAGAAAAACGGATTCTTCAAGAAAAAGTTTGTACCACTATAACAGTTTTTAGTTCACTCATTTTTGGTATTATTTTCTTCTTTTTTCTTGGCCCTTACTGAAAGGAAAGTCTATTGAAAGAAACTGTATTTATCAATGAAACTGTAACAAAAGTATGAGAAAGAGAATTGCCTCCGAAGGTTCTCCAATGTTCAGGTCAATAACTGAGTTTGGAGCGTGCGAAGCTTTGCACAACAACTTCTACAGACATATAGAGATTTATTGACCCACTCGGCCCCTAATCGGGAACCAAGGACGCACGTACTCCCACAAGGAGATTCAAAACATTTTAGCTCTAATCCTCTAATTGGGTAGAAACTTTTAACCATGTTGTTTCCAAGTTGACAATTTCTGAATGGAATCCGCTATTTGTAGCATCCATGTTTTGCTGTCGAATGCCATACGTATTGTTACTTATTTTTATCATTTCTTTTTATTAGCGAAAGTAAATGATTCAATAAACGTTCAACTTACAAGTAAAGACACTGTCACAAAACTCATTTTCTTGCACAGTTAAACTCATTTCTCACAAAATACTGAATGTAAACATACACACTTTTCTAAAATTCATACGTAACCCCATCAGTCTCCAAAATCAAAACTGTTTCGTCGTGTCACGTCATCCAAGCTGGAAAAAATAAAAGAAAACAGGGCTCATCGTTACCTCCCTCGAAACATCGTATACTAAGGATTTAATTTTATAAAAGTATATTACTTTAATAGATTTTAAGATATTAGTGAACAGGCAAGTAGACAATGATGTATTTTGTTAAGAGAAAATATTTTTTTAATTAAATTTTTCATTGTTTTTGAGTTGTTTACCTCACTCTAAAAAGAGCAATTTTCTGTGGTAGAGTCTTCGCTCCGAACGGGAAAAAGTGGCTGAATTACATGAGTTTCTTAACCGAGGTTACGTAGGTTACCCTATTCCCTCTAGACGAATGTCCGTTCTTTCCTTGATACTTCTCAGAAAATCAACAACTCTCCTTCCCAATTTCATTCTCTTCAAAATGTGGCTACGAGAAGAACCTGCCACATAAAAAATATGATTTTAAACTACTGACATTAAGAAAACGTTTTCCAACGTTTTCTGTCAATCTTATTCCGCAAGGTTAACTTTGCGATGGGTGGTGCTTAGATTATAAATAAATAAGTTAATTAATTAATTGTCAAAAGAGCAGTATAAACTGCGTATGACCGCATGGAGAGCTATAAAAAAATATGCTCTTCGGAAGCAAGCAAGGGACCATTCCATCAATTCCTATCAAGGGTCCTAAGGCAGAGGCGGATTTCACATTTCAACACTTCACTCCTAATGATAAGAACAAAAATAGTTCGGTACGTGTTATAATATTAACATAATACCAAGAAATTTGTATTTAATAAATCACAAACAAGTTATTACAGAAGTACGTATTATTATCAAACTATAGATTATTCGGAAAGTATTGTTTATAAATCGTAACTATTAAATAACACTAAATTCGAGATTCATTATTTCAATAGATGCCGCCTCTAGGTAAGAGTCTATCGAATAAGTAAAAAAAGTCCGTCTCTGTACGAACGAAAACCGGAGAAAAATCCGGTTTAGGATGGGGCTATATAATTAATGTATACAACCATGCCAAGGTTGCGTGCAGATAAATCTAAAATGAATAATAAGAAAAGCATGCATAAAAATAGTTTTGAAATTGTTCTAAGGTATTTTGAAAGTACTACTGCAATGGCGTGATAAAGTACAAGACGACTTTAACTTTTATTAAAATCAATAAATTCTTTTACATTGTAGAAACACCTGTGCAGTAGGTAGCAGTAAATTATAAAGAGTTGTATAAAATCGTGACTAATTTTTACTTAACTTATCGTCGACATAATAATAATAATAATAATATTGTCCAGTGTTCCTGGCTAGGAACATAGGTTTTCTACAAGTTTTTTCCATTTTCTCTAGCAATGGAACGTAAGTCATTCCAGCTGCGTCCCTCACTTTCTCGTAACACAGTTCTTCTCCATGAAGACCGGGGTCTCCCTATTCTACGTTGACTTTGTGTATTTCATTGTAGTGCTTGCTCTCGTCATGATGATTATGGTAAATTTACGTGATGTAACAGAATGTTGTCATCAAAATCTCACAATAACAATTATATATTCTAATTCGAAATACTTAGTGCGTTCTATTTAAAACAAACCTTGTTAGTGTAATATAAATAGAAGAAGTAATTATATTTGGAAGAGAGCAACGAAAGGAACTTCGTCGCGTAGGGTTATCTAGTTAAGTGTTATCGACTCCGAAAGCTCAGTGGAGTTGTAGCTAATGGTTTTAAAGAAAGAAGCGAGTTAGAACAAACACAATTACGAAACTAGCAGCACTGACGTCTGTCGGAATGAAACCGCCCACGTTCTCCATTGTCACAAGGACCGACCGCATTCGCCATCATTAATTCTGTGGAGGCGTAAGTGACGTCACAGCCACTTAGAGTGCACTACTCCTGTGTGCGGTGGTCTGAGAATGAACCAACTTATCACGACTTCTCAAGGAAGCCATTTGCACGGGGAAAATGAGATAAATATCTACTCCATGGCAACGATATGATTTCACATATCTTGGTAGCAATGTGTCTGAAAATGGAGGAACTTACAAAGGAGTAGATGATAAAATAAAAAAAGGCCAGAGGAGCATTGAGGAGGATAAGGACATCAAATAAAATTAATAAAAAAACTAAGATCAGGCTATTTAACGTTTATGTAAAGTCAGTACCTCGTTATGGATGTGAAACCTGGCAGGTAACCCAAGAAATTCAAAGGAAATTACAATCATTTGTGAATCGGTGCCTTCGATATATAATGAAAATATGGTGGCCTAGAATCATATCGAATGAACAACTGTGGGATATGACAGGTCAAATAAATATCAACAGGGAAATTAAAACGCACAACTTTGGATGGATAGATCCCACATTAAGCGAAGAAGAGCCATGCAAGAGAGCAAGCACTACAATGAAATGCACAAGGTCAACGTAGAATAGGGAGGTCCCGGTCTTCATGGAGAAGAACTGTGTTAAGAGCTAGAGAAAAGAGAAAAATTGAAAAGACTTGTAAACAACCTATGTTCTTAGCCAGGAATAGTGGACATTATTATTATTATTATTATTATTATTATTATTATAAATTTATTGTCAAAAAACAGTACAAACTGCATATGACCACGTGGAGGACAATAAACTAATTTTATGTTATATTATATTATACAATATTATTATTATTTCGACGATAAGTTAAGTAAAAATTAATAACGATTTTATACAACTCTTTATAAAATTACTGCTACCTACTGCACCGGTGCTTCTGCAACGTAAAAGAATTTTTACAGTTGTCATATATCTTCTCCACGTATTGGATATACACGGAAGAAGTATCACCACGTACATGCGAAAACGTGGTATATCGATTTTCAATCTGAATGAACAGTCCCGAAAAAAAACTATTCAATATTACCGCTTATGCAAATTTAATTGAATTATAATATTAATTCGTTCACCCTTTTTTACTCTTTGTTCTGTGACATTATTATAAGTGGAATTTGCGAAGAAATAATCATATTAATAAAATAAAGATTAAAAAATATATTTACATATAGGAGAAATTGATCAATCTTAAATATTACATGAACTGTACTCGTATATATACAATTCGATAAGTTTTATGACATTTTTAGTTTATAGGGCGATTGCGGGGGGAAGGGTGGCAAGGGCAGAAATTGAACTTATGCGGAAAGTCAATGTGGATATTACACATAAAGCCGAAGAACGTTGGAATCTACCAAAGTAATGGTTAATTTGCTGTTGTAAAGAAACTAGGGTCATCCCAGTCAGCTCTTGAATTTTGGGTCTTCAAATCTCGAAATATTACCAAATTGTGTAGCTTAAAACTTTCACAAATGATGTTTCAGAAGTAATCTTCCTAAGAGACAAAATGTCACTGCATGAATTTAATCTATTGGCAACGTCTATGTGGAGACATTTTTCCGTAGAAAAATAGCTACACATAGATATCCGGCTCCAAGGACCAAAAATTTGTGCAGACATTTTGCATGAAAACACCGTCACAAGGATAATGAGGTTCGAAGGACCAAATGTTAAGATAAATTAGAGAATGAAGAAGGTAGATGAGATGTGGTGAATAAATCCTG
Organism: Laupala kohalensis; assembly: GCA_002313205.1. Taxonomy (NCBI): domain Eukaryota; kingdom Metazoa; phylum Arthropoda; class Insecta; order Orthoptera; family Trigonidiidae; genus Laupala; species Laupala kohalensis. Next base: position 909,265 of record NNCF01126165.1, on the reverse strand, counting down.
GTTGCCAACAAATAATTTAATATGACATGCAATATGAATGTGGAAAGAATGATGAAGATACAAAGCTGAATTTCCGTTATGCTGTGATGAGAGGAGATGATCTGTTCCTTAAATTCAGCTTGGATGACCTGTAGTCGATGTTGCGGTGATGATGCGTTCGCAGCGAGCCGACATGGCGTGGCTCTGGTGCTGCTGTGATGGTGAGGTCGGAAGTAGTCGGTGGACTTCTGGTGGCGCGGTTAACATACTTGACCGTCTGGCATGGCGCCAGATACGTAATGATGAGGTTGCTCCGCAGTGAGAGCCGACATGGCGCGGCTGACACGCTGCGGCGTGAAGACGAGGCGAGTAACTGCCCTGCCTGCCCAGCCAGTCGTAGAGTGGGTTGAGGTAGTCTGACTACCCTGTAAAGAGCAAGTCTGCTAGCCAGTGACTGTCCGCAGGCGAATGTGACGACTATTGAGGGAGCCTGCTGGCGACTAGTGCATCGCTGACTGCGACTGCTTGACTGCGTCAGTCTTCAGCGACGAGTGTGACTGTTCTAGAACAAATGGCTCTCCATCCGTTGCTGAGTCAAGACGCCGCCCGTCAAGAGGCTCGCCGGTCAGACTCGCGCCTTCAACGCGACAGCTGGTGATGCCGAGAATTGCTAGAAAATTGAAAATATCAGGCAATTCTCAACTTCCAAGTTACATTCACCAGTCATCTACATTCAGCTTGTAAATTATGTTCTGTATTTGCCAACCAGCATTCATCTTCTTTTAGGTTTTCAGAAAAGGTCAAGTGGAGAACACTAGAAGTTTTACTTTAAAATCAAAGCACCATTCAACTCAAATTCTAAGAAGCGTTTAAATAAATTTATTAGGTAAACATGTAAAGTTGAGGTATAAAATACAGGGGCAAAAAATACAGAAAATATATTATAGATAAATAAGATGAGCAATTACTTGAGTAATTCTACTATTAGCGTCTATTATATAATGAAAATAAGGAAATAATTGATTGTCTGACCTTTACTTTTAAAAACATTTTCGAGTGAAGATATATATATATATATATATATATATATATATATATATATATATATATATATATATATATATATATATANNTATATATAGTGACTTTATTGCTTTGTTATTAACTAATAACAATATTTAAAAAATTGTTGTAAAAAAATATTTTATTTTTGAAAATTAAAAATAATTATATTTAATTACTAAGGGGAGGGAACCGAATACTCACTCCTATGGGAGCCACTCACAATGAAAACACAATAATCTGGTGTTCGAGCAATGAACAAAACATTTTATTATTCATAGTGACGCTCAATACACAATATACACTACACTGGAAAATTATTACAACACTACACATAACTTCGCCTACTGCGCTTGTAACGTTCTTTTACATGGTACTCACCACTCGCCTTCTTAATTGGAGGTTCCTCTGTTCTTTACCCCCTCCTTACAATTAATCACTTTAATTGTAGCACACGGCCTGCTGACATTTATGTCACAATTTATAGTTCACAAGGTCTAAAATAACATTACAATTCCCTTCTACACTCTTACACACTACACAAGCTGTCTGGTGATGTCGGACGAGATGAAGATCTGTTCAATTTTGTGTTCATGATTTAGAGACTCGTTCTTCGTGCCACACTAATGTTCGTTCTTTTTTTTCTGTCTAAGCGATCTTTTTCATTCCAGTCACCTTCTATGTCCGCCACATTTTGGAGTTTCCCGACTCACTTAGCCTTAATTTGCTTTCGTCTTTAGTCACATTTAATATTATTAACTGTATGAGTCCGCCTCGCATCTCCTCTGACGGATTACAGTGGCACTTCCCTTCGATTGTCTAAGCTGTGACGATGCCTTCTCTGGCTTGCTAATTGGCTGAAATGACTTTATTGGCTCATTAACTCCTAAAATGTTATGTCTTCGCATTGTTCGAATCGCTCACTCGTTTGTCCTAACTTGTTGCACTGTACGAGTCTTATTGGCTATTTCAATCACCCGTTTTCTGTTGCCTCACTCTACAAAAAGGAAATCTCGTAAATTTTTCTCTGGCTGACTCGATAAATAAAGTGTTGCAATTTTATCACTGTCTGTCTCACCAAATAGCGGTCGCCAATCTTTACACTGCAATGGAACAACAATGAACTCCCTCAAATTCGTCACTGTCTAACTCAACAAATGAATTGTTGCAAGTTTCTCACCATCTGGTCTCAACAATTAAACTGATGCGAATTTCTCACTGTCTCACGGTCACATAATACACTGTCTCAAAAATTTTGTCCTCTCTTCTCTCACAACTGCACACTGCCAAAAATTTTCTCCTCTCTGCTCTTTTTGCCTCTGTGCCCTAATTTTTTATAGATAATTTTGCGTCACGTGACGTTCCCCCTCTTAACAGTCCTTGCTTCTGCTGCCAGATCTCGGTTCTTTTCCCCCTCTTAATTTTAATTGGTAGTTTCCGAAAAGATGTATTTTGTATTTTCCTGTTTCCAATCATTCCACTAGACTCCTCCCCCCTTGATATTTCATTGGCTGCACCCCCCTCTCTCTACTTCTAAGATTCTTTCCTCGAGATGAAGGTCTGTCGGCCATTTTGTTATTTTTGTCCCTGTACATCTGCGCGGGCGGTATGCTTCTAAAGACTTCGGTTTTATTGTTTTATTGCTAGGCGGCATTCGACATCGACCCTTTCTAGCTAGCATTTGTTCTGAGCGTTGGCACTTCTTTTTGAACCCAAATTTTATTACATTCTTTTGAATTTTTGCTATCGTGTGTTATGGCAGAACCCATGGTCCCAAAATTTCACATTTCTAAAAATTCTTGTTGAGACTTGCTTTTAGGATTCATGTCTCCCAAGAGACCTGTGTCGCGAACCATTTTTGTTGACCGCTTGCCTCAAACGGAATATTATTTCCCAAAGCAACGTGGGAAAACGTAATATTATTTCCCACGTTGCTTTGGGAAATAATATTCCCTAACATCCGGTCTTTTTCATGAAAGATGCGTGTTCAGACTAGCAGGGTACTAAAACATGTGTCCTGCTTCCTATTTCTTTTGATCTTTTTTAAATAAAGGTTTTTATTGCGGTTTGTTCTAAATTTTGCCCCACGTCTTTCTAAAGATTCCTGTTCAAACTTGTGTGTTTCTGAACACGTGTCCTGGTCTCTACTTTTGATTTTTCCAAATAATAGTTTTTATTGCGTTTTTGTATTCAAAAACTTTTTACTGAGCTTTTGATGTAGCACCGCCTTGCTAATCTTCAGACCACCCAAGTCTCTTTCAGCGAGCTCCCATGTTGACCCATGCTTTTTATGTTAATATTTTGAGAACGCGTGATTGAATTTATATATATATAGATATATGTCATATATATATAGATAGATAGATAGATAGATATAGATATATGACATAGATATATGATATCATGTTCAATTGTTCTGTTGTTACGTTTCTTGTTATAATTTGTTGCACGTGACGACGACTCAAACATTAATTCGAAACGTTTTATTGTGTAGAAAGCACAAAATAAATGGTATTCTTCCATCAAAGTGTCGTTAAGTCTTGAGTTAGTTCTTTATTGCCACTAGATAAGATATAAAATTATGGATAAATCTATAACAAGATGATTAATACAATGAATTAGAAGAAGAAAAGTATCACAGAAACCATAGAGTGATAATAGATACAATATAAATGAATTTATTTAAAACAACAAATATAATTGAATCTAAAAGTATTGGTGCAAAAGCATTGCACATACTTTCTCATATTTGTTTCTCCGTCTGCAGCATAGAGTGAAAAAAATTCTATAGTGAAAGGGTCATTTCTAGCGTGGTCTTCTGTATAAGACGGAAGAGCAGACCTGATAGCTTGAGCCATGCCACGTAGTGAAGGTATTTTATTATTATTATTAATTTTATTTTTATATTATTATTATTATAAATTTTCTTACTGTACTTAAAAAATTTCTTACTAATTGAACAATTAAATCCTTGTGTAACACAAAAATTTCTAGGCTTTCATGGGGGAACTTCGAAATCACACCCGTTGCAAAGAGAACGAATGGTACAAAGTTCACCCTGCCTACCTTCCACATCTTTTCACTTTCCTTACTCAAATCATAATTCTTACTCCTCTTATCATTCATTGCTGCCTGAATATTGTGTGTGTTAGGGATTGCTACATCAGCTAGATAGGATACACTCCTCTCTCTAACTCGTAACACGATATCAGGTCTGTTATTATCAATGCGTTTCTCATTATAATATTCCTATCATAATAAAGAGAGTATCTTTGGGACTCGAGCACCGGTGATGGATCTTACTAATAGTACGATATTCTCTTTTGTAACATCTTTAGTTTCCGACTTATATTTTGGTAAATGATGGTAGCGACTTGATTGTGTCTGTTATTACTATTATTATTATTAAATGCGTTAAAAGATAATTAATTCTTAGATGAAAAATATTCAGGACATTTGAAAACAAGTCGCCAGGTCACTCATACTACACGAAATTTCTTTGTCCATTGTGGTCGTATTGTAGTAAGCAGAGCTTGGAGTGGGATGGAAGGTGAGGATTTGCGCGTGCACTCAGACCGTGCCTTGTGGTTTCCTAACTTGATTGCCGCTCGGGCGATCCTTCCACCCCAACCAACGCCACCCCCACCCCACCGCCTCTGACATGACGCATTAGTGTGCTTCTCTCTTCCCCCTTCTCCTCCTATACTCCTCTAGCGTTTGTTTCCCCGAAACACTCAACGACGCTTGCCAACTTAATCTCTACACATTCTGACCTTTCCTTGTGTTGCACTCCAGTCATGCATTATATCATCTATTGCATATTTTTAATTAATTTATTATTTGATAGTTTTTTGGCTTAAAAAACCAGACATAGTACAATTTCAAAATTTGCAAACATTTTTTGGGTGGATTGTTTCTTTTTTCCATCTACATCCCATTGTAGAATACACGATCAGCGACATTTTTTAAAAAAATTTTTGAGAAATTTGCTGGAGGCTTATATTGTTTTTGATAAAACAAATGTTATCTCCTTTCATTTAACCGAGAATACTAGTAACTGTGGCTAATATATATTCCAATTTATATTTTGTATGTTTATTGTATTTACTTTTGAAAGGAAAAAAATTGTTTTATTATAGAACAATGAAGAGGTACTAGTTATACTGGAAATAATAATAAATAAAAACTGGAGTGTGGATACTGAAAATGTCAATGGGTTTTCAAAAACTTTCAAACAGAAGATTTTTTAAAACGTAAATGTTATAAATGTGTCGGAAAAGAAATACTTATGAATTTGTTTGACGACAATAGTTTCAAAAATATTGCTTAACTCTCAGAAATATTTAAAAAATGAATGATTATGTTCTTCCATTTTGTTTTGTATCGGAGAACATATTTAAAAAACCGTAATCAGAATTTCATGACAGATCCAGTTTTCGTTACATTCTATCAATGTTACAAGGGATTTTTATAGCAATTTGAAGAAAACATTCTTCTGTAAATCATTTGTATTTTAGGAAACTTACGACTTTCGAATTCCATCTGTAGAATCGTGCTATTTGTACCTGAGATATATGAATTGAGACCTGTAACTTTCATTCGTGGGGCAATCTCCGGTAGTTTGTCAAAGATATATTGTAAATAAATACGTCAAGGAGTGTTGCCTAAATAGGTTAATCGCTTGTAGAGAGGTTTATTTCTATCATATCCGTTACTTGTGTCAATATCTCCTAATCAAATAAAGATATCGAAATGCGGTTTTCAGTGAGATTAGTAAGACAGAAAAACTACTTGACATATATAAATTATTATTAGCTTTTTTTATCTGCAGATGCATTGATTTTTTTTAATGGAACGGCATACATATTTCAGCTTTATTTCAAAGCCCCCAAAACAAGAGTACAAACACACAAACTGAATTTAAACGAGAAAGTGTTTGGTGTACGAGCGAGGAGAACTGGACGTTTTTCACACAGCGATGAAGGATCTCATCCAGGTGTAAGGAAATGTCATATTCCTAGCCATGCTTTATTTTAGGATGTATTAAATTATTGTTTAAAAATCTCGAGTTACAATTAACATTTGTTCACTAATAGAAATACTTTGGCATAAACTCGAGATCTTCATTCTACGCAATACCATTGTAAATTCATTTTTAATTCCTGTTCCTACCCTTCGCATCAAGCCCTCTCTTCACCTCTCCATTCCCCCTTTTCCTTTAGCAACTCTCCCACTCGTGTCCCTGTCTCTGGCTCGCATGGCGGTCAGCGGGGACGCGCTCTCTCGCATGCTAATACGGAGAGGCGCCGCAGCTACTTACCTGCACTGATCTATGAGACACCCTCCCCCGTGCTCCCGTCTTTCCCCGGCGTCTCTCCCGTTCGGGACGATGAAGGCGGGACCGCGTCGTTGGCCTTCGCCGATTAATCATTGTCACGTGAAACGGCGCGCGACCACCCGCTGCGGAGACGGCGTTAGCAGGGTCCTTCGCAAAGACCCTCGCTCATGGGGTGGGACGGGGATGGATGAGTGGAGTGCGTGAGTGGATAAGAGGATGTAGTACTCGGAAATGTCATACGTATATTTTATAATTTGTTCTCTGACAGTTATACGTGAATACTTATGATCCTTATTGTAACAATACATCATGAATTTAGTGTTATTTCAATTCTTATGATTTTCAAACACTATACTCAGAATAATTGATAGTTCGATAATAATTTGTACGTGTAATTTTTTTGCGTTAAATTACAAACTATTGACATTCTATTAGTATTATAACTCGTAACTAACTTTTCATCTTATCTAGGAATTTTTGCTGAAATTTTTGAATCCGCCGCTGCCTTAGGACCCTTGATCGGAATTGATGGGATGGTCCCTTGCTTGCTTCCGGAGAGTAAATTAGTTTATTGTCCTCCATGTGGTCATACGCAGTTTGTACTGTTT
>NNCF01126165.1:870539-896694 GCA_002313205.1 Laupala kohalensis | reverse complement strand
TATATATATATATATATATATATATATAACACCTAAGTGACTGTTTTGTTCATTTAACCACGGAAAACCTACGGTTAGGGCAAACGCGCCAAGCAAGAAAAGAGAAGGTTACTGGGAGCCTGTAACAGAACAAGAGAAATCGACGCCAGAATCAAATTAATTCGTTGAAAGAATAAAATATTTATATAGAGAGCAAATAACATATACAGACATACCAATATAAACCGATAATATAAATTTATGTTTACATATTAACCCAAATATACGTTCGTATACATGTACCAATATTCACATATGTTCACATTTTTCTTCTCTACGTGTTTTGTTACTTTAACGGAAATAAATAAATATATAAACTATCATTTATGTAAAGCACATACAAAAAATAATTGATTTAAGAGTGAAATGAATGACGCAAATCGATTCTCATAAATCTATTTTACGCTGGGTTCGAATCAATATCCTTGGACCGCGCAGTCCAAGTTACCTTAGCCCGTGTGCCATTTTCTATATACATTCGATCGATCGGGTCTGAACGGAATGGGGTTCGGAAAAATGCTGCCCGACGAAGAAAACTAACGGGTCGTATTTGTTTATTTTTATGAAACGCGATATTTGATAATCGTCCACAAATTTATCTTATTTCAAGCTGAAAAAGTTAAATAGTACCATTCTAATTTAATAAATATTTTTGATATTTAGTATTATAATAAAATGTTTTTATAATTAGGCCAGTAAAAGTAGATAAAAAAAGGGGGTTTATGGAATAAATTCGGACAAAGCAGGAAATCGCCTTAATACCTTCATTTGGTCCCAAATACATGGAATCTGAGTTTGCACCACCTCAGGAAGTGTGCATAACTTTTGGCAGCCAAAATACCACGAAATGTTTACACTTTTTTTCTTTTTTTATATATATCTCGTGGTTAAGAAATGTTTTTTTAGTAATTTAAATTTCTATGTTTCTAGTACTTTCATGACTAACTGTGATAAAAGACGAGGCGTGATCTAGAACAGAGCTTTTTGAAATCGGGAATGGAATTTCATTTAGTTTTTCTGTTCAGTGTTTGTGATGGTTAGATCTCTCTACTGTTACTATTCAGATGATACGCGCATGTCGGGTGTCAAATGGGAACTCAAGTGTGCCGTGCATTTTTCAGTGTAAACTCAACACATTTTCAATACGACATTCTCACGTCTCATGTCCTTCTAACTCTGTCTTTTCCGCACACTCATTCCTTCTCCATTGTCGATCCTCGTTGTCTTCCTTTGACTATATATTTTTCTCCTAAATCGAAAAGGACGATGTAAGAGCGCACATCGTATACAATATTGCATTCCCAGCGTCCACTTCCAATGGGCGTGAGAGGTACGCGAGAATGTGAAGTACGAGGATCAGAATCAGGGGCTCAAGTTAACATTCGTCACAAATACGAACTGGTGACTTTTGTAGCAGCGATCCACTTTGGCAACAGTAATTCCATTAATTCATTTGCCTCATCCAAATCCACTACAATAGTCAGCCTACTCCTCTTCAATCCTCTTTGTGGTAAATGAACTTCGTCTTGTCTTAGATCTTGTTTCAAAGTTGAGTTGAAATTTATTGCTTCCACCGATATTCAGTTTCGAAAGCCGATATTCCATTACGATGAAAGTATTATAACTTTTGATCACTGATGAGGAATTGGATTAGGGTTTACGGGCATTTCATTTCTGATCGACAAACATTTAAATTGTGGTTCGACTTATCTTTGACCTTATATTAATATAAATTTTATCTACATAAAATAATTTTTTACCCCTCTCTGTATTCTTGCACGACTTCCAGAACATATGTGATTTGTAGTAACTCTTGTGCTTCAAAGTATCGTTGTGTACCATTGGCAAACGCTTTTACAAGTACCTGCGACACAAGGCGTGGTATGTTTGCCATACTTGGCGTGTGGTTAACATACGGGGAGGGATGTAGTTCACGGTCGAGATACTGTCATACGATGACGAAAAGGAGGGAGTTAGGTTCTATTATCGGATTTTTTATTATAGACCCCACTTTGAAATGCTGTAGATGCCACAAAAAAATTGTAGAAAAAACTAATTAACGCCATTAAATTTTTCATGTTCTTCTGCTTATACTTAAGTTAAAAAATGGTTCTTAGAATGAATAATACTGTTGTAAAAACAGATGTTCCAGAAAACGCGAAATTTTTACCGTTTTTCCCGATACGTAGACTTTACTAGTTTTTCTAAAATAAACTAAGAGTGACAAAAATAATTCTTATTCATCAAATATTGTACTGTTGTATTTGTGACAACATTTATTAATTTCAAGCTTTTGCATGCAAAATATAACGAGTTATTAATGTTTTTTGAAAACGACCAGACACATTATTAGGGAATAAAATGTATACTATCGCATTCAGAAGAATGTCATGATTACGTTACAATTAAATGTAAACGTTTAAAACTACTTGTGTAACCTCCAGGAAGTGATAAATAAAACCATATTTTGGATAATCTGTCAGAGCAGCTTTTTCATCACGCGTGTTGTTGCCAGTGCGTATTCAGTCAACAGACCGGACTCACAGCTGACAAAACTATGCCAGTCAGTGGGGTGATACGCGCGGCAACAAAGCGCGTTACTGAACTCCATCGCTGCTCGATAATTGAAAACATGGTTTTATTTCACTTGCTGTCTGAGTCTATAATAAAAAATCCGATAATAGATGAAGGTCTAAGCGTTTTGTGATAGTTCTATGTCTCGCTAAGATGATTAAGGGAAAATTAAGGGATATGTAACCAGCTCTAACTAATATTGTCGACTATACAATCATATGAGATCGTACCTTAAGGTCTGCGCTTCGAGCAGAATCAAGACTAGTTAGAATTTAATGCACTGGTTAATACACTAGGTACAGAGTAATCACAAAATAATCAAGGATATTTAGAGTAACTCAAAATGAATAAAGAGATTTTATATGTTAAATTTTATTATTGCAAGTAAATTCCAATTTTTTTTTACAAAACCAGATGCATTTACTTATAAAGTTTTTCTTTTTATAAGTGTTCAATGTGAACACCCGGAGCAGAAGAGTTTATATCAAAACAAAATGAGATTTCATCCCAGACGACGCGTAGTAACCATCGAACACTACTAGTAAAACGCGCTTTGCCCATAAGCCAGTGAATTATGATTTCTGAGCCCATACACCGACGTATACAGGTTGCTTACGGTATTACGCATATGAGGTAAGCAGACAGAACAGAGTCGTACAGCTCACAAAGCATTAGCAGGTTTTTTGCCCGCTTAACCACTGTAGACGGGTTGGTCTCGAAGTTAAATCGCAATCCAGTAACATATCATTTATATTTTCGCGTATGAAACAATAGTTGAATCACAGAAAATGCCACCAAATCCGGAGTCGTCGCATAGGAGAGACACAAAAAATTAAATTGAATTGATTGACGCTGATTTCTCTTTTAGTAGAAATTGCTGAAGGAGGTTTTTTCTTTGTGTGTGTAACCACTAACTGCGACTGTGCAACAATTGCAACAAGTGTAACAATGTTATATGTTTATGGAACTACTGATAGTGAAGGTGATCACAATTGCCAGATGTAAAAAAAAATTGTTCATTCGAAAAATTAAGAATATGACATTATTACGCTATCTAGATGGTGATCGCTGATATAAACTAAATTCACGGGCCGTTGATTATTTGTCGCCTTAGGCTCGGTATATCGGTTCGAAGCCGACGCATCATGTACATTTAAATGAGACCATCTGCACATTCCGCTTTGCGTATTTTCCCCTCCCGTCGGTCATGTCCTGCTGCGTTCGCTACGGGCTGCACGTCGTGAGGAAATGATAATTTAACAAACAATGTCTTATGGCGTAATCCCCAGATTAGCAGACATGCTTTTGCCATGAGCGTGGCCGTCGGGACCTCCTTTCACGAAGGCTGTGCCTTGAGTAGTTGTCTAGACATTTAAACCAATTAGAATGAATTTAAAAAAACCAGGAGTGAAGTGAGAAGCCCGCTTATTCAAATGCTTTTTGATTCATCTGGGACGTAATTAAATGTTTGATTTCATTTTTATTAAGCAACCAATTTCGTAAATTTGTCCAATTTGATGGAGACAATTTTCTGCCTTTGAAGAATTTACCTTTCTTAACATTTTATAGTGAATTAACTAAGAGTGAATTATAGTGAATTAATGAGAAACACGCTGTTTCTTAACATAAAATAAATGTTTAATTATTTTTCTTAAGAACATTTATTGATTTACCTGTACTATTAAGTTTTGTCTTTAAAGAAAACAACTTTTTATCTTTTTTGCACTGGGAGAAAGATGTCCCAAATTTCAAAAATCTATTTCTTCAAAAAAATAAATAATTCAGATCCGAAAGTTAAATGGTTGGATTGAACTAATCATAAATTTGACAAGTTTATACGTATTTCATTTACCAAATTCTGAGTTGTTATATGCGTTAACGAGTTAATTACAATTTTTAATCGTTATGTTGACAATTCCTCTGCGAGACGTTGCTGCTACAATTCCTTTAAAATATATTTTGAAAGAAGGCATCGATCACTGTGTATTTTGCAAATAAATATTGAAAAACGAAAACGTAAATATTGATATTGTTCAAATAATATTACTTATTTCAAATTAACTCTTGAAACAATTTGTGACCCTTCAAAACCTTTCAACACGTTTCGAAATGAATAAAATGAATCTTTTTATTACAGAAGTCTGTATTCCAAATAATATTACAAATAACTTTAAAATCTGATCCAATTAATTACATTGTTGCAATTTAATAACATAAGAATTCACTGTCGTAAAACGTTGAGAAAACTAACGTAAGTTAACTGTGCTTCTGGAATGAAAAGCATCAGTAATCAAATTTAGTTGATTTGAAGGTATAAAAATAAAACCCTCTGCGTCATTTTTCATTTGGTACAATCAAACAATTCATTTTAGAGAAATGGAAGGGTATTTAAAGTTTTACACGGAACCTTTCTCCAATATTTTTATTTACAATTTTTCCTCATGGAAAACTTTTTAATGTCGGTAGATTGAAACATTTACGTTCATCTAAACGAAATATTATATAATGGTTTGAAAATTAATCACAATATTATTTTTATGAACACCGTTACTCTCCGACATAAACGTTCTTTACTTGCGAGAAATTTTAACTTTTTTCTACTTCCTCCAGGGAACTAAATCGACAGTTGACATGAAGCGCACTTCCTAGAGCCGCGACTACGCTGCAGTCTCGCCTGTGCTGACAGATCGATGCGGTAGCAACGGTTGTGTGCGTACAGGTGAAAAGTTTCAAGGCTGCGTTGCTGATCTGACGTACCGTAAGTCGGAAACGCTATGTGGAGACCGAGCCTTATAGAACAGATATCAAGAGACCCGGTCGGGTCTCGCCGCTAATTTCACTCTCCATAGCAACGCGTATTATATAACAATTCCACATTCAAGAAAATATTCACCTCGTCTTATCTGAAGGTCGTCTTGTCTGCGGAAATATACGATACATCGATGGTACCAACGAGGAGTTAATTGAGTTGATCACACTTGATATTGTATGTTGAATGTCATCGATGTCTACATGTAACGTTAGTTAAAAAAATAATAATTGTGTCCCATTAGCAAAAAAATTACATATGATTGTTATATGATTTTATAGGTCTAGCACAAATATCAAGGCTTGGAGACACCTCCTGACTAATCTATTCATTTTATTTGAAGGGAAGCGTATATTCAAATGTGGATTACTCAATTCCCTTGTTGTCAAATTAAATCATCTGAATCTGCTTATACAGTAACGGGAAGTTTTGGAGCGTGGCAATGCTGTTTCCTCCTGTTACGGTATTTCTCGTGAACAAAAGGATGAGTGAGTGAGAGAGAGAGGAAATCTCATATTCACCGTACTGCTTAGAGTGATTACACTTATGGTCACATTTCAAAGACAGGAAGTAAATCTTGATTATGAATAGAAAATGTGGATTTTTTTAGAATTTTATATTACTTTCCATAAAAAAATATTGACATGAAATCGGTTCATTCTTTTTTAAAAACTATTTTCTATAAGTCTAACCTTATACAGTAATTTATAATATAACATTTGAGTAAAAACGTTAATTTTGTATATTTAACAGAATAGATATATACTTGCTGTGCAATATAATTTTTATTTTCCAATCTTTAAACTTATATCAATTATTATACTTGATAGACCCTAACACAAATTGAATATTTCTTTGCGTTCTCATATGTTTCTATTTGTCATAGTAAATCGATTTTAAAGATTGTTCTTATTGCAAATTAATTACTCGACTTCATTCGCAATCGCTTTCTTCAATTATTTTAGATACTGAAATAAGAATTAATAAAGTTTATTCTTACGTTCACGAAATGTGTTTCGCGCTTTCAAAGACTGCTATCAACAACTTTAGTTTGTGAAAGCGTTCTTATGACATACTGTTCTTGAAAGTTGGTAACTCTTTTTATGAATTTTTCTACAAAATTTCCCGGTAGAGATCCGTACAGAGAGAGAGTATGTGGGAGAAAATATTCAAAGTCAAAACTTGCGTTTCCACGTCTCGTCTCGTTGGAACTCGGCGCAAGTTCAAAAGCGATGTTGCGAGGGCGTTCACGTACGATTACCCGCGTTAACAAGTAGGCTGTGGTCGGAAAAAATCTCAGAAATCTTCGTCTGTTTACGCTATATTTACAATTAAACGGGCTCACTTATGAATAAAAAAGCAACCAATTTCAAAAGTAGAAAGAAATGTTAGCGACGTGAAAATACCATTTTCGTTATATTTAGTCAAATTAAAGTGTAAATACTTGTAACGTTCTGAGTGATCAAATATATTTTATAAAAGTATTATGAACAATGTTGGTGTCTTACGTCATAGAAGTATACTGTAAGAGAATATACGGTGGAATACTAATTCAATACAGTACGTCTATTCAGGGTTTAAACACACTAGATTTTCAACTTTTCAAAATCAAAATTTTTGGCAATAATACTAACATAGGTCATGCTTAAGCATCGGTTCTTTTTATCAAAAATGTATTTTTCTTAAAATCTTATATTTAAATGATAAATGTTACATTAAATCTGTGTCAGTATAAAATGTTTTGTTCTCTTCACTAATATAACCCTTCAAGTGGAGAAACTCTTCGGCTGCCTGTCCAAGGTGATATCGTACTCCTACGCCAGTGACTTTGAATGCATTCCATAAGAAAAATTACCCAATTTTTGTCAATATTTCATTGAACCTTAAATTAACATATCCATTAATGTCAGAGGATATGTCAGCAAAATTTTGAATTCTAAAGCTACTTTGAGTGCGCATTACACGGGAAAAACAACATCTTCGAAAAAATTCTGTATCCAATGAATTAATATTTAGTTATTGTTTCAAACAGAACACATTTAAAACATGGAGTACGTATCTCAAACTATGGACAAGTCAGTTCTTTAAAATGTTATTAAATATAACTAACTTTTCTAGTGATGAAAATGAACACAACTTGCGACAGTTAGGATAATAATCTTCTTTTTAAATGTTTTATTAAAAATGAGTGAAATCAAAGAAAGGGTTTTATTTTGCACATAAGTGCAGGTCTGTATCCAGAACTTCGGAAGATCTAGATATAGAAAATAGAAACAATAATAGCATTGCTATGAGTTCAATTACTGTAGTGATTTGACAACGATAAATCTCTGTATGCGTCTACAGCGTTGATTGAGAGATGGGGCACGTCTTCACACCTTTTTCTTTATCTTCTTCTTCCACCTCCTCCTTCCCACCTTCGCTACCAAACTCTCACCTCCATTTCCAAGCAACTGCTGCTGTTCTCCGTAATTCTATTAGCAACAAGCGCCTGGGAGTGGCCCTCCCGGCAATGGATCGCGAACCCTCAGCCCTTCCCTCTCTCATCTTCCTCCCCCTCCCTCCTAAACCTACCACACTTCCAGCTGCAGAAAGCTTCCGCTTTATACCGCATTCTCTATCCACTCTTCCGCACTTACGTACCTTTCACCAGTTTCCACCACATACCCACGATATTCTTGTTTGTATCAACATTGTTAATTTGACCGATCTCAAATAATGATACCCAAATAAGGGATCTTTTCAGACACCGGTATATGGGCTGCTGAAAGGGTTGTCGAACTCAAACCCAGGAAATTTTAAGCCCAGGAACTTTTAAGCTCCGAGACTTATAAACACAGAGACATTTAAACCCATGGTCATTTAAACCCAGGGTTATTTAAACCCAGGGTTATTTAAACCCAGGGTTATTTAAACCCAGGATCATTTAAACCCAGGATCATTTAAACCCAGGGTCATTTAAACCCGGGGATATTTAAACCCGGGGATATTTAAACCCGGGCATATTTAAACTCGGGGATATTTAAACTCGGGGATATTTAAACTCAGGGATATTTGAACCCAGGCAATCATATTGCAAGATCAATAATAAATTAATATTTTAAAGTAATTACTACTATTTTATGGCGTTAAAAATGAATTAGTTAAACCCATCCTGATACCTCGTGCACTACGACTATACAAAAATGGTATCGAACTTGGCACTATACGCAGATGAGTTAAGCACTACGCCACTCTCTCATTTTCCACACGTGTTCACCATTATCATCCAGGTCTGCAACACAGAGGTTCTGGAACACATCACCATGCACGGAATGCCGCGAACACTTCCCAATCTGAATGGTATTAATTATGAGAGAAGACGTGACGTTATTAAGAGTTATGTGGAGCCAATCCTTCTTCCGTGAACACGGAAGAATTGTAAGCACGGTCGCTTATTTGTCTCGTTTATGCTTTCACGAAATATTTGGGACATATCATGCGAAATGAAAAATATCAGTATTTGCAATTAATAATCGAGGGTACAATTGAGGGACGATGAGAAGTCAGGAGAAGGGGAAATTCCTGGCTGCGAAATGTAAAGCGAATAGGACAGAACTGCAGGATGTGCAGACACTAATCCACAACGCAAGGGATAGGGTTGAAATGAAAAATGTGATCGCTAACATCCATTAGTGGATATGCATCTGAAGATTAAGAAATGTCTGATTTAAATATTTTTACCCCAGTTTGTGATAAAATTTGATTCAATTTTGGAAACTGACATTTTAGATCATAATACTTTTCTATTTTTTAAAATATCTTAGAGGAATTCAACATATTTCTCTCCTATTTCCACCGTCTGGTGATCTCTCCGCGGAATCTCCTCCATAAAGAATACGGGGATTTATTTACGGGGATTTATTTACATCGCAGAAGATTCATGTTTGGAGCAGGGAATAAAAGAAATATATGGGAACACGTCACATCCAAAGTAGCGTCAATTGAAGGACGGTGAGGGTCCGGGGGCTGGAAATTTAAGGGCGAAGGGAGCGTCTGGAGCACACGAATTAGGATCATAAATCGAACTGTGCTGCTCCTGCTCCCTTTGTTCGAGTTAAGTTCTCGCATCGGAAATCTCGGAGAAGGAGGCGAAAGAGGAACGGACCTAACAGAACGCACACGGACTGTGGAGAGAGACGGAATGGAGTTTTGAGTGATACTCACTCTGAATACTAATTCTATGTGGTTTCTTTAGTGGGCGTTTTGTAAGAAAGTCGTGGTGCGTTTTCCTGTATACCTAGTAACATAATTGTCAGACGAACAATTTGTATTGAGTTTGCATTGTTTTCCTGTATCATCTGGCCCATCGTGGCCTGGGTTTTTCTCCGGTTTTCCTCCAGGTAGAGGCGAATTTCCTTGGGCGTGAATGTCATTGACACCTTTGTTTTATTAATCTCTAATTTTTAATGCACAAATATCTACTTTACTTTGGAATAATAAATGGATAACAGTACATAATTATTAAATCATTTATTTTATAAATATTAAATCAGCCACTGCTCATGGACCCTTGATCGGAATTGATGGGATGGTCCCTTGCTTGTTTCCGGAGAGTAACTAAGTTTATTGCCATCCACGTGGTCATACGCAGTTTGCAACTGCTTTTTTTAGAATAAAGTTTATTATTATGTTTTATTATTGTATTATCCATACTAATAAAAGTGAACTACTTGGAATGACTGTAGCCTGGAAATTGGGAAAAAGTAATTGATGAAATTATTTGAAATTTCTAAGGACTATTTTTTAAGGATATTGCAACTGAACTGCAAAGTATACTTAATATTCATGAATTACAAGAGCTGAAAAACCATTAAAATTGGCCGCTAATCAGTGGATGATCACTCGCATGACTATTGATTGTGAAGCTCACTAATATTTCCACCAGAGTTTACATAGCGTGACCGAATCGTAGAAGAAAAATTATATAGCTTCATCACAATACGGAAATGTAATTATTTCCCATCACAATACGGAAATGTTCTTTATTAAGTGCATTTTATGTAGCTACATATTTTACGTTGTAAGTATTTCATGATACAGAATATAATATAGTCTGAATTTCATAGATATGCAATTTTTTTTTTAATTTTCAAATCTTGAATATTGAATTGACCGTTTATTGCACTTGAAGTAGCGATTTGCTGGATTTATCTCTTGAAATGATTTGTTCAGGAAATTCCTAGTCAGAATCACACAGAAATTTAACCCATAGTCACGTGCAAAACATTATTTCTTCTTTCTCTGTTACTTCTTTGACTTTCAGCTCAAAGGGTGTGAATACTTTATTACTAACCCCTGATGTTTTCACTGGTATAATTTTAGAAAGAGTTGGTTCTCATGAGTTAAACATGAGATTAATTTCATAAGCCATGATATATTACTACATTGATTGAGCTGCTTCTTCCTTGTAATGAAGATATTAATTAGTGTGTTCGTGTACGTAATAAATCCGAGTACAGTGGAGTCCCCAAATATATTTCTGAAACCATAATGGATTTGGTGAATAAAATCATTCTTATATTACTTAGGCATAAATAAAAAATAAATATATAATCCCACTCATTTCAAGTCAAGTTTTTATTGTAAAATTTTTGTTTTTTTGTTTTTTTAAGGTTAGTTAACTCATTCTCACATTTGTTTACATTTCATCTCAGTTTGTCTTTCCTCCAAAATAGTACAATTACTATATTCTTAATTTGATTCGTTTTTGGCGTAAGTCTTGCGGATTCTCCGTATAGAGGGTTTAGAGTAAAAGTGCTCGTTAAAAAATAAAGAAAAAAGAAAAAAGAAAAACTTTAATTCTGTACTCGACGTATATGCACGTCTTCTGAGTGGGAAGGTACCCTCCCATATTCCTTGACCATTGCGTATTTTAAAAATTTTACTGGACTATTAGAAATTTTTGTCTTGAAGGTAATTTGTGCAATGCATCGCATATTATTTGTTCAATTCGCTCAGATTTAAATATAATACATGAACATAATTTTAATTTTACGTTCTATTTTTATCTTCAAAACGAAGACACGCTACGGTCTTTTATAAATTAAAATGTTTTAAAGATTTTAGAAAACAGAAAAGAAAACAAGTCACTCACAAATTGGACGAAATTATTCGGAAGCTGCAATCGTTAGTCACGAAGCATATCAGGGAGGATGGAGGAGGGCAAATGGATTAATTTGAGATAAGGAACAATATTCCGGAAACTATCGAGTGAAAATTTATAAGAAAACTTCTACTCATTTAATTCCGTTAACTAAAGTCCGGAAACGATCGAGTCAAAAGTTACAAACCACCGACCTCAGTCGGGTTTGAACCCGCTAACTTGGTATTAGTAGACCAACCACTGAGGCCGGCAGTCAAAAGTTAAAGCGAAAATCTGTCTGTTACTTCCGACAGTGGAATACATGTGCTAAGATTGTAGGGTAGAAATTCCTGACGAGCAGAAGAGGCTGGGATAATAACTCACCTACTCCAATGCAGATGACGTACTGTATCGGTGTACGATGTCTGTACTGCAGGCTTCAGTCTGCGCTTACGAGTTGAAGTGGCACGTTGATCAGCCAAATGGAGTTTTACCCGGTTACGGATCTTGCAGATATGATTTTCGTGCATGGCAAGCAAATGGAAGCAGCACAAGCTGAAAGGTTATATAGGGCCAAATCCACGTAGGAGACACCCGGCTCACACCATGTTTCCACGACTGTTCCAACGATTAAGTGAAAGAGGGCAATTGTTACCACAGTACAACGACCGAGGAGGACGACGATCTACATGGACTCCCGACTCAGAAGATGCAGTGCTTGCTCGCGTGGATGAGGCGCCTGCAATCAGCACTCGATCAGTTGCACGTGAAATGAATGTTTCGCACATTACTGTGCGGCGAGTATTAGATGAAACGCAACTACACCCCTACCATCCACAGAAAGTGCATGCTTTGAGTCCTGCTGACTTCGCACCTCGTGTTGTGTTAAGTCAATGGGTCTTGCAGCGCATTGCAGTCGATCCTCACTTTACTGCATATGTACTTTTCACAAATGAAACCTGATTCACCAGAGACGGAGTGGTAAATAGTCACAATAGTCATGTTCGGGACGATGAGAATCCCCAGTCTACAGTTTTGAAGAGCCATCAGTCTTAATTTTCAGTGAACATGTGGGCAGGCATAGTCAATGATTACGTACTAGGCCCGTTTCTTCTTCCTCCCCGCCTAAATGCAGCAGTGTACACAGTGGTGTTCAGAGATGTACTACCCAGGTTCCCAGAACACATCCCACTTGTCGTTTGTCAACGGATGTGATTTCAACATGATGAATCCCCACCTCACTTTGGACCGAGGGTTCGTGAGCACCTGGATCAGACATTCCCTGCAAAGTGGATAGGAAGAGGAGGAGGTCCTGTTTCGTGGTCATCTCGTTCACCTGATCTCACCCCACTTGATTTCTTCATGTGAGGCCGTGTGAAAAGTCTTGTGCATGAGACACCTGTCGAGACTGAAGAGGATCTCATATCGAGACTGTTCACACGACACCGGGGATATTCGAACGGGTACGACAGAACATTGTGCGTCGACACCATGCCTGAATTGACGCAGGGGGATGCCCTTTTGAACATTTGTTGTTAATGTAGCAGCTTGTAAAACTTGTGCATGTAAACGGAATTAAATGAGTAAGATTTGGCCTATAACTTTAGACTCGATTGTTTTCGGAAAATGGTTCCTGATCTCAAAATGATCCATTTGCCCTCTTCCATCATCCCTGAAAGTTTGTAACATCACGGATTATATATATATATATATATATATATATATATATATATATATATATATATATATATATATATATATAAATATATATATATAACAGATTTTTACATTCGAGCGTTCTTAAAATTTTTCTTTACATCACATCTTCATTTTCAAAGCCTTAGCAATTTTTATACATTTCTCTCTGTTCTGTCCAGATTTGTATATGATTAAGTGACTATACAAACAAAAATTTAAACATGAAAAAGCATATAATATATTACAGTATTGATTAATTATATTTAACACCTCATTTTATACTACTGGGAGAATGAAGTTTTGATTGTGTTGAAGGCTAACTTCCAACTTCATATTGATTTTCTGCTGGATAATGGGAGCGCGTACACTCAGATCTGGTGCTATAAATTGGAGGAAACACTGGGTCGGAAATTGGGCTCTTCTCTTGTTGCCAGATTTATTGAGAACGAGTGTACGCAGCTCTGATGGGGTGCACGAGATGCAAATTAATGGTTGTGGCTGAAAGTCGATTATGTTTTTGATTAACGCGATTTATCGATTAATTTCGCGTGAGAACGTGATGACGGTGTTGCTAGAGGTTACGCACAATGGGCTGTGTTTTGATTCTGGCAGATCCAAAGTTTTTTCGAGTATGAGGGAGGAAAATGTATGCAATTCTCAGAAGACAGAAAACAGCAAATAAAATAGATAATTTACGTGTAAAATGAATTGTAAAAATTAAAAAGGTTATTATTTTCGTCAATAATGAAAATTAATGGTTGACTTGTGATTTATATTACTTAAATTAAAAAGTAATGTAAGTATCGCAAGTTAAAAAATAGATGTTGGAATTGACAAAAAGGCCTTCCACATCTTTATTCCTAGTATCTACGCGCCGAGAAGGTGTGTGATAACTACGGTCTGATGAAAAGAGCTGTTAGCCGGAAATCGAACCGAGCTTTTCTGCACTGGTCGCAGAACTACATCAATTACACAAATACTTCTCGTGGAGATTTTTCGTTATAGTATACCATGTCGATGAAACCCTCCAATTGGAAAGACCTAAAAGACGTGTTGTAGTAGTTTATAAAACTATCAAGTAGTACTAACTAAATCTAAATGCTTACGAACCTACAAACCTATATGAACCATGGATATTTTTTTAAAAGTCCTCCATCTTTCTTAGTTCCAAATATTTGAAACAAAAAAAAAAGTTCGAAGAATACCTCAGTCAGGATTTCTAAACAAGTCATGTTAATTTGAAATCTGTTATTTCCTCATGATATAACGTACAATACGCATGCAGTGGAAGAAAAATGAAAGAAATCGGTACTCACATTACAATCTCCTACAATAAAAATGAATAGACTCTTGCGCATTAACACAAGTTAAAATCTGCCGGAATGGGCAGACCTGAGAAATTATTCTGTTTATCTTGAACAAAATTCTGAATCCTGATGTTCAGTTAGCCTTCATTCTCAGTATATCTTACCCATTGTCTGCGTATTGGGTTCCCACAGAATGTACTCTTTTCTTCTCCTTTCTCTTCTTGTCCTCCTCCTACTCTTCTTCCTCCTCCTTTCCATACATCGTTTTCGATAACATTAGGAGAGGGCAAATGGGGACGTAGAAGAACGGAGAGAATAAGGTACAAGCCTGGCATTTGTCTGGACACAAAGCCAACCCAGCGTCGGATCGAACCCAGTATCTCGTACTCTAAAACTCGTAGAGGGTGAAGCCGCGCATTTGAACTCTACGATTACTTAATCGTCATAAATTTGCAGTTCTCGTCTATTGAGAAAATTAAAGGAATATATTACTTAAAATATGACTGGACTCTAGTTAAGGAAAGATGTTATTTGAGAGAAGTGAACAAGATTCATAGATATAACTCTAGTTTACAATTAGAAAAAGATAAATAAATCGATCCATGTTTACAAATACATACATAAAAAGATAAATAAATCGATCCATGTGTATTACATAGAATATGTAAATAAATATATAAGTTACATGTAAAAAATTTGATATTTGTAAGAGCTCGAATGAAAGAAGAAAAAAATGAATTAGGTTGGCGTTCTACAGATATTGTACTAAGCCGCACCGATTACGTCAAGATTCGTATTTAATATTACAATTTTAAATCTTAAGAGGCAATCATATGCATGCATTCTTATTTTAATGAATCATTAATGAAACTAATAAATTGAGTGGTTTGTGATAAAATATAGAGTGAATTTAAAAATCGAAGAACTCACGTTCCTATACCCAGCATTTAAAATGTTCAAACTGCCTGATTCGTATAATTAGTTATCTCTGGTGAATGTTTCATAACCTGGCTGATGGTGATTGATACACGTAAACGCCTCCTGAATCTAAATCAGATTACGTTGATGTCTGCTCGAGAAGAGCAAGGCTTCTCCATTCCGCCTTGGCGTCTCCTTAACGCAACGTAGATCCTCGTTAGTCGCTTGTCTGCGCTCTGGCGATTGCCCTTTGTTCAGCACGTCGCGTCTCCTGCACGGCCACCAGGCTGCGCGCCCGCGCCGTCAGCGCTTCCATTGAGTCCAAAGGGCTTGCAAGCAGCTGCGGCATCGGCATGGGGCGGTGGCGGTCGCCCAGAATACACCCTTGGCCCAGTTGAGAGCCATCTTGACAGTATTCAATCGTAACATTATGGTTGCAATAAGCATTTCTAAACATCATTAGACTTATTCAGATAGCATAGATAGAATTAAATCATTGAAACATATGAAATAAGCAGAGTAACACGTACTTATCATGATTTCATCTCTAAAAACATACCTCTTGGGCCATTTAAATGAAATCATTGGAATTATAATTGGTATAATACATTGCATCTTATGGAGGAAACACTTTTTAAAAAGACCAAATTTTAAATCACGAAAGTGATGGAATTTTATTTTGATTTGTAATAAATTTTCTGTAGTATTTTTACATCACTTCTATATATAGGTCGCCGGATATATCAGAAAGTAATTTCACTTTTTCCTAGGTTTGAAGCATATATCACAGAACCTTTGCGTTTGGCCGCCATGTTTTAAATGCTTTTATGCATTTCAAACTAATAAATAATAATAAATAAATTTATTGTCAAAAAACAGTACAAACTGCGTATGACTACGTGGAGGGGAAAAAAAACTAATTTACTCTCCGGAAGCAAGCAAGGGACCATCCCATCAATTCCGATCAAGGGCTCTAAGGCAGAGGCGGATTCAAAAAAATTCAGCAAAAATTCCTAGATAAGATAAAAAGTTAGCTGCGAGTTATAATACTAATAGAACGTCAATATGTTTGTAATTTTACGCAAAAAATTACATGTAAGTTAGTCAAGCGAGTTTCTGAATATTGTTTATGCTATACTATTAACTGATACATAGAAATTAAAGACTGTTCTTTCGTCGTTATAATTCAGAATGTTGTGTTATAAATGAATTACAATAAAAATAAAGGAGACTTATATACTTTTCAATAATTTGACAAACATGGAGCGCTGGTCCTACCTTAAATGATAGACAGTAAGAAAAAATTATGACAAATTTTTAGAGTACATAAAGTATAAATGGAAAATAAAAAACTGCCTAAAATAAGAGATGAAAGAAGTGTCTGTCAAGGAATATTAACCATGACGAGCAGAAGAACAGAGATGAGGAACCTAGTCAATATATTACTGTTACATACATGTAATTTATGGCGTCCAAATAAATTAAATTACATTTGATTTAAAAACATTATATTAAACATTGCGCAGTATGTTGTGGTCATAAGATGATTTTGTGACTGATTTTCCGACGATTTTGAGCTCTCACTTTCCATAGGACGTGATTTTTAATGAGTAAATCCTCATCCTTACTTAATACGTGAGAGTGGTAAAATACGTATCGCTTTGCGAAGTTTACTGAACTTTTGATGGAATTCAGCCGAGAAATTGTTTCAACGCAGAAATGATCAAATAATATACTACATCGTTTAAAAAAGTCATATGCTAGCTAAATAATTGAGCTAAATAATAGCTAAATAATGTATGCTCTACGTTAATCTTTGTCATGACTGATACATCAACGGAGGGAGATACCATTAAGATTCAAACTAGAAATATGAGAAGATTTTTCTGTACTGTAGAAGCTTTCTAATTTTTAGTTCTATAATTCTCAAGAGGTAACTTCGGGTGAAGATGAGTTTTCTAATTTTGAGTTTTCCAATATTCGCTATATCTAAAGAATTGAGATATTACCTCAGTTTGTGTTTGTAAACGTTGTTAACTCAAAAATCTAAAAACATTTTGTAGGCTTTTCAGTATTTTACTTCAAACAAGGGTTCAACTTACGCGAAACTTATTCTATACCCCAAATTTCTAAATACAACTTCGAACACTCCTACAATTTTTAAAGGGATCGAATATTTTGTCTCTTCCGTATATTATATATACATTTGTATTTTTTAAATATTAAATTTACGTATTTTATGGATATCAAAAATATTTTGCTTGATTTTTTTATAATGTGCGTATGAAACTTTCTAGGCTTCGAAAATCTAAATGAATAAATAAATCTTAAATGATTACACACTGTAATAACTATTGAAAATATACGATTTGATTTATAATCTCCTGTTCAGAAATATATTAGAAAGTGATGAACGTAGCAAAGATGTACAGAAAGTATTTAAAAATTGGTTTGGTGTATTTAACCAACATTTTGCATGAGAGTATAAAGAAGTTGTCGAATTAATATGATGGAGAACGATGTAATATGTGCAAAATCAAAATTTACGTGGAATATGTGCAAAATCAAAATTTGTATCATAAGTCTTGAAAGTAATTTTTGCCCTTTCAGTTAGCAAAATGTACAGATATTCAGCTTCCCCATTCATTGACGATATCATTTTGAACTTCTCCAAATTATTACGCAGCAGATGCAAACAGCGTGTGGGTGATATTATGTTAAAAATTAATTAATAACAAATTGAATCTAATATGAAAGTAGTTTCAGTTACTCTTTAATATTTCCCAAAACTCTGGAACACCGAACAAACAATTTGAAAATTTTGACTGAAATGACGATTAAAGCAAATTGATGAGAGCCCGTAGTCCCAGTGTTATGTAATTATCTGTCTAAAAACATACATATGATAAATTCTGTCGTGTAACGTGTGGTTTAATTATTTTTAAATACAATTTTAGTACCTGCGAAATTAATGCTTTGTTTGTATATTCCAGTCGTTATAATCAGTTTTCATTTAAAAGAGTTCATTCGGTTACATAATACATGGTATGGAATAATGCTTTTGGAAATATTTTACTATTTCAAAGGTTTACCAGTGTTCCCTCATGTAACGAATTATATGTCATTAATCATTCTTTTTGGTTTTGATGAAAGGAAATTTTGAAAGACCGCAAAAGGGAAGATCTAAGGAACAAAACTGACTATAACGTCTTCATTTTAAACAAAAATCGCTCACTTATATGTTATATCTCACTTTTTGTTAAACTTTCACAAACGACCATGTTCTTAAATATAACTGTTTTTGTAATGATGTGGTCAATACAAATTACTACCATTTGTAAACACTTGTTGCTCATCATTAAACACATTCAGGACAAAATAAAGTTTAAAATTTCTTGCGGAATAAAACTTAAATTTTTTCCTGTTGTTGTCTTTCTTAGGAATAAACATTAAAATCTGATTCAATGATAGGGAGCAAATCTTATTACACTCTCTGTAGGGAACACAAATTTTTTTTTGTTTATTTTGTATTGTTGAAATTGATAGTTCATTCATCGTTGGGCACCTCTGAGCAATTGGACCTAACTATAAACTCTCACCAAATTCATGGAAGCTCTCGTACCATGCAATCCATCCTCAAAACCCTGCATAACAATTCCCTTGACAACCTCAAAATAACAATTACCTGGCATAACAATTCCTCAAAATAATGCCCGTAAAATAATTGGTAACTACCGGGAGAGTCACTACTATCTCCCTTGCTGCATCAATAATTTGCGTTAAACTTTATTTCATATATGTCCTTAATCATATCATTACAACCTAGACAGTTTACAATTTTTGAACTGTTCTTCATCATAATTCATCTCCTCCGATCCCACAACGCATGTTGGTCACCGGCATCACATGATTCATCCATATTCATTCAAGTGTACCCTCTCTAATACATTCTGCTGGCGCATAAGTTCATTCTGCCTGATTCTGACACCATTCTACACTATTTATTGAAATAATCACAAACTTTACAGATTTGTTACTTGATCAAGAAACAGTAACATTGTCTATCCTAAGCCTCCTTGTCTATGTTTTGCTAAAGCAATACAAGAAACTAATTGCATTTCGTTCTCTGTTAGCGCTTCTCGTCTTTGCACTGCACAACTTGGCCGTACTAGGCGTTGCCCATCACTGCCAGCGAAGAGGCATGTGCATACCTATCGTCCTTTCGGTAAGACTGACGTATGCTTCCCATTTTGCTCGCATATATCATGAAAGCTTTATATTTACTTTCTGTCTCTATTAATTTCTCGCTTATTTTCGTCGTTAGTAAGTCGTATTTTCCATATTCTCAAAAGTAAGAAGCCCATTTCAGGTGATCCGTGTTTTCTTCATCCGCTCCAGCATACACATCCCCCTTCATCTCTGAAACAAAATCTCTTCAAATATTGTCCGAAGTCCCCGTGTCCTCTTAAGAACTGTATCATAATTTTAGGTGGTTCGAACCATTTCTTATTCTTCCTTGCCTACCGTACGTCTGGTATGTATTTATATGTTAATCGTTCTTTGGTGCTATTCTTTCGTCTTATTGTCCAGCCTCATACTGACACCGATCACTGAACCTGGACACTCACGATGAGGACCTCGGCGTCGACACGTGTATCGAGTCAAAACTCCGCGTGTGTAGCTTAAGAAGCGTCGATGGGTGGTCCAAGCGACAGCTTAAACCACCAATTACACCCGTCATTTGATACCATTAACTCATTCCAGGTTGGCTTCGTCTCGTCTTTGTCCGCGTCAGAGAATGCGTAAATCTGCCACTACGAATCACAAAACTTGTTGCAACCGGTGAATAACAAGATCCTCTCCAGAAGGTATGTTTTAACTTTCTCATATACGTAGTATACAAAAAGTTCCGTATTCGTGAAAATATTCGAAAGCGAGATTTTGACGGAAATATCCATTTTGGAGATCCCTGATTCTGAAAAAGTGGTATTTTAGCATAACGTCCGTCCGTCTGTGCGAGCAATTCTGAGTAAACAGACGAATATATTTAATTCATGATTCGTATTTACGGTAGAATTTACTTATTGTCGATGCATGTGCTCTAATTCTTCTTTCTTTAAAACAAAGGGTACTTCACATGAAGGTCAAAGTAGTCTTTTGAATACTACTCAAAAACAACTCCAATGATTTTGCTTGATTTTTCTGTACGTAAGGTACAATTAGTATGCATTACATTCGCATTAGCGGTATTTCGCTTGAAAGTTTGGTATAGCCGCAGCAAAATAATTTCTCTCTGCTACACTTACACATTAGTTTACCATTTCAAGAAACTTGAAGAATATTCAGTAGTGTAAATGGACCAAGCAGACGTAGAATACACTTTTCGTAAACTGAAATGAAAGATATGATAATGACAAAATACACAGGAGGACAGCAAACGCACTGCAGATAAGAAAATACATCAATTTCTGCGTGCAACAATATTACATATTACACTCTTACGATATTTTGTCACTGTGCTACAGATAGAAAAAAGTATTTGAAAAAGTATGTGCAATAGTTTTGCACCACTAGTTTTTACTGTCACACCTCTATGTGTTTAACGACCATAACACTCACTTCTCTCCTTGTCAGTCCTCTACAAAGGGTGAGTGAAATAAAACTAGCCCTGAAAATATTTATGAAACTGACACGGCATTTACCCTTGATAATGAACAGGAGAATTGCTCTTCACAGAAAATTCTGCAAAAGGTCAGCTTTGACGTCGATGCAACTCAATGCTCCTTTTATCAAACAGCATGAAACGTGTTGCAGTTCTACTTGAGATGTAGCAGCAACAGCGTATTCGATTTTTTGCTGTTGTATCTCTCCAATGTATGATGATTATTTGAGTTTACCTTACCTAGAGTTCTGTATAGGAAAAAGAGGCGACAACTCGAACAAAATTCCGAGGAGGACTTCGGCGGATCTTCTGAGCGCGCATCATTATCTAATAGGCACATACCGTGAAATGGTCGCTTTTTGTTATTGTTTACGTTGGTTTCTCTTTGCAATGTGAACAAAATGGCTGTCACCTAGCAGGACCCAATCAGATGACGCGACATCCATACCCGTGGTCTCTCTATCGTAAAAATATCTCTAATCTCTCTTCAATTGGCCCTACATGTACTAATCAGGTGATTGAGGTGGCCAAAAAATTTTACTGCCTCTGATGATTGTCCTCACCATATCGAACACCTCACGCACTCGATACAGGACTCTCGAGGCAGTATCCGCTGTTTCTCCGCCTTGTTGAAAATATCCATAGTCGTTCATATTCTATGAGTTTATCCACAACGGATTCTGGACATAAAAGTGTGGTGGTAGAAATAAAAGTGTGGTGAAAGAATCAGGATTACAAAATTTTCAAGGCCCGTTTTATTATGACCATCTTACTTCGAGTGGTTACATGGAACTGATTACTGAACTTACCTTGTGGTTACATGGATGAGCAGGTCATATGATCTGAAGCTCATCACAAAATACAAAGAAGTTTAAGAGAAAAAGTAATTATAAAGATTTATGTAAAATTAATAATTTATTTATTTCGAATTTGCTGGTTATATGAAGACTGATTTCCCTAAAATTTACTCAGAATTGTAGTTTCTTAAGGGATTCGACTAAAGCATTGCACATTGGACAGTAAGCATAATCTCTGAGGCAATGATGGTATTGCGTGAAATACGAAGAAACATTTGTTTTGTTTAACTATTGGTATTGGTAGAAAATTGCATTATCTTTGTTACTATGGATCTATTATTCTATTCACACACCCTTCTTCCGGCACTTCACAGAATTCACTTCCTTCCTTCCTATCTCACTTCCTGCCTTTGGCAGCTCTTCTTCCGTCTATCTCATTGGCAGCAGCATTTGACATCGTGTCGACGCAGCACTTGTTTGTGGTCTAACAGAGAATCTCGTAGAAATTCCTTTCAAACTAGCACGTTTTCATGTACAATTGTTTCCAAATAATACTTTTACACCATATATGTGATTTGAGAGACACGCATGGATAAAATGAAAAAGGCTCGACACGTTTTTTATGCATCGTTCTCCAATATAAATGGCACTGAAAGGTTATCTTCGTTTGAGAGCACTCAATTCTCTTTGTTTAGATCTTTTTCAGATCTTCTCGCGTTTGTTGATTTCACAATGCATAAATCTTCGCAACTGTCCGTTCAACAACATATACTGTCCACCACGATCTTATAATTGATTCGTATCCTCGTTAAAATCTATTGCTAGCGAATTGTTCCAATTCTACGGTATATCTGACTAGTCTGTCTATTCAAAATTCTCAAATCGTTCAATACATTTTCTCGTTCTTACAATCAAATCAGTGCAAACTGATTCTTCTCCGAAGACAAACTCCAAATTGTTCGTTTCTCTCCAATTCACATCTCTGTTTAGAGCCCCTGTATGTATACCCTATAATCCTCCAACCTCTGGTGTCTCTATCCCTAATAAACACTTTTTTCGTAAATTATAACTTCCGAGTATCTACTCGAGGAGGTGATTGCATCGTCTACGGCCAAGATAAAATTTTGACACACCAGGACTCGAACCCGGGACCACCTACTTTGGCTGGAAGTGTGCTATAGTCGAGTTTACGTAAGAGAGTACACCAAAAACATCAAGATGGCTGACTCCGGGCGGCCTTGAGTGGTGTTTCAGGGCAGCCACCACCAATATTTTAGAACAAAAACCCGACACTCGCTTTGACTTGACTACATAATATCGAACAAAACACGCACAAAATCTGTGCAATTTTGGTCCGATAAATTAAAAAAAAAATTAATTGAGCCCTTAACTAAAGATGAACTCGCAATTTTGAATAACATAATATTACTAATTTTAATTGGAATCAATTTAGTATTAAATGAATTTTTGATACTACATGGAAAATGTGTCTGACAATGTAATGGTAAGAAAATATTAAGCACCCTAGATAGAAATCAAATTCAAAGCACTTTATGAAGTACAAAAGGATAAAGAATAAAAAGTGTGTAAATCAAATTATACAATAAATACTATATTTATTAAATTTATTTACTATAAATACAAAGGAAAGAAGAAAAAAAGGGGGAACCCATTTACATTTAATGCTAGGAAGCAAAACTAGGGACCATCCCGGTGTGACACCTTAAGCGATTGAATAAAACCTAGCAAAACCCCAATCAGGATGGCGGCTTATTGCCGAACAAGAATAAAATTTACAAATTATAAAATAACATAACTCAACAGAGACCTACTGAAATACAATATAAATAATGGAACCTAAACCTAAAAATACAAAAGAATAACAAGACTATTATAATACTTATAAGAATTAAAGAAATTTTTAACTATAATATATTTGAGGCTTCACCGCCAAGAGGGTCCTGGTTCAGCACCTGAAACACAAAAATCAGGAAGAGGTGTAGCCAATGTATCATCATCATCACTGCTACTCTCCTCATGAGTGATGATCATCTCTTCCACTTCAGGGATCCCTTCCGCTTCAAGGACGTAGCGCTCTAGAATCAGAGCCTCGGTGTGTTCCACACAATTCTTCCAGACACCGGGTGTAATCTAGAAGGAATCATTGTTAAGCTGAACAGTCTTATACATAATAAGAAAATAATGATATGAGACTTTAAAAGTAACATCTAACCCAGTAACTAACCCTTACCTGATTAAGTGCTTCAGCCCAAACTTGCTTGGTGCGATCCAATCCCTGGCCTGGCTGTGATGTTATGTGTTTGTCATAATACCTAAAATAAACATTATTATAAATTCAGTAACATACAATTCAAATTGTAATAATGTAACTATGCAAAAATTATATAAGAAAGAAATACACAAACAAATACCTCTTGGTGAGACCCCAGACCAACTCGATAGGATTTAACTCGCAGTGATACGGGGGTAAACGAATCACTTGATGACCTTCTTTCACAAGAATATCATCGACCACATACCTGCATACCAAAATTAATATTAACTCATGACATTAATATTACTTCCTTAATGTAAGATTATAAATAGTTAAAATTACAAATTATCTGTGTTATTATGAACTACTGGTCTAATATGTCATGAACTATGATTGAACAAACATTATTACATAATTAAACACAGCCTTATATAATTACATGCAGAATAAGATTCAGGACTTTGAATATATTTTCATACTCAATAAATATTAACTGACCGTAATAAAAGATATTCATTGTCTATTAATCATACATTCCAAAATTACTAGTCAATTGTTTAATGATATGAATCATAAAGATAGCTTTAAATAAAATTACTTTAAACTAATTTTATTTCCAGTAATTTAAATAAAAGCTATAAATAAAATAAAAGAGAAATAGTTTTATATCCTCAAAATATGACACCAAACTGTAAATTGATAAACTTAAACTGATAAAACATATAAATATTATTAAATGAATACAATACAAATAAAATTAGGTAGAATAATAAATATCTATCTAAAAGTAAAATAATAATGTCTATACTTCTGGTTTAAAATGGGTTCCACAGAGAGTCAGGTATATAATGCCTTATCTCAGGGTTGAATGTAGTGAGTATGGGATGATGACAAAGTCATGCGACGTGAAGACTGATGTACTAAAACAGCAAAAACCCACGTTAACATTCACATAAATAATAGATCATTCAATAATTTCNGGTGGGTTGTTTCTCCAACAATCTCGAATGGTAGGAGGCATTATCGAGAACAACCATACAGCGCCCCATATTTTTTAGACCAGCAATTAGTTTCTCTCTGGTCCATTTCTCAAAATTTGTGCTATCCATAGCACCATGATAGTCATCACCAGTTTTCAAATTGGTGACAAAAAGTAAATCTGCATCTAAAAAAAAAAGGGAAAATTACTCCTAAGAATCATAAATATTCTTAAAATTTCTTATTCAGTTTTTGATACTTACTTGACACAAATCCTTCCTTACTTCCTGCATGTACAACAACCAGCCTCCTACTTTCTGGGGGTCGCTTAAGCACTGCCTTGGTTTCACCTGGTTTACACCAAGACTTTGAGGGTGGCTTTCCTATTAATATCACACATTAATAATTCACTACTTCAATAAGACAGTTACAAGTTGTGTTACATTGTTAATTTAGTACCTTAAATAATTGAGTGCTATTTATAATACTGTTAACTGTAGCCTTACCATTCATATAAATCCAGGTTTCATCTAAAAATACAACAGGCAAAGGGCATTCGCTTCTCATGTTCTTGACATACTCTGTCAAGAAGCATGACCTTCTGAAAGTGATATCACTACTTTCTTTTAGGTGACAATACTTATCTCCTTTTTTCCACCTAAAGCCTAGACTTCTAACAACTTTTCTCATTGAAGAGAGAGAGCCTTTAAACAAGAAAACTTCAGGATTTTCCCTAACAGTTACAGGGTACCCTAAATCAACACTGGATTACTTATTTTTGCAAGTGTTATTTCTGAGTCAATCAACAATACAACTAGTCATGAATGATTACTAACTTATTGTTAGATACAATTTACATTATTAGCATACAAATAACAGGATATCATACCTTTGCGAAGATTATCATAAATATAACGCGATATGGCTTCCTCAGAAAAATTGTCTATGCCCGTAACAGGATAGCTTCGCTTCCT
>NNCF01126165.1:856873-869153 GCA_002313205.1 Laupala kohalensis | reverse complement strand
ACCAGTATCAAATATACTCTTTTCACGAGGGTCATTCTTAATGAACGAGTACATGTGGAAAATACTCTTCTGCAGTGAACTCTGAACTGCAGGAATCCTTTTCGTTTTCTCGGCCATGGTTGACAAAAGTAACACACGCTCAAGAAATTATTAAACGATAACACCTCGTCAAACGAAGCACGCACGTTAAAGTTTCCGTGTGGAAATTTTTGGAGTTTGAATATTCTATGGAATCCAACCGGTATCTCAGCTACTGAGTGCGTTATTAAGTCATATGTAATCAATAGGTCTTCCCCGCGTTGCTGTTCCGTTTCAAGAAGGATCGCCATTGGAACGTTGAGTGGGGAACACTCCAGATATTTTTGTTCGTGATAGTAACAGGTTCCATAGACACTCGAGAAACAACTGTAACAAACAGACAAATTCTCTCTGCAAAACGTGACGCGCTAAAGCGGCGATGAAGTCGTTCTAGGGAGAGAAGGTAGTGACAGCTCTACAACTTGAAACTGCCATTTCGGAAGAAATGACGTAGTTACCGTGCGATAGTTGAAGTTGTGAAGCCAGTTGGAAGGGCAGTTAGCAAGGGGACGTAAAATGTAAAGTGCGCTGAAACCGTCGCCACGTCAAAATATCTCTCCACAAAAGAAAATGCTTTTTAGCGTTAGATCCCAAGAGTTGTGAAGGAGAGGCTACGATAAAATTGGAAAGGTATTTTAATTATTCTCGATTACTATTAATTGCAGTTTGTTTGAGAGATGCATGCGATTTTGCGATCAAAATGCTTAGTAGTTGAGGACGAGGGTACGGAATGGTAAATCCAGTGTTACATGCAGAAGCGGATTTAAGCACGGTTACATAGGCGCGCACGTACGGGCCCGCAACACAAACATATTCTAACAATTAGCAAATTAATAAAACTATTTCTAATTTATAAGACAGGACATTATAGTGCAGAAAACCGTGTACCGAAGAAAAACATGTACTGTTATCTAATTCGGTGTGCTTTTCTTAATATATTTTGAAAAGCAATGTCAATAAATTGTTTTGTAAACTTTAAAGATTTTCAATTTTATTATTTGTTATTCATTTTATCCAATACTGAGCAGTACAATTTTTTGCAACAAATCGGAATTTTTTATGTTTATTTGATGGATTTTAACAAAATATGCGCTTCCAAACGCGATTTTCAAGGTTAATGAATTTAAAAAATGTCGGCCTCCCCTCTCCAACCCCCTTTGATCTAGGGTATTCCATACCCTCCTCTATTTCTGGAGGGCGGTCACCACAGGTTGATGAGCCTTGGGTTCTAGAGATCCCAAATCTACCCTGCTTACGTAATACTAAATACGCTTACAGAACCCGTAAATTGTACTAATTGACAAAAATTAATAAAATCGTATGTAGCGATTCGGACCACCATACTCTAAAAATACGATACGATAACCCTGAAAAAGTAGACAAAGTATCATCCCTCCACTTCCCGACAATGTAGGGTCTTCTCGAATTGAATCCGTAGAACAACAGAGGTTGGGATGGGACCAGACAGATAAAGCACGATTATACAAAAGAAATATATTGAGCATGCATTAAAATATAATTTTTTGTATTTTAATCAATCATCGTAATACCGAGTGTGATAATTGAATCTGACATTAATTTCTTTCAGCGAAATAAATAAATAAATAAAGGAAGGAGTGATTCACCATGATGGTTTTAACCGTGGATTTCAAGAGATAAGTTTATTTCTTTCGGATGAAAAATGGAGGGTGAAGGTAAAGTGGAAATGAATCTTGGTGGAAATATAAAGAAAACCCACACTAGTCGCAATCGACGCTGTCCCAGATGAGTTTATTACGGAATAGATGAGAGAAGCAAATAAATCGCGAGAGGAAGTTCATCCTCGGTGACATCAAAAGACACGATGTGTACACGGCAGTGAGTCTTACGACACACGCTGGTGATGAACACCAGAGAGAGATCGAGGTTGGATGGTGATCGGCATGGTGCTGTTCGACGCCGTCACCTCTTCCTCCGGCGGACGGCAATATTCGATTTGGAACCGTAGATGACTTCTATTTGTGGCGGAGAGACGCCGCGCCGCCGCCGCCGCCGCCGTTACACCCCCACCCTTTCCATCCTCACAGCTCTGAAAGCCCACCTTCCGATGCCTATTACGTCTCGGCTGCTTCTCCTTCTCTTCTGCTGCCACCTGCGCTGCTTCGACGGATTCTCCGCCAGGAGCGCCAGTGCTGCCGCATCTGTCGGCGAAGGGGGATTCCCCGGACGAGTTACGAGGCGAGGCCTTGCGATCAACTCTTGACATTTTCGCATTTTGCGCCATTCCAGGTGTTTGCACCGGCTAATCTCCTCACGGATAATTTTATTTACTTAATTATGTTTATTTAAACCGACAAAGAATTTTACTAGTTGGCTCTTAAGAGTTTATTAATGTGTAGCAACTGAATTCCATATTTTTGTTATCGTACATGATGCATGGGGTTAAATGTTGTAGAGTATTTGGATCATAAACAATTAAACACAGTTTATAGTTCCAACGTTTGGGACATTTTTATCATTGTTCAGAGCTGTTTATAACCACAACACAATAACCACATTGAATTGATATTGGGATGAGTTGATTGGTGAAGGATGTTGAATGATATTGCGTATCCATAGTTATGTCAACAATGAATGATAATATGTATGAAGATGTTAAAGTGTTATTGTGTTTAGGTTGTATACGGCCATGAAGACAAATAAACGTCCGAAACGTTGGCATTATAAATAGTGTTTAATTGTTAATGACCCAAATACTCAACAACCTTTATCGTATATTATGTAGCAAATTGTTAAGCATTATTAAAACCTGTTCTTTAATATATTAGCATAAATAATTTTAATTTAATTCTTCCACTTTACACTCTTTGCAATTGCCTTATGGACTGATCTAAAAACGGCACCAACGAGATTAATATAGCGACTGTAATCGGAAAGTAAATATGGGAAAGGAATTATGTTGAGAAAAGGTTTTGACATGGACCATAAACCATAAAACAACACGGTACGACGTATTCCTAAAATATAAACTGCAAACTCATGTTTCCTTTTTCATCTTTCTTTTCGTACGAGATAAGGATTCGTGATTTCCATATTGAATTCGTTTGTTCGGAAAGTTTTGACACACCACTCTGTTTTGTTTCTGGAACTTTAAAGGGTTTCTTCTCCCCATCTCGTAAACAGCGGATGCTCCAGTACTTCTTCTTTCAGCATCTTAATATTCTTGTCTCATCTGATTGAATTCTAGAGTTGGAGAAAACTTTATCAAATAGTACTACTATTCGCGTTAAAATATAATATCTAATGTTTTAGTCGTGAATACTATTTTTCGAAAAGTTCGATTACTTTCTATATTTGATAAACCGATTATATTCCTAGTTGTAACTGAGTGAATCATGGATGTTTAAAAAAATAATTGAATAGTGATATGTGAAGTAACCTAATTAAATACCATATTTGTACAAAGTACTTTTAATTGGATATCGGTGAGGCGATACTAGTATTCAATTATTCTTTAAAATACGAAGCACTGTTTCGAGCATTTTGAAGTTTCGAAATTTATACTTACAAATAATATCCATATAACGATTTTTAGCAGTAGAAATAAGATTAAGGTGTATTTATAAGTGATCTCTCTTTCAATATTCTGAAGAAGCAGGACAAATTTCAGATGCGCAACCTGGGAGGACATTTATGAATTTCTTACAATTTACATGTAATTTTAAAATCAGTTAGAAAGAAACATTTAAAATATGATATCGTGATTCGGCCCCGGTTGAAAAAAGTTTTCTTTAAAATGATACTTAATTTTTGACAATTGGACGTTTGTACGACAGAAGAGAAAAAGAGTTGATAACAAAAAGTTGACTTCAAAAATAATGATAAGCAAAATAAATTTAACCCAAGTTAGAGTTAATAAGTACACATAACTGATAATACATTGTAAAAATACAAACGTAGGAATTCCCAACGTGTAATTTGAATATATTTGTTTATTACGTTTTTTATGTCCTCTAGTTTTGTAAAGTGTATTTCAACATTTAGCAGGGAAGAAAAACAAATTCCAAGTGCTTCTCCTTTAACCTGCTTTTATGTTGCGAGGTCCTCCGATGAGTCCAAAGCATCCCAGTCGTGGGGTTGACCGCAGCGGATGATCCATTCTCTTTAAGCCTCGTCCTTAGGGCCCTTGTAGACGCTGGGCGGATGGGTGGGCAGTCGAACGACGCGTCAGGAAGCCCTAAGGCATATCACCGCCATCGTCCCATCCTGACTTTACAGCTCGCTTCGTTCGCCAGGACTCGCTCCTTACCTCCTTACAATTACACGGCACCAACAGTTAGGGAAGTAATTATACCATTAAGCGAGCTCTAATTATATGTAGGCGAATGAATGGTTGAACTATTGCCATTAACCGAACAATAGTTTTCTGGAATGAGTCACCAGCAATCGTGCTGGAGTCTTGGCCTCCGAATCTACGGAGTTTTAAAAATAAAATAATGGATGTTGTACGATTCAGTAATACATTGATACCTCCATGAAAATCATATTTTAAAATTGTCTATGCTTTTTAATTGTCTCGGTTTTTATTAACTGTATTGTTTATTGTTTTACATCGTATTTCGTTTCTGTTTTGTAATTTTTTTTGCGTAAATACGAGTGCGTTTTCAGGCTGTCATCGGGGTGTTTTTTTTCCCGAAGCTATACAATAAATATTATTATTATCAAGAACGAGTATGCGTTTGAGGATGAAAAGATATAACGTGGATTTATTTCCTTGTATTCTTTTTTTCTTTAATATTCGACAAACATGTGTTATAAA
Source organism: Laupala kohalensis (assembly GCA_002313205.1). Lineage (NCBI taxonomy): Eukaryota > Metazoa > Arthropoda > Insecta > Orthoptera > Trigonidiidae > Laupala > Laupala kohalensis. Next base: position 864,277 of record NNCF01126165.1, on the reverse strand, counting down.
TTCCAAAGGATGAATAATTGTTTTCAATGCCAATATGTCAATGAAAAAGTCCGAATTTTCTGAGGCTAAATTAAAGACTGACTGTAATTTTATGGAATTAGGTCACATATAAAAAATAAGAAAATTTCTTCAAACCTTCCAACGTTCTGATGTATATAATATCATCATCGGATCTACAATAATAATTATAGCGGGAAAATACACACCGAAATTATCGAAAATATTTGAACAGAAAAGTTGAGATAGTGTCTTCTACAGTTTACATAGTTTTTGTTTATATAATTTTGTATATTTGGTTCGTATTTTCACGTAATGTTTAAATTGTAGGACTGATGATATCATGTGCATCGAAACGTCGGTAAGTTTGAAGAAAATGTTTAGTTTTTCTTTCTTTTTTGATTTATGACCAAGGAATTAGCATTAAATTTACAAAAAATCATCAAAAAAGTACAATCCATAAACATAGACGTTTCATATCTTCATTTCACAAGCTCCTGTAGAAATAGGAGAATAAAAATTTGATAAAATGTTAAATTATCTCTTTGAATTCGGTAAAGCAAAAATGAATGGTGTAGATGTCGAAGACAAAGTCACCATATTATTGAAATCATTACGTTTCTAATTTTCAAACCAGAAAATCTCAGTTACTCAAATTGAAGATCATTACGCTATGAAAATAGAAACATGTATTCAATTTTTGAATAGATTTTTTTTTCAGTTTATTATTGAATGTCACGTGTACATCGAAAGACATTACATGATATATCTTTGTAATTCGTTAATCTATTTGTTATTGCTTGAGTCTTCCTCCGTTCCTTTACTCTTCCCATCTTCCTTCAGTCTTCCCCTCAATTCCCGTCTCGTTTCGTCATTCACACTATCCTCATTTCTTCTTTTATCTGCCATGTCCTTTCTACGAATTGAGCAAATACTTCTTATTCCCTTTTTTGTGTCTATTAATGCACGGTTCGTTTGTATTTTAATCACTTCGCGCACTCTCTCCCACAAAAGATGGTCTATTGTCTCCTCATTTGTACTACATAAACATGTTCCATCTTCAATAATTTTATAAATGTCGTGATAAAGTAGAGACGTACATCAATGATCGGTGCGGTTTATATCGTAGAAGTTGGTATTACGCTTTTTACTCTCCGGAGCAGCCATGTTGAATTGGGCGGGCGTCGATTGCGCATAATCCCGTGGGTCACGTAGAAAGATTTTCCGCAATCGCGCAGACACACCGCAGGTTGCCGCAAGCCATTTCATCAATTGCGCATAAATTCATTCAGATCGACATTCTTACAATCGGGTGTCTCAAATGTATACCATACCTGAGTGTATAACTTTACTTTTCAATAAGGAAAAAAGCAAACTGCTTTCCATGTTGCTGAGGATTGCTATTTTTACACAATATTAACGCTACCACTATATTTACTCGATTTCAACAATAACATTCGCTTTGATGAAAGTCGCTCCAGCTGTATCACACTCTGTACAAATAAATATCATTTATGTGCATTCTGACAGACCTGATTGGATGACCACCTTTCTAAGAGCGAGGATTTCTTTAAAAAATCCTCCAAAATCTATGAGTTAATGCTTTTATTCTAATACGGTATGATAGTTTTCGCTCTACACTGCCACAGACCATAGTTGTGGTGTGAGGATGGGTGTTAAGAGATACTTCTCGTTCTTCTGGCTACCTGATTCAGCCTCTGCGCAATTGAGTAAAACATCGTCTGGTGGCTCAGGTGTTAGCGTTCTGGCTCATCATCAAGTCATCCCGGGTTCAATTCCCGGTGGGGCCAAAAAAATAATTAGTAGTTTTTCACATGAATGTCCCAGTTCACATATAGCTGTGATTACTGAAAAGCGAATCCTCGTCCCACTGCTCCTAGTATCAGTAAATTTAACTATTAGTAACTACTCCTAACACCTTCTCTTGGGCCAAGTTGTTGGTAAACCCAGCTAACCGGCCCTCTTAGTAACAATAGACTTACCATCCACCTCCTATCTCCTATCGCTCCATGTACAAAAGCTTCAATTGCACGATACATTTCCCATTTACAAATACCACAATTTAAAAAAAAAGAGGAAACATTTCTAGGGACCTCTTGGGTACTCTGCGCAATTGAAGTACTTTTCTAGGAAATTGATACGCGAACGTTGAATTTCCTCTCTTCACTTTGACAGGAGTATCACTAATCTTCACGACCGAAACCGAAACCACCCTTGATTGTTTATGCGTATAAAAATGGTCTCTGCGCGACCAAAACCATAAATATCACTCAGTCTCTCTCGGGGTAGTAATTCCGATCAGTTCCCTCGAGAGGAAGTTCTCGCCTTCGGAAACATGGTTCCAGTCACACGCCGCTGCCTCTCTACGCAAACTGCTATCGTTCCGCTGAGGCAGTTTCGAACTGCGTCCGATGCACGCAACTTCCAGAATTCCGCGTATTCCCCATTTTACTGTGTCGTTCCTCCCAATACATCCGCAATCTTTACGAGCGGTAACAAACTTTTTAGACTCGTAAATATTGTAACAGAAGAGTGGTAGCGATTTTCAGGAAATTTCCGCGATTTTATGGATGTAAACTTCCTTCCCGAAGTATAACTATTATTGACTTTCAATTTGTCAAGATGTTCTTCTCCTAGTAAAGTGGTTCCAGAGGAACTAGAATTAAAACTTTTAATTGGCATCTCGGTTTTTTTTATAGTTTTTTTTTTGGTGAGAGTTTGTTTAACTGAATATTGGTCCTACCGATGCCGCAGAATGGTATGGTGACGGTGGCAATAAATATTGGCAAGATATCTTGTCGTATCATTCTGTAGTTGCCATAAATAATTAAATAAATAAATTTAGTGTAAAAGAGCAGTAAAACCTGCGTATGACCACGTGGAGGACTAATTTACTCTCCGGGAGCAAGTAAGAGACCATCCCATCAATTTCGATCAAGGGCCCTGAGAGAGGCGGATATAACCCTTCAACACACTCCTAACAATAAAAATAGTTCGGTACGTGTTATAATATCAATAAAATACCAGCAAATTTGTATTTAATAAAACACAAAAACAGTTATTTCAGAAGTACGTATTATTATGATACTATACATTATTCGGAAAGCATAAATCGTAACTATTATATAACACTAAATTTGAGATATATTATTTCAGTAGACGCCGCTCCTGGCCAAGAGCCTACTGAGTCGTAATTTATTACTTTCAAAGTTAGACGTCCCAATGTTAGACTAAATAAATAACTAATAGGAAATTATTATTCACTTAACAAATAGTATGGAAACATCCATTTTATGAAGTGGAAATGTGAGAATTTCGACTTTTTTATGACCTTGAAATTTCCTGAATCTCGTTTAGTGTTTACGTCACGATACATTATTTCTCTCTTCTTTTCCACAATGTTATAACACACTTCCGACAGCGGAGTACTCACTTTTTCAAGAGTGAAATTCTACATCGCGCTCCCCTTTCAGTTTTGCTTGAGCCTCCGGGTTACGGTTTAATTGAGAAAGCTTGTTCTCTAGGAACACTCTGGTTGAAACAAAAGAGCAGACTCTCTTTGTTTTTGTTACGTTAAAAATGCGAAGTAAGGAATTAACATATTTTGAATTCATTCACAATGTCTAGTATGAAAGAGCAATGACGTAAAATGTACATTTCAACATTTATGCATTACTAGATGAGTATACCTGACTTCTCTGGCGTAAATTTTGGTGTTTGTAACTAGTTTTTATTTAACTACACCTGTTAGTTGATTTGGGCCAAATCTTTCAACTGAATTTTAAATCATTTCCCTCCTACAAATTGAGCTGAAATTTGGTACACTTATATAAAACTGATGACAGTGCAATATAATCACATCTGCTACTATAAACGTCCATGATATAATCTAATTAAATAAATAATTAAAACTTATGATATTTTACGAACAAATAATATTTTATTGTCTCTGAAGAGCTCACTGCGTTTCGATGTGGATTTTCGTCGTCGTCAGGTCTTTTACTTTTCATAAAAGGTCGTAATTTTTTAATTATTTATTTAATAATCATATATGTCTCAAGGAAAACCTAAAAAGAAAAGTTTTTAAGAACGGTTTGTGTGTACGGTCCTGGAATAATAAAAGGGTCCACAAAAATCTCCAAGCGCGCGGGACTTAGAATATTTACCTGAGCCCTTTTATATTTCCAAGAGTATACATATATTTCCATTTATTTTATGCAGAATGAGTCAGTAAAAGCTGAAGTAATTAAGTTATCAAAATGCTGTTTTAAGTATGAAAAGTCGTTACATGTTAGTTTCAATTTTCAAATGATGAGGATTCGGTGTTGAGGTGTGAGGATAAATCCCCACCCCACTGGGGATCAAACCCCATCCATCCAGTCAGCAACTCATCGCTCTTGCCACTGAACCACGCTGACTCAAAAGACATTTATTGAATTTGAACAAATAACAACAGAAGACCAGTATCGCGAATACTTGAATATTTCGTTTACGGAGGAAACTGCATGTTTTTGTACGCAGCTCCGCAGACGTCGCCCAGGCATGAAGCTATGTCATTCCACTTAGTCATGCTTTACGCAAGGAAATGTTTAAATATTCGCTATACTGCTTCTGGAACGAGTAAGTTTGTGAAATGAGCGCTGCAACCAATGGTAAAATAAAAGTGTCGTCCATTAGTAACATTGTTTGTATCTCATCGGCCATTTTGATGTACGAATAAATAGTGTTTCAGTTATATTCAAGTGCAGTCATAACGAGGACTGACACTTGTTCCTACGATATGAATTTGGTAAAAAAAATTAAAGACGTTATTGTTCATTTAAAAAAAATAGAATACAGTGAAAAAAATAGCCAATGTTTGATAACTATCAGCCAGGTTAAAATGGGGTGAGACGGGAATCTAACCCGGGATTCCTGTTGATCACAGAAGTGTTGACCAGTACACCACCCGTACTCAACTTCTACAACTGTATATCCAGACAGGTGTTCAGTTGTGGAAGGCGAAGGGGTGGTTAGTGATCAGCTCCCCTGGTTCAATGCAGGAACCTCGGGTTCGATTCTCGGCTCGTCACCATTTTCGCCTGGCCGAAAAGTTATCACAAATCATCTTCACTTGTGGGTATACGGAAGAAATATATGCATTAGCAAAATGTTTGTTTGTGTATCTTCTACAACACAATCATTATATCTTATTCATTGCAAATTCAACATTGTACCATATTATTCCACATATGTAGTACTGCTGTATATCAAGGAACTTAAGAATTTGTTAACAAGATAATCTCAGATATAAGTATGGTATGCTTTCGTGTAAGCTCTGCAACGCTTTGACTCTTGACTAAGGGCTCTTCCCAGAAACCCTATTACAAGCACTGTTCGATCAAACGGGATTCAACCTCTGTGCTACGAGATCCCTTTGCTAAAGGTCTGAGTCCTAAGCATACTTCAGCTCTGGCATGACGTATTTTTCCAAACATAAAAATACTCGATTCAAATTTATTTACCCTCGATGTTTTTCCAAAGGCTTCTTTCAAACATATATCCTTTTGTCGCTCTTCATCATTAGTTGTAACCCTTTGCATTGCATTCGTTCTATTTTGACTTCATGAGGGGAAGAAGATAATTATTTCATGTTCGTTTTCTTCATATTTGGTAATGGAATCCAACTTTCGTATTTACGACTTGTCAGCAATATAAAAACAATTTCCAATAAAAAATCATAGTAAACCATGAATGTGATTTGGAGATACGGCGTTTAATCTGTTCTCGGTTTTTTTTAAATTATTACCTATTACATTGATAGGGAAATTATACAATTATTATCTATGTGACTCGAGGAAGATATGACGTTTAATTCTCTTATTGAGTATTTTTTTCAATAACAGATGTGTTGAATAATTTCTGAGTGAAAAACAAAGGTTTGGTTATCTTCTGTATAATATCTAGTCATTCCTGAATGAAAGTTCCTATTGTAACTTTGTACTTAAAATTTTATGTGAGATACACTTCGGACATTTATATTATTATTTGAACTATTGTGTTTAGTAACTCTTGCCTCAAAATCTTGTTTTTTAGAATGATACCGGTGATGTATGTCATTTTCATATGTATGACTACTAAGTTATTGCCTTCAAAATATTTGTAATATCTTTATTTTAAAATTCATGTAACGTCGATGTGATACTTACTTGTAGATCAGAAGTTACAGGAAGTACGTGAGTAGCCGATGGCACTCTTTTATTCAAAACAAAACTAATCACCAACTTTTTAATTTCGATAAGTGTCCTTTTTCTATGATGAGTATTTGCGAGGAGTGTTATCGAATTATTTCTGTCATCGTGTTTTATGTTATTACTGTAACGTTACTAGACCTCATCATGCCAAAACTCGTGACTGTTAAAACAGTTTTGAAAATTATGATAATGTCTTCTACTTTAGAAAATGTTGAGAGATACTTATTACATGATCTTAAGCAAATATTTTTAAAATTATTTTATTGTTTACCATTACATTGATAAGGTGAAGATATCCTCTAACGGTATTGTCTCGGGGGTTACTTTATTTTACGGTAGGTATACTCAATTCTCTTTTTTCATTTCTCTTTCTACTTGTATATTTACTTCATGAATAAAAATTGATAATGTAACGATTTCTCTGTATATTTCTCGCTACGGTAAAATATTGATATTTACTAGAAGCTATATAAAGTGTATTCTTTAACAAGTGGATACGCCTGTTCAGAAAAAAATTCGTCTTCCCAAAGAGCCGAACCCCTAACCTTGTGGCACTCCTACGTTCTCTTTCCCATGCCACTTACCTCTTGAGCTACCTGTGTGCTTGTATGATGACAAGATCCTAAACCCTTCTTTCCTTTGGAGTTACCACTTTTCCCCACGACCCGTCCGCGTTCAAGCGCAGTTCTTTACGAGCCACTCGGTCCTTCAGCGCACCGCTCCGGTCACTCGGTCGCTCGCTCTTACGGCAGGTAATTGCCTACGCAGGGACTCGCTCGACCAGCGGATGGAGGTGGGCACATGTTCCTGGAGCATGGACTCGCGGGATCAAGAGGGAAGCTAACCTCGGGAGTTGGTGGTGAAATCCAGGGACGTACGAGACATCATTTTATGTTCCGGTTAATCTAGATTTATGAAACCGTGGCGACTAAACTAAACCAGACAAGCGCCATTCATCATTTAAATTCTAGTATAGTTAAAGAAAAATCATCATCATAATTACTTGTTGATAAATAAATATCATGGTGAATAAATTTTGAGAGAAACTGTCATCACATTGCGTGATGCTTATGTAAATAAATGTATATAAATGTGAGCTAAAAATAACGTTATACATTTATTGTAGCCCTATATATATATATATATATATATA
>NNCF01126165.1:813654-842449 GCA_002313205.1 Laupala kohalensis | reverse complement strand
ATATATATATATATATATATATATATGCTCATAGAATGAAATATATGTTAAATTGTTTGGAAATTGATGATGAACGTATATTTGATACATACAATATCGATTTTGCATTATAAATGTTGTGTAGTGTTACATGATAATTCTTGTGAAATAAAAAGGTAAGGTATCTTGAGACAAATTTGAGAAACATTGACGTGTTCGAATAGAAATATTATTCTACAGCAATAATCTTAATGAAGTTAAATTTGAATGAATTATTTAAACAAAGAGGATTTAATATTGATATTTTACAGCTTCGTTTCTGAAATATGTACTGTGGGTTAATAAATTTAATGAGAACTATTAATTACCTGAAAAGGCTTGTAAAACTCCGAAAGGCATTTTAAATATTACTTTCATCAGTTATATAAGTCCTCATGACGTCACGCAAAATGACCCTTGTAACATTCTCAAAATAACACCGGTGGTTCATCCCACATGTTGTACAATTATTTCTCCATAATGAATACGAAATAAAAATAATATTCTTCAATATTTATATATTTATATCAAACAGAACTATTCTATTGAGCTTGCCTCATCTCAGTGTTACAGATCAAGACATCACTAAACAGCAATATTTAATATGAAATATTACCAAAACATGACAGTAATAGATACTTCTTGAAATAAATTCAATTCAATGTACTAAAAATAAACTTATTAAACATTACATTGGTGTCTGGATCTATGATTATCTCCATCGCGAGTAGAAATATAGCCAAAACGTCTGTATGTCGCTTGATGTTGCGCGAAATTCCAGAAGTCATGGACACGCCCGCAAAGCAGAATACTACATCGGACATATCTACTTGATTATTTCTTATTCTTCATCCTAATATCAAAATAGCTTTCATTATCTTACTTATCACTACATAGTATTTCTAAAAATTAGCTTTTCAAAATCTACCACAATATGTTAACGCCCAAATTTCCAAAATTTTTTCTCCCAGTTTCAAATTTTTGCCTAAGTCCTTCCTTGTGATATTTTCCTTGTGTGTTTGTGGGTGCAAATCATTTCCTTGGATTCAGACAATTTGATCTATTGACATTTCAAACATTGTTACTGACTCTTTATTTCATCAAGACTACTGACAACTTTAACGGTTAAACATTGTTGAATGCTAATAAAGGTAGGAGTAACCGTAGCTACTATAATCTCATGAACCTTCGAAAAGTGGGTCAACAAGAGTCTACCTCGCGGTTCTTGATATTCTCTATCAATAATTTGTGGCCTTCATATCTTCCTACAAGATGCGTGAAATCGTTCATCTTCAAGCTGGCCAATGTGGCAACCAAATAGGAGCCAAATTCTGGGAAGTGATTGCCGATGAGCACGGCATCGATCCCACAGGATGCTACCACGGAGATTCCGATCTACAATTGGAGAGAATCAACGTGTACTTCAACGAAGCCACTGGAGGGAAATATGTGCCTCGCGCTGTGCTTGTGGATTTGGAACCGGGGACTATGGATTCCGTTCGCTCTGGACCTTTCGGACAACTCTTCAGACCCGATAACTTCATCTTCGGCCAAAGCGGAGCCGGCAATAACTGGGCCAAAGGGCATTACACGGAAGGAGCGGAACTGATAGATTCCGTCCTGGACATGGTTAGGAAGGAAGCAGAAAGTTGCGATTGCCTTCAAGGATTCCAACTCACTCATTCCTTGGGTGGAGGCACTGGAGCGGGGATGGGTACACTCCTCATCTCTAAAATCCGTGAGGAGTATCCCGATAGGATCATGGTCACCTTCAGTGTGGTTCCATCCCCGAAGGTTTCAGACACAGTCGTTGAACCCTACAATGCCACGTTGTCCATCCATCAACTCGTCGAAAACACGGACGAGACATTCTGTATTGACACTGAGGCATTGTATGACATTTGCTTTCGCACATTGAAGTTGACTACTCCCACGTATGGTGATCTGAACCATCTGGTGTCTGCTACGATGTCTGGCGTCACCACGTGCTTGAGATTCCCTGGCCAGCTCAACGCTGATCTCCGAAAACTAGCCGTGAATATGATTCCTTTCCCGCGTTTGCATTTCTTCATGCCAGGATTCGTTCCTCTGACGTCACGAGGGAGTCAGCAGTACCGATGCCTCACGGTCCCTGAGCTGACTCAGCAAATGTTCGACGCGAAGAATATGATGGCGGCGTGTGATCCTCGTCACGGGCGATACTTGACTGTCGCTGCCATCTTCAGAGGGCGAATGTCTATGAAGGAAGTGGATGAACAGATGATGAATGTTCAGAATAAGAACAGCAGTTACTTTGTGGAATGGATTCCCAACAATGTGAAGACAGCTGTCTGCGACATTCCTCCACGAGGCTTGAAGATGTCTGCCACCTTCATTGGAAACACCACTGCTATTCAGGAGCTGTTTAAGCGAGTCTCCGAACAGTTCACTGCGATGTTCCGTCGCAAAGCGTTTCTGCATTGGTACACAGGGGAAGGAATGGATGAGATGGAATTCACGGAAGCTGAGTCCAATCTGAACGATCTTATATCTGAATATCAGCAATATCAGGACGCTACAGCTGAGGAAGAAGGAGAATTTGATGAAGAGGAAGGAGATGAAGAAGATGCTTAAAAAACACGTTATGGAGACTTTTATAGGATATAACTTAATTTAACATTTTATAAAGCGAACACATTTTATGTAAATTATTCTTTTAATAGTGTATTTATCGGCAAACCATTTACATTTTCATAACTTATTATTTGTAAGTTGATATTAATTAAATAATTTGTAGCAATTTGTAATATTTTTTAAAAATAAAATGTTTATTTTGTAAACTATCAGTACATTAGAGTTAAATACTACAAATTTTTGTTTACCGCAAATGTCTTCATTCATGAAAAATGTAGACTGATTTTGTACGTTGAAACTTTGGTTCTAATACCGTTTACGTTTAATGAATAAATAAATGAATAACTTGCAACGAGGAGAGTAGGGTACCAAAACTAATTATTTTTTTCTTGGGAAAATGCGAGACAAAAGTTAGATTAAAAAATGTTATAAAGTCAACAGAGTTGTTTTTGGAAGATAGTATTTTCATACAAAGAAATTAAAGAGTAAATGCTTAGATAATTTTGTGATTCTCTTTATGTAATTTTTCTGTTCATCTAACGTGATTTCCTCTTGTATTTTGTGATCGTGATAACGGATGATGCTTGGGCATTAGAACGATAAACCAAATAACATTCACTCACATACAATCGTTCCGTGTGATTCTGTCTTTAGTGCACTGCGCCCTCAGCTCTTTAAAATTCAAATAAATGAAAACCATACGTTATTAACTTCTTGCTAATTTAACTGTAATTTCTTTGGATTATGTCACAATTAAAAAATTTAAAAAATAAAGCATATCATTTTCACATTACCTTTATGTATTTTAAAGTACATTTAGTGTGTATTTTAACATATTTTTTCTTGTGGCCCTGATGATTGTAATGATATTTGGGAGTTGAATAGTGTAGAGAAATGTGTCCTTCCTACAAATCCACATTTCCTACAATCTACACCACCCCTGTTAAATGCTCTTGCCCCATCAGCCTGCCCGCGCGCACGATAGTTGCTGATGCCACAGGAACACAGATTCCTACAAACATCACAAAATATATACCATTAAATCGAAAGCCTTCATCACGAATATTCACTGTTTACTTCCCACGGCACGGCCCAACTGTAAACACAGTCCAAGGCATAACATTCCAAGACCAACACTGAGGTCCGAATGCAAAGCCAACACATTCCAAGGCCCAGACAGAGAATCAAACTCGACGTAAAATAAGTTCTATGCTATAAGTTCTATGCTTATCTCCTAACAAGCACGCCAAGCGAGCACGCTAGCACCTGACCGCCTTATGACGCCTTGTGACGACACTATTCGAGCTAATCACCATTAGTATGAAGACTGTCAATTATCTCCATTCTCAAGGTATCAGCCTTAGAAACGGATAACATTCACTTCCGAGTTCTCGGCTCACGCTAGCCGACGCGTTACGTGCAATCTCAAATACGACGGTTCAAACCTCGATGAATTGTACTCAATTCCAATTCTGAGATCTTAAAGCAACTAGTTTAACTAACCACGTACGTCCACACCTCGGAATACGAATATTACATTCGGCGACAAGCCGAATCCCACAAGGATTCTCCTACACGAAGAACCAGCCACGAGGATCTTCATCCCCGGAGCGGCTCAACCCGGAATCCACGAACTACGACGCAGAGATCGTCACCGAACCAGGATTCACTCGACGCCAAGTTCTCCACGCCCAGTTCTTCAGGACCAACACTACGTCTCCACCAATACGTGAGACTCAGGTTTACGTAAGGCAAATAAAACCTTATTGAAACTACCTGCTTTATAGACAATTATTTATGTGGTTACAAGGCGGAAGATCTTGTCTTTTGGAGTCAGCAAGACCATCTTCCACCTAAACAAATAAACCTACATTAGTAAAAATAGGGTAGTGGTTTAACACTTACCTCAAAACACAAAACTTGGCTAGCTCGTTCTACTTAATTCCTTACGTGGATTCGGGTTATTTAACTACGTAGGAACAACACGCAGGGTTCCTTATACCACAAGGAAAATGCATAATGAAAACAAATTGACTGAATGATTATTCATAATATTTACAAATTAACTTACAACTAACATGCTCACTCCCCAACATCGCACAAAATAACTCCCAAAAATGACAGAGAATCCAAAAGTCCTAAAACCTGGTAATTAAGTACTACCAGTTTGTAATTATCGTTACAATAAACATTGAATTTCACAATTACTGACATGTTCGCTCATCTTCTTGAAACCCTCATTATTCACATAGTATTAAATGTTCTGAGCGTGGGCTTTAATTACTCAAATCCGTAGTACTCGTTCTTCTTGACGCAGCGAATTACTAAGACTGGATGCAACCAGCGATTTCATATTACCTCGACATTGATGAACAGAACAGTGCCAACATTGGGTGCGGTGGTACGCGCCCTGGAAAAATAGTCTCAGCTTGCCCGTTCGTCCTTCCTCGTCTCTAGTAACCAACCATTTAGTATGCCGGCTCAACGGTTCCAGGAAATATCAGCGCCAGCTGGGATTTCCCCGTCTTCGGATTCGCAGCGTTCACCACCCTCGTTCATTCAGGTTTTGAAGAAGTTCAAAACTCCACGCAACGCGAGAAAAGTCTTTTTTATCGCCATGTGTTGCGAAACAAACTTAAAAACGTACTAGTTCTCGGATGAGTCCCAAAGTTTACTTCATGAACTTTACTAGAACGTAACGCTCCGAACGTCTGCTTGAGCGTAAGAATTGCTAACATGAGCGTAGCGTGATGCTTCAAGCTAATGCTCGATTGAGGTGTAAGAATCAACTAAGACTGAGATCAAGATGTGAGTTGATGCGCGTGAATGATGTGAGCTGAAGCGCTCTGTTCGATGCAAGATCTCTCTGAGATGTTGTGTCCTTCTGACCCTGGACTGTCTCTACGTCCGCTTTTATCAACTAATTCCCCTCTCTGCCCCGCGGAAGTTCCCTCACGTAACTACATATTTGAAAATCACATGACTAGTTTCTACCAATGCTGTGAAATTTCCACTTCATGTTGAGTTCATATAATTGGGCGAATTTCAATAACGTGTGCAAGTCCCTGGCCAACCAGGGCGTTATTTTTTTGAAAGGTTTCGTTACACCTACGTCCGCGTCTCCTCCAACTGTCTCCTTTTACGCTTTTTAGAGTAATAAAACCTAAATTTGGACACTTGCGAACTCTTAACCGCTATCCTTTGTCTCTCACGCATCGCCAAACGATCGCGGCTTCGCGACGTTTATTATCTTGTTGATAGTGCTTCTGAGCCACGGATCGAACCGTCTTTACCCCCTTCCTCCTGGTCACTGCCTGTTGCGGTCCCTTTAACGTTGCTCTTTCTTCTCACACCCTGGATCCTCCTGCGCAGTTACAACTTAAAACACTAATGTCGACGCCCTCTCCTTAAAAATGTATTTCTAATTTTCCGTTGCTCTCCAGTACGAATTTAATGACGCCATCCCTTACATTAACAATTATTTTTGCCTCCCGCTCCTTGGCTAAAACTAACTCGCAGTTGCCGAGACTCTGTCCTTTTGCCTCAATTTTTATGACTCTTGACAGACAAAGCAACACCAACCTTGCGTCCTGAAGTTGGGTCATCCTTCCCTTCCTACCGGGTTGTGGCAAAAAGAATTTTAATTTTTAAATTGTGACCTAATCCCGAGAAACTACAGTTAAATACAAATAATTAAACCATATGAACCACATAAAAGTTCTGTAGTTTCACACAGTTTGGTAATATATTTAAGTTTACCTTGGTTTCGTATTTGTGTCGGAAGGGACACAAGTCAAAATATCGAATTTCCCTTCCAGATAGTTTGTTCTCAATATCCATGAAGCGTGAAAAACAGAAATCGAGGTTCCACAATGTCTATGACGGTAGCTCACGGAAATCTCTTTCGCTTCGAAATTCAATAAAACTCATTTCATATCATCTCCACTTCTTTCAAACTCTCCATTTCTAAAGTTAGGAGATGTGCCATATAAAGCAATAAACACATATCTCATGTTTCCCAAATTCCAATCCTCTGCTTGTCGACGAAGTAAGGGAAGTGTTTTATGGCAACATCAGACACAGCCTCCTGCTCCTTTCCATCCGACGATCAAATGTCCCGGGAGGCCATGAAGTAAAGTAGTATGGCGGTTTCCCTTCCGCATCGTAGTGCGAGACTCTCACGTCCCTGGTGTAAAAGTACACGTTGCAGTCACCGCCGCAGTTAGTGGAGCAGGGTGAAAAGTAGCTCGTAACTGTGTGCTCGGGCGACGGAGCGCGGAGCCATCACCACCCTCTGACACCTTCGCGATGAGGCAACGTGAACGTCATACAATGGGCGCTAAGGGGTATTCTCTGTGGACAAACTACAAAACAAACAAAAAGTGAATTTACTACTGGTCTTAACTACTGCAAATGAACCCATTTATCTCTTCTAATAATATCATTTTATGACATTTCATATATGACTGTGACAAGGACAAAACAATGTAAACAAATCACCTATCCCAAGAACATTTTTGTTATACTCATATAGGGATGAATTTAATTTTCTTTTGTGGCTATGTTTGGAGCTGGGTAGAGTGTTAAGTTCCTGGTTGCGTGAACGGATTTCAGATACAATTGAGCAAATAGGGGAGATTTATTGAAGCCTCAACGTTCGTACTGAATTCTAGGCTCACTCATCTTGCCTAGAAGTGAGTTCTTTCCCGGGCTCTAATGACATAGACGTTGGCTCTAATGACATTTAAAGGGTTCTATTGCCCTAGACGTAGGCGAACCGTAAAGCCACAATTAAATAAAAATCTACCCCGAAGTCAAAGTGACCCGAGCGTGATGCTGACCACTTCATATTCTCCTTGTACGGAAGTGAGGATCTGTTCTCTCGGTACAACCGTATAGTATATCCTTGGTCTCGTAGTGGGAAAACTTGTTGATACTATTTACCATTTACATTGTCCGTGGTGACAATTGCGATGTTAGTTCTTCACAAAATTTAATCCTCTTGAATCAATGAGACGTTTCCTTCAACAACTGACAGAGAATTCATTAATGTAAGAAATCGTTCATGACAATCGTGGAGCCATATTATTACGTAATTATTAAATTTCATGAAATATAAGAGACATTGATCCATCTGTTTTATCAAACCAATTGCATATATGGCTACTGAGCAAATCCGAGATCACAAAAGGAAGTGGCTGGATAGGAAGGGATATTGATTGTGTTACCCGTTATTTATATTGATTCATATAAATTGACGAAACGTTAAAAAGACATTCTTTCCCTCCATTTAATAGAACAATCTAACTTTGTTATGGTCCTTTAGGTGTCAATTCTCGATTAAATTTATATTTATACCTTGGGAGAACAAGAGTAATGTTTTAATAAGTTTTGTTTACAAATTTCGAATTGTCATAGAACGAATGTCGTTCGTGCAACAGTATCGTAGTATCATGAAAACCTAGGAAAAATTTGATCATTGGATTTGGATTATACGTCCACAATTATGTATACATATTTACATAAATATTTTGCTTTTTAATTCTTATTTTAACCACCTTTTTATCACCTAAAGAGAAGTAACATGCATCCTACTGTGAGTTTCTCATACGTCGCTCGTAGCCTGCACGAAAATTACACGCGCGTCGCTAGTATGATGATTTAATAACACTGTTATGTGCACTAAGTGAAATACAACACTCGTTAAGTACACTAGGAGAGTAATACTAAAAATCCATTAATGCGTTCTACTGAGATAATAACAGTATTAAGAAAGAATGATCCAAAGAGATTATAAATTAACGGTTTTGGTTTCAGAGAAGCTAAATGGTCCACGGAGCAACGGTCAGTAGCGTTTTCGTTTCCGATAATTATGGACTGCAATATAGAGCACTACTGAAGTCCAACTCTATTCATCAGATTTATTTACTAGACACTCATGATGTACATTGAGGAATGAGGGCTCAGATAAAATCTAGACTGACGAATACAAGATTAGAATTTCTGTTTAGATTCCCCATTATCATAACCATAGAGACTGAGATATTGAGTGGAAAGCTATAAAATATTTCCTAACCCAGTCGAGTATCGGACATACGGTTTCTCCTTGGAAAGCGTATTCGTATATGATGGTCTACAAAGATGGGTAATTGTTATAATTTTTTCTCTTTAAAAAACGAGCAAAACCACCAGTACTTGAGTAGTTTATTGCCCAATTTTTCTGAAAATTGTAATATTTAATGCAACGCTTTGAGTAGCCAATTCTATTTTAATTTTACTTAGAGCGTTTTGATCGCTATTGTGGTCATCTTAAACTTAATGTGAGTAAATAAATAAATGATCTTGTCTTTCAAGGTATTTATTTATTTATTTATTTATTTACTTAGCTGATTACCCGGCGTTGCCCGGATTTTTTACTTTTTAGACCAACGAACCCGAACGCAGGTCGTATTTGTGCTTTCAAGGCAAGACACACAACGGCGCCATTGCTGCTGCACCATTTCATTTACACGCTTTTAAAATCTAAACCAATCGTCGAAATTTTACATTTCAAAGATGTTTTTAGACTTTGTTAATGCACAAAATAAAAAATTAAAGCTGATGATAATTGATTTTTCTTTTTTTTAAATTATTCTCTTAAATTGAAGTATTATAACAGTCCTATTTTTAATATCGTTTTCCCGATAATGTTGGTAAACCTTTGTAGATAGACATATGCTGTCGGGAACATTTTGTAGATCTCTTTGAGATGAACAATATTGAAGCCATTCATAGTTACCACTTATCTCTAACCGTTTAGGCTGCGTAGGTGAATATACCTTCCCCCCCCCACACACACACACCGATTTCATCGACATTTATGGTCAAAATCGTTTTCTATCTTTCTTCTCACGCATTTTAAAAACAAAAATTAATCTATGTTCATTCAGGACATCTAAACAATCTCCTTGCCAAATTTAATCGCGATCGGTTCATTGGTTTTATTAGTAGCAAATAGACAGACACATAGCGTAACGCATTTATTTATTTATTTATTTATTTATTTATTTGACACGATGTAGACCCTTTTTGGATTACGCGAAGCTTCTAGTTTTCTCCTTCGGGCTTTGCCATGAGACCTTCATTTTCTCACTCATGGCTTTCTTTCTCTCTTCCGTCCAAGTCGTGCCGGTCTTTTTGGCTGTGGTATCTGGCTGGACTTCCCACTCAAATTCTCCTCTTCTGAAAGTGTTACTGTCTTGAATGTCCGTAGTAGTGAGATTTGCAAGATCCCTTTTCACTTTTTCGGCCCATGTCATGCCTTTGAGGTTTTCTGTTGCTTTGAGGATCTGGTGTGTGAGCCTATCTTCCGGAAGTCTGTGTATGTGTCCATAGAATTTAAGTCTTCTTTTTCTGATGTCTGCTGAATTGTTTGAGCGTTCCTCTGTCGTTTTGTTGGTTTGTAGTCTGTAACCATCATCTGTTTTTCTCGGTCCAAGGATTTTTCTGATTATTTTACGTTCTTCTTTTTTATGTTTTCTAGTAGTGTGTTCTTGTTAAGTGCCAGGGTTTCTGCTGCATATAGCGCTTCCGGTTTGACAACTGTGTTGTAGAGCCTGATTTTTGCATGTTCGGATATGCATTATTTGTTGTTCTGTTGGTGTGTTCGTCCCTAGGCTCTTTTTAGTTCTTGTTTCCGTGTATCCTAGGGCCTTTTTTCTAGTCCAGTGGGTTCCAAGATTTCTCCGAGATATTTGTAATGTGAAACTCTCTTGATCTGTCCGTATTTTGTGTATAGCGTCTGTGTGTCTAAGAGTGTACATATGAATTCGTTAATTTCAAAGGAGGTTTTAAGACCGACCTTTTCAGAGCATTCACTTGGGACGTCTATCTGCTGTATCGCATTGTGTTCAGAGTCTGTCAGTGTTGCCAGGTCATCGGCAAAGGACAAACAAGTGGCTTCGACCTTTCTTCCAATTTTCAGTGGTTTCCGCTGACCCCGTTTTCTTAGTTCTTTTTCCCATTCCCTTATGACCTTGTCCAATACAACGTTAAATAGTAGTGGAGAGAGTCCGCGTTTTGATTTTAAAGCTTTCTGAGACTTTAAATCCATGAATTTAACTTTAGGGGTTGTGTCAGTAAGCGTCTCTTCAAGGAGTCGCCGAGTTTTCAGATCGAGTACAAGTTATATTAATGTACTGAAAAGAGATTTGCAGTCAACCGAATCATACACATTCTTAAAATCAACGAACGTGGAAATTGTGCGTTTGTGTCTGAGAGCTCTATATTTCAGTTTTAGATTGAATATCTCTTCGGGGCAGGAGCGGTTTTGTCTAAAGGCTGCCTGATTCTCCCCAATCTTAGGTTCAAGTTGCTCCTGCGTCCTCTTCAGTATGCACGCAGACAGGACTTTGTAGGTGACGGGTAGCAGTGAAATTCCTCGGTAATTGTTGACGTCTGCTCGGTCGCCCTTCTTGGGTACAGGGTGGATAAGGGCGCACTTCGAATCGGAAGGTAATTTTTCCGTAACCCACACTTCTCTAATGATGCTTGTGAGCTCTTCGAGTGACTTCTGACCGAGAATGTTTAGAAGTTCAGCAACGATATTGTCCTTGCCTGCTGCCTTGTTATTTTTAAGATGTTTGATAATTTCTTCTTTAGAGGGGGATGACGAGCTTGTGTTGGTGTGTGTTGGTGTGTGTAGGTTCAATGAGCGGGAATCTTTCTGTGGGTTCTGGGCAGTTAAGTAAATCGGAGAAATAAGGTTCCAGTTCTTTGCAGTTTTCTTGATTGGTAACAGTTAGTCTCCCGTCTCGTTTTTAAAGCATGAATTTTGGGGGGTGTATCCCTGAATTCGACTTGCAAATGTTCTGTAGAAATCTCTGGCGTTATAATTTCTGAAATCAGTTTCTAGATTTCCTAGTTGCTGGTTAAGGTATTTTCTTTTGGTTTGTCTGATGGCTTTGGCTGCTTGTTTCCGGATTTCCAGGATGTTATGTCGTGTTTTAGGTGCTTTCTTGCTTAGATATTTTTGAAAAGCCAGTTTGCGTGTATTAAGGGCGTTCTCGCAGTCGTTATTCTACCAGGGATGCTTTTTCTTTTTCCTTAGGGGTGCGAGTTCCTGATCTTTTTGTACGATCTTGTTCCTAAACTCTTCCCATGTGTTTGCCTGTTCTTTCTCCCATTCCTCCTTTATTTTAGATTCTTGGAGATTGGTTAAATCAAATTTTCTTGAGAGCGTTTTTTGGGGGGATCAAATTTTCTTGAGGTGAATTTTACTTTAATTCTTGAGAGGTAATGGTCCGAGTCAATATTGGCACCTCGTCGAACTTGGACATCATGAATTTATCTTTGTTGTATATGCGTTATTGCTACGTGGTCAATCTTGTATTCTCCTATCTCTTTATTCGGTGAGCGCCGAGTCTTTTCTTTCTTAGGATGTTTCCTCAGGGATGTTGACATTATTTTTAGGTTTAATTTTTGGCAGAGCTTGACTAGTCGCCTACCGATGACGATGACCTGACGATGATCAAAGTAGCGGTCGAAATGTTGCGAGTTAAAAGAAAAAAACCCTTCTTGGAACGTCGTATAATTATAACATTACTATGATAGTAGGTATTAAACAATTATTTAAGAGTTTGTATCTAAATATTTACTTTGAAATAGCTTATATATCAATGGCATCATCTTCTGCCCCTAAGGTCATTGGTTGGAAAATCCCTCGTCAGGGAAAGAGACACTCAAAACACATTAATCTTTCAATTCATTCACGCAATCACCATTCCATGGCTTTTACTCTTGATCCTCATCATGACACATATCACGCTGACGTCATCATACGAGGATCAACACTTGCTACATTCTACCTATCAGTCAAGCAAGAAGAGATGTAGATAAAAATAATAATTATGATTTCTCGTTTCGAGATGTACGATTCTGAATTCAATTGAACCTCTAATGAAAAATATGAAAGGAAGTATGGTATTAACAATGTTTTAATGGCAATGTTAAGTGGAGCGCGGTGCTTCGAATTTCGCGACCGGTTCATTAAACCCTTTCATTCCAGTTTCGAGGAACAGGAGACATGGTGCCACGTGACTTCCAGAAGACGCTCGCGTAACGTCCTCTTTTTACGATCTCTCGCAATTAACGTGCTTAGTGAGATGGAAACTTAACTAGACATAGCATTCTTTAAAATTGCCTTGTGTTTGGGGACTCAAGCACAGCAAGCGACGGTTTTGTTGTTGATGAGACTTTCGCTTCTGTTTTTCTTCGTTGACGTCTGAGTTTGTGCTTCATTATAAAGGAGGAATATGCAGGGGAGTGTTTTAATGTTGAAGCATATGAGGATGTAATAAAAACAACTTGTGATTCTTTGTTTCGTCTGTTTATTTATCGCTGGTGAAAATGTATTCGATACTTTTGAGCGTATTCTGAAGAAAGAGCTTGACTCTTCTATATTTCATAAGTTGAGATTATGTTTGAATGAGTGATTGATAGGGCAATATATTAATGTATTATTTCACTCTATAAAATCATTCAAAATATGGTTGTACATCTGTGAGGTGATAATAGCATTCATTTTAAGAAGAAAAAAGAAAACGTGATATTGTCCACGATTACAATTTTTATTCTTGTGATATTTCTTTGTCAAGTTTCGCTGGCATCATTATTCTGACAATGGCAAGTATCGAGGGCCAAGTACCTACAATACTGCGCAATAATAAACTAAAATTACCCTTGATACTTGGCTTTGTCAGAATAATGATGCCAGCGTAGCTTGAGAAAGAAATATTACAAGAATAAAAAGTTGTACTAGCAGACAACACCACATATTTCATGTATCGTTCTTAATGCAGAATAACTTATTACTTCATCAATTTATATTCTATGAAACTGGTTTAAACTTGTTCTTTTATATTATTTTTTAATTTCCAAAATCCGGAATTATAAATTATCCTGTTTTTTAGTGAGGCGGTCAAATAGTAAATAAAATCGATAGTTTCTGCTGAGAACTGGTTTTCCAGGTATTTAATATACCTTTTTTACTATCAGAGCTGTACGAACATGAAAACTAATGTGCTCGTGTGAATGGTGATAGTTGAATGAATTATATTCTCTTTTCTTGTCTCATTCAATTATTTTTCAGTTTTCTTTCAGATGTTTTCTCAGACTTATTATACATCATGATGAAAATATGTTTGAGTGTTTGACCACTATGGAAATCTACACTTTTCTAATTATTTCATGTATTCTCTTTCTTGCCGTGTTCCCGTTCTATGACATTCCCCGACACGTTCAGTATATTTTCTTCTACATCTAGCTTTTTAATTTGTTTTAATGCAATAGATCCCCATTTGATTGATGTTATGAAATTTGGTAAGATGTGGAAATGGTGTAAAAGAGGCTGTGTAGACAATTTTCGTAAAACTATGTATACATCGGGGAAGGTAATTCGAGTTGAAAGACCATACTGTTGGACAAATTAAGGAAAATGAGGTGTGGTGTACTTAGATCATGAATTTGCCAACTAAACAGTTTAATAACGTAATGAACATGACATAAATATGAAGGTTGTAAAAGTGGTACAAATCTGAGATTCTCTGGGATGAGGTGAGATAATCCAGCTTCCTTCCTAGAACCCAGCTCGGATGACGTGGTGATGGTTGTGCGCGCGCAAGTCGACGAGTGGCGGCGAGTGAGACATGCGGCGTGGATCACCGGGATGATGTGCTGCGTAGCCATGCGGCGAATGGCTCTCCTGATGATGTGCTGCGTTAGCAACTTGCCGAGATGGCTCTGGTGCTGCTAACCGTAAAAGTCGATGAGTGCGCCCCGCGGCGTGCCAACATGTTGCGGCGAGTGATGAATGCCCCGGTAAAGGTGACCGTGAGCGATTGCCTGCTTGGTGAGGCAAATGATGGCGAGTGATGAGTCCGAATGAAGAGCCCTAGTGAGAGAGTGTCTCTCATGGCGGCAGATGAGAGGTGATGAGATGACCGCCAGCAAGTGAGTGCGCCCCGAAGCGAGAGTCGACATGGCGCGGCTGCCAGGCTGCGGCGTAATGATTGCACTGCTTGCCCAGTCAGTGATGGACAGTGGATGAGTGAGTGGACGGTTTCCGACTGCCGGAGAGAGAGTGAAGAACCGCCTCATGTCGAATGGGGACGTTGCTAGTCCGCTGCTCGCCTGTTATAGACTCGCGCTTCAAGCGCGATTGATCTGCCAATCGACAGATATACGTGATTTCTGGCGGGAGAATGCCTCGTGGTCTCCAGTGTACGTAATAACTGAGGCGTAAATTTTGTTTTGATCAATATGCGCTATGAGCACTCAGTCCACTTTTTCCACCTGTCTAGTGACATTATATTTCTAGAAAATGTCTGAACAGACGCAGTTACGCTTGTTTACATTTTTACCTGCGACTCTCCAACGGAAAGACAGGTGCCTTTTTGTGGTGCACGGTGCGGCGGTCGTTTGAACCATACGTGCCATTTGAGAGAGAGAGAAAGCTATGGGGGCGTTAGGTGCATGGCGAAATGACGGTTCTAACTCTATCAGCTGAATATAACCGTTGGTTTTGCGTGGTTCCCAACGATGCTCAACGAACTAAACAGTCATTTATGTGTATATAACAATAGCTGAGATTAAAAATTAAAATTAATATTAAAATATAGCCATGACAGTAAAATAAAATTTTTGTAACTTATTAACACTTATTAATTTTCTTTTTCCACTACTACCAAATAATCGAAATAGTTTAATATTTCTATCTTTAGTTACTGTTTCAGGTCATTGAGAGAGAATACTAGGGTATAATATACATTTCCCACGGTACATTTTAGGGCTTCTGTAAGGTGCACGGTCCCTAAGCCCCGCCATATATACTATATATTTTATGTTAAAATAAAACCCTTTTGAATTGAATTGAATTGAATTGAATATAATAAACTCTTAGACCTAACGCACAACAGCATCATTATGCAGAAAATGTTCTACTAGCGTATGTAGAATTAAATCGGCGTAAATAAACAGAGTAACATGTACTTATTGTGATTTCTACCTGAAAAACATACCTTACCGATCATTTAAAATAAATAACAGCAATTATAAATGATGGTTTAATACATTACGTCTTATGAACGAAGCACTTATTTTTGAAAAAGAACCAATTTTTGAATCATGAAAGGGATGGAAGTTTACTTTGATTTGTAGTAAATTTTCCGTTGTATTTTTTACATCACTTTTATCTATACGTCACCGGATATTTGAAAGAGTTATTTAATTTTTTGAGCGGTGAAATGCATAAATTACGAAACAGTTGAGCTCGGCAGCCATGTTTTTACATTTCGTTCTCGTGCATTTCAAACGTGTCAAACTAGTTCCTGAATACTGTTTGTACTACACTATTAACCGATAGATAGAAATTAAAATATATTTTCAGTAATATTAATATTAATGTGTTCTATAACAATTAGAATGAAACTATAGAAACCAATTATACATCTTGGGGATTTGACTAACTTGCAGTGCTCTTCCCACCTTGAGTGAGACAGTGTTAGAGGCTCGGTTACGGACATTCTGAAGGGTGACCAGACGTCCTTTCTTTCTTTCTTTTTTTTTTGTGGACACGTCCTTAATTTTAAGTCTGTCTTCTACCCGCGAAGAAACTAAAAAGTCCGCTTTTTATTCATTGGCCGTAATATCATTAAAAACTGCTTGCAATGAGAAAACTAATTTTCATGCAATAGAATTTTTAAAACAAATCGAATTTAGTGAAGAAAATTTATCTAGTTTTGGAATAGTAGATACGAGCAAGGGCGTATGCAGGATGAGATAATATGTTGCAGTTACCCCACCTTATCAGATAGGACAGATATCCAATTTTCCATATGGAACATTTAGTAAAAGAAGTAGTTGGAAAATATTCCTCACAAGCTATTGTTTACAAAATTATTCTTCTAAATAAATAATGTTTTTAATGCTACTGTGTGTTATTGTATAGCATTCAATTCTCTTTGATATAGGTTTAATTCAGAAATCTTCCCCACCTTACGTTTTGAGCTGGTTATACCCTTGGATAAGAGTGTGTTGCTTGCTAGCGATATCACGAATAACAAGTTTGGAGGTAAAAGTCGTAGAGGATGTAATGATATGTTTACTAATTAAAGTATGTAAGAGAAAGTATTCTGAATTCTTGTGATTATTTTTAAGTTTCCCAATGCAAAATGTAACACATTTTGAAGTTCGCAAACATGTAGTTACATGCGTATGTTATCCGTAAGCGAGATCAATTCGGTTTAATTGGCTGCCTTCTTTTTTTTCTCGTAACGTCCTCGATTTTTTACATTCTTGTCCTCTATTTTATATTATTTCTGGTATCTGAGCTCCCTAAAGCTGAAGCGATGATGACCGGCGTACAGATGAGGGAGTCTTATGGAATGTCTTGTTTGACGTATCATTGAAACTTCTAGAATTGACGAGTTTGTTCTGGTTCAAGGAACTACGGCATTTTAAAACTAATAATTGATTCCAAAATAAATGCGTTAATTACAATTACATTGGCCCGGTATTTGTGTTCCTATGACATTTGGTGGCGAAATTACCTTACCTTTTTTTTTCAATATAGCAGATTTTGCTGATGGGGAAAAATCGGCAAAACTCAAAGAATGAATATGGCACAAATTTTTGAAAGTGTCAGATTGATTATTTAGATTCGTGTTGATTTATTGCTACAATGTACTATGACAGGACGCCGAGAATAAGTCTAGGTCCAAATACTAGAGTGATAGATAAGTGAGGCGGTTCCAAAAGGTCCATAAACCTGGTGTCAGGAAAGTTAAGTGGTCCCACGACTCCTATTCTCTGCCCTTGTCGAGTTTCATGACACCGCTGATGTCCCACACAGAGTTGCAGTCTGACCTACTATCCTATTTACAAACTCTCCTCTTCCACGATAACCGACTACATTTCTCCGACCAAGATGCTCATGACAAGTGCTCGGATCAATATGCACTAGGAAAATATGCACAAAATAAGTTCAAAAATTCACTTAAAATATGCGCTAAAATGTACTAAATATGCTCTAAAAATCCAATAAAATGCACTAAAATTTTCGAAATATGAACTAAAATAACAATTCCTGTATGAGTCTATTTATTAGAAAGGAATTGCATGGTGTAAATTAGGTTAGTTGAATTATACAACTGAGCTCGCTGATACAGGAAAAACGAGCGACTAGAAACTCCCTTAATGTGGCAAGATTCTGGTCAAAATATATATGAATGTTGTGTATACGTAAGAGAGTTTATCCATTTTGTATTGTGTTCGTGTTACTTCTGACCCGATTGTAATGAAATGTTGTAATATTTCAATAAAAAGATTTATACATTTTGATTAACTATAGTAATTTAATGAAAAATTTAAACAAAATAATTTAAACAAAAACATTCAAAATTTTGCACTTAGATGCTCTATTAAATTATATTCAAATTGTCTCACGAGGTTGAAAAAGTGAGAAATCATTCTTCAAAGCCATAGAAAATCAGGAAGTAATTTACAAAATATACATTATCAGAGTTCTGCGCATGGCACTTTTACTGGGTCAGTAGTCGAAAAACGAAAACAGGCAAGACCGCCTCGGGTGACGTGAATATAAGGTCTACCTAAGGTCATTTTTGTAAACAAAATTACGTCGTTACTACTGAACAGAAAATAATGTACGATACATTAAACAATCTTGCTCTTGCGGAGATTACCAATAATTCAGTCAGTTTACAGCTATAGGAAAAAAGATATTAATTTTATTAAATGGGAACCGAATTTGTTGTATTATATGAAAACAATAACAAGTGCTTTCTAACTATATTATACTGATATCATACGCTTTTAATTAACTACTGTCATTTTTTATTATTGTTAATGAAAACAATTTTTGAACTATTGGAAACGTTTCTCAGACCCCGCAGTTCAATTTAAAATGTCAAAAAAATTATTTAACGTATCTCAATCATTTGCAATATCTATTAACAAGTCTCAAGGTCACTTATCTTTCCAAAGTTATCAAACTTGTACCAAATTCTGTATTTTCTCATGGGTAACTTTGTCACTTTTAATAGATTCGGGATATTTTAATGCCAGTATTTATATCTTAAATAATGCACCTAAGCAGAAGAAAAATCAATGTGGCTACTGTACATTTTAAATGTCACTTCTGTAAATAAATGTTTCAAAGAACTTATCCGTTATTTCAAGTCTTTCCGTTGGATAAATAACCTGAGTTTTTCTAATTGCAAAATGTAATATAATATGAGACTTGTTTAATGATGTGAGGTCTAAAAATTCATAAAACGTATTTTACTAAAGACTTTATGCTCAAATTATCAGTGTGAAATAAAAAGAAATTTCTTGCGTATTTTATCAAACGAAATTCATCTTTTCCAAAACTTTTCGTGAACATTAATTCTTCAATTGTGACTTCATATAAAATATGAAAATATTTATATTTTTATGTGTAGAGTCTGTCTATAAATGCTTAAGCATGTCAATAAATAAACCATTCTTTTCATTGATATCATCTGTATTATCGAGTAAATGAGTTCTGCTGGTTTATCTATCTCACAGCACTCAATTAGCATGTTCTTTGATCACTCAATTCTCACAAGTTCTTTAATCACTCATTTCCCATGCAACCTCATCTATATTTAGTACATTTGTAATAAAGGACATTGAGTAAAAATATTCTGAACCAAGAATAATGCTATCAGGTATTTTCTTTAAGGACACCAAAACTATTACTATGTTTCCGAGTTGAATTTTAACATACATTTACCAATTTTTTATGTTGTTCAATTTAGTTCATGGTTCGTTTAACGAATTCCTTATAAGCCATTGTGTTTAAAATACAATTAAGCATTTAGAGAGAGGTATTTTTACTTATTTGAATACGCTCACAAAACTTCATTGTTTAGTACATTTTATGAGATTCATTCAATAGAAGCAAATCTAAATTAGGCATTCAATGTTTAGGAAAAGTAGAGTGTCTCGGAAATATTTTAATGTGAATTTGAATAGCTAACTGACGTTTTCCTGTATCTACCCCTCAACAATCGCTGTTCCATTAATCTATATTTCGTTTTTTTTAGCATTTGTAAATGGGAAATGTAGCGTGCTATTGAAGCTTATCTACATGAGGCGATAGGAGGTAGGAGGGTAGAATGGTATTAGTATAGGTGGGCAAGTTAGCTGGGTTTACCAACAACTTGGTCCTCATGGAGGTGTTAATAGGAGTAGATAGTAATGGTAGGAGTTTGTGATACTAGGAGTAGTAGGAGGTGGATAGATGAAGGAGGGTTCACTTTTAAATTGTCATAGCTATTATGAACTGGGACGATGAAGTGAAAAGTTACAATTTTTTCTAACCCCACCGAGAATTGAACGCGGAGTGAGCAACCTTACTAACCTTCTCATACAGCGTTTTCCTTATACTTTACGTAATTATTTATTTGCATATGTCAGCTTTATAATTTCACAGATGCAAGAAACTTTTGAGTTCCCTTTTTGTATGCACTTAGCTGCGGTTCTGTTTCACTCAGAAATTCCCTTGATAATCTACATATCTCATTTTAATATTCATTTTCTTAATTTTACAAGTGTAAAATTTTAGCTTTCATGTTAAATGAACTCGAAGCTTTGCGTTACACAGTTGAATTTCCAGGATTACCGCGAGTCCCCGGAGAACACGTTAATGCGATTTATTTTGACCGAAAACTTTTCTCTTCCCTCCTCGTTCTCTGCTTCTTGTGACACTTCTGGGCCAACTGGGTGTTAGATGTTCAACCTTGTTTGCGAAGAACTTCGGGAGCTCTCGTTGTATGACATTTTCCCCGTTCCCTTTTAATGAGCCAACTAGTTGTCATGTCCTTCCTCATTCCAAGACTGTTACGCGGTTTCTCTGCTCTTCTTTTTCTGCTCCTTCCTCTCGCACTCTTTCCCTCAACTGTTTCTGCTGCAACGGCGTTGTTTGTCGCAAGAGGATTGCCATGGCGTCTACTAACTCAGAACATTGTACAACAGTTTAGATTTAATTTGAGATATTTGCTGCTTAGATCCTCGCTAAATTTATTGTTCCAAGATCAGGACACATTGTTATACCGCTAAGAAGTCTCTGAGGAACACGTTATTTTCTTATTAATTTTTGTCATAAACTTCTTGAAGAGTTAAAATATGTGCTGAGTTTTTTTAACATCTTGATAAGGATGTGTTTCAAGAGTAGGCATTTTTTGCGATCCACTGTACTTCTTAATTCATGTGCCGATACATTTTAGTACAAATTTGCGATGCCTTAAGATATCGTTTCTTAAGTCTTATAATAATCGACGGCATTTTGTTCTTTTTTTTCTTCTTCTGTCTTAAATATCAACTTAATTCATTAGACAATTAAAAACTGTTTTCAAACTTTGTCTTGTTTTGACACGCGTCACAATATCCCAAGATTATTGAGAAAGCGTAATTGGTCAATCCAAATCAATTATCAATATAACTGGAGTACGCAGCTTACATTTAAACATTATACTAGTAAATAAAAAATTATATTCGATGTATCGCTAACATTTAACTTTATATATTTCATGGTCGTCACATGTTCTTATTA
The DNA here is from genome assembly GCA_002313205.1 of Laupala kohalensis. Taxonomy (NCBI): domain Eukaryota; kingdom Metazoa; phylum Arthropoda; class Insecta; order Orthoptera; family Trigonidiidae; genus Laupala; species Laupala kohalensis. The sequence goes on along the minus strand of NNCF01126165.1, from coordinate 821,187 downwards.
TTTATGATATTAAATTCTGGGAGAATATAGAGAACGATTTCTTTTTTTCCTAGAGAGACTGAAGCTTCGTTTCCATATTGGTGCGCAATATATATAACTATTTCAATACTATATTATTACTGGAAAATTGTTCCGTCAAATTTTTTTAAGGTGTATGTAGTCTGTTCGTAGTATATCCATTAGTTTAATACAAGTATCTTCCAGAAAAAAGCAAATATTGATCTCCACAGAAATGTAAAGCATTGTTCATACCTTTCGTTTATTGAGAAATCATGTGGAGACACCTTTACACAATGGATATATCTCTTATTAAGTTTTCTTTCCAGTCGCAGTCGCAATACAACAATTAATTTATTTTTATACACCTACTAGTAACTCAGTCTTACCATTGTAATACAAAGGGAAAGTAGGTCAAGCAAATGAAAAATTTAATTCATAAAACAGGAAATTGAAATTGAATACTTTTATATTGATTATTAACGTTTCTTTATTCAAGTTTCATTTTAATTTGTTTTCATGTGATAATGTCTGGAGAAATTCAGGATCAATAGAGTAATTCCTTTAGCTCTTTTAATCGTTCCTAATGAGTAAAACGGTTTTGAAATATGAAAAATAAATACTGATGAAGATGAAAGAATATATCAGGAAAGTCGTTTAACTAATTAGTTCTATTAATTTCATTACAACAAAAATCTATTGACTAATTGTTTAATCATATTACTCTTATTCTGTTATATTCAAATAACCGTAATTAATTTTACCCTTATTTCTAAAATTTCGAAGGATACTATTTTTAAGAGAATATATTTGTGTTTCTTATGGAATAGGAAACATTTGAGATTTCTGTGAACACTCACGAGCTAAAATGAATATTTCTTAAATATCGGATTATCCCAATTACTGTCAAAATAGTGACAGGTGTAACTTTTTTATTTATGGCATTTACGTCTGACGTAACGGAATTTCTCTTTTAATAATTTACGCAGTGGGGTTGGGGGCCGATGCTTGTTACATTAAGAAACGTATTTGGTTTTAATATGACACATTCTGAAGTGCATTCACACATATTTAATGGGTTTCTCGTTTCGTCTTTAAAATTTCATGAGTTTTAAATAAATGTAGATTAGCATTCCTTTAAGAACATTTCTTTTGATTGCCAGTTCTTGACCGAGTGTTCGACAATCAAACGTTGGTTGTACTCTCAGATTGACACAAACGTTTTATGCTTCATACGATTGGAATGCAATGCATCAATAACGCTTTTCCAAAAAAAATAATTGAAAAAGTATAGTTTTATATACCACAATGAGTATTATTACATCGAATATAAAATGTAATTTCAAACATTTAGTGATCCTAACGTATCCTAGTAGAATTGTTTCTTAAACTTATGAAATATTAAAAAAAGTTTTCAGGATAAGAAAAAATTAAATTTTTGTCAAGAACAGAGGATATTTTTAAATATAAAACATCACGGAAAAAGTTTTTCACACAAAAGTGAAAGCAAGACCAAAATTATTCCATACGAACGAGGTTGAAATTATTTTCTGTAGTAAGCGCTAAATTTTGGATTATTGTAATTCTAGATTCTAAATAGTTCTTTTTGCACACTAAACATGTTGAATTTATGTATCTTACTAATTCTTAGTCTGTATCAATGTTAAGGGGAATCGCCACTTCAGATGAATATATCTTCAGCCAAAAACGATTTATTTCAAATATTATTTTACCTTTTTTGTATATAAACAAAGATTATGTCATTTTCCCATAGATGGTTTCCAGTTCATCCAATTTTGTCACTATTGTGAGTACTCGAGAACTGAAATAATTTGAGATTCTTCTCAGTACATTATTCCAATATATTCTTGACGCAAGTGGCGAGTTCTCCTGTTTCATATCATTTTCCTCATAAAAGACTAATTCGATTCAGGTACCTGAACGACACTGCTATCTCGGAAAACTGATATCTTTTTGGTTCTGGTTGTCCAGTTCTTCAAAGGGCATGATATATTTTTTTCGTAACCATTGTCATCCAAATAATCGTAAACATCAGGAGTCTGTCAAACTGAGGAGTGACACCTACGCGAACCGATCAGTATAACCATTTACTAACAGCTGCATTCGACGTAACCACATCGTTTGACTCAAACCTGAAAGGCTGTCAAACTTCTCCTTCAGTGGTTAACGTCTGGTGGGATCGGAGTTTGAAGAAGTTTATAACCATGTCTGAGATTGGTACAAGTGCATATATTTTGAAGGAATGTATGCAGAACACCTTATAACGTCTCAACGTGGAAATACGAATGTATCGATAGGCATGAAACCCGAAATGAATTATTGGCGTTTACAAAATATTCAATCAGTAACCACACTTCAAAAACTTTAGAAATGAAACTTATGTGAGAAATTGTTAGAAAATGTTCTAGATTTACTCAAGTTTGTGGGACAACGAGGAAGGAATGAAAATCTGCGTTTCACATCCTTGGTAAATTCCAAAGTAATAGATGGACACCGAACAACTTCATCACGTATAGGTCCCCGTTACAATATCAGCTGCTTTAATATGCTCTACTCATGAACATTAGTTAATCAAACACATCCGTGTAGTATTCAAATTGATCTTTGAATCTTTTTATCTTTTAGATAAAACCCCGAAATTATTGCTGATCGAGTTTCATTGATTTTAAAAAGGAAAAAGAGAGATTGGTCAGCGCAGTTAAAAGTAATATTGATTGAGTTTTTATTTCTATGTATCAATATTCCAGCAGAATATTTTGAGTTTTCTTCTAATTATCACAATCATAAATCAATTTACGCAGCTCTTATGTTTCTACCCTTTGATGACAAGATAAATTAAGAATATCCATTATTCATGCTTATTATTCATTAGCAATTTAATTTGGTATATTTCATTCCATTAGATTGTTTTCATCATAAAAGTTAATTTAGGTTCCCTAAATATTCTTGTTCACTTCCGTATAATATAAATTACACCAAATATATAGAAGGAAGTATATTTTTCACTACTGACAATAACCAGTTTGATAACCAAAAACTTTTCTTGGTGGTATATAATGTCATGATTAATCTGTGAAAGTTATTTATGAGTAAGAATGTGCTATCAAGTGGATGTGGAGTCGATATGTACAGAAATTTATATTTAATTGGTGGCATTTGCAGTGCACTTTGAGTACGATAATAATATAATTAAATCAATTTTCTACAATCATGTAATGGAGCTTCATAATTCCCTATTCGTTCCTGTATATTAAAAAAAAATTGTACCAGAGATTGAACTCAAAGTTAAAATGTAAATTTTACTGAAACAAAAATACGTATAAAAATCCTTCTTTCGCGGTTTTTACATTTTACTAACACATGCTCTCGACTGTATACTGAACGTGAATTCTCTTACCACGTCAAACTGCGACTTTCTACTATAGGTTTCCCCTCGTGAAGACATTGATCACATTCCTTTTCTAGTTCACAAACCATTACATTACATTCTAGTTTTCACACTTGTTCCAACTGGGTCACCAACTTCGCGGAAAATCCCAATGTTTTCCTCAGCACCACCACCTTTGTTACGTCAATAAAAACGACTTTTTACGGCTCGTAAAAAGGAGTTTTCTAGTTTCTTCCGCAGACAAACGAAACGTCAAGGGATGGAAGCGGGTCGCTATCTTAGAGGGAGAGGTGGGTTATTTTGTTGCGTCTGTGCTTTCTGCAAATTTGAAACTACTCTCGTGTCCTGTTCAACATCCCTTCTTCCAGATTTCCTTTCCTTTCATATGTACTTCCGTAATGTCTACAAATTCGTATCCTCTTGATACTGTTTCATGTATTTTTTATTTGATATATTTTTCTTTGGACTTGCTTTAAATCTTGTGAACCAGCGACACTGAATTATTTTTATTTGTTCATTTTATAAAATTGGAGTATTAGGGCTCGCCTGCGTGTGGGTCATTAGAACCCTTTATTTGTTCAGTTATAAATACTTCGCTGCGACTTTTATAATTTGAGACGCGATGTGTCTCGGTCATCCGGGTGTGAGACCAGGGTGGAATGGTGGGCAGATGTGGAAGGCGAACGGGTGGTGTTTTGGTTAATAAATTGTAGTGTACCTAGGCTGGAACAGCGGGGGGGGGGGTTCCGTCCCGGCTTATTTACGAGTGTTCTTCAAACGATCTCAAGCGACAACTCAGATACACGAATGACACCTGGGAGACAGTTTTTAACTTACTACAATTCAACTCAATTTTGTTTGTAGAGCTAATGAAGATTTAAAATATAACACTAAGATTCCGACGAAGTCTAGAAATAATATGTGTATAAATATTAAAATATAGCGATACAGCAGTGCAATTGTCTCAAGTCCCGTCCAACTGACCTTAGCCCGTGGGCCAATTTCTATGAACCATCGACTGGTCGCCACAGAATGAGGTTTGGCCAAATGTTGACCGACGAATAAAACGAAGAGTCTCATTTATTTATTTGTGTCGTAATATTTTGATTCTCACCAACAAATTTATATTATTTCAATCTGAAAAAATAAAATACTTTTTGGATAAAGAAATAAACTATTTTTAATAATTAGCGATACAATATAATATTTTTATATGTATGACGGGGTAATCCCATACACGGTTTTCTAATTTTTATCGCCGGATATTTCACGTCAAATATTAATTCTGACAGCATAGATTTATAACACAAAGTTGTGCCCACCAGCGTTTCATGAAGTATTTGATGTAAACTGTATTATTACTCGCGTGCCGTAAAAAAGGATTTGCGGACCGCTAGTTGGACAGCGCTGGTCTAAGTATGGATGAAGGAAAATGATGGATTTCGCATTATGACGTGAATTATTGCGAAAGGGCGTGATTTGTGACTGTTGCTGAATGCGCTGAGTACAGTTCCTCTTTGAGATTGAGAAATGGCTTCTGTTAAAGGGACAGTTGCGAGAAATCGAGGAGTTGGAAAAAGGTCGTGCGAAGGATGCGAGAAAAGGAAGGGAGAGAGCGAAGAAGCTTAGGACTATGTCGGACTGGCGTCGCTGCATTAATCATCGCGACTGTCGCAGCTGTTAACTCGCGATGACAATCCGACTCAACGCGATGTGGAAGCCTTCGGAGCGTTAATTAAAATTGCAAAACTTTCTGTCGCGGAGTGATAATTACCGCAGGAACATTGCCACGCGTCTTTGAGCCGCCGACACCCATTTGGTTCGCCTATATCTCACCAACGTTTGCTTGTCTGGTCAAGGTCACCCTAGTTACACGATCATGATACGGATTTAAAATTTCGAGGCGACGTTACAGCAGTGCGGACTGTCCCATTCTGACCCGGATTTTTCTCTGATTTTCCTCTGGGTTTCCTCTGGGTTTTGGCAAATTTTCCATGGGTGGGAACATTATTCATATTTTTTTTTTCATTAATCTCGAATTTTTGCTGCACTACAATTAATATTGGAATAATAAATGGATAACAGTACGTATTTATTAAATATTAAATCCACCACTGCCCTCCGCACTGATCGGAATTGATGCGATGGTCCCTTGCTTGTTTCTGAAAAGTAACTAGTTTATTATCCCCCACGAGGTCATTCGAAGTTCGCAACTACTTTTTTGAGAATAAAGTTCATTTACTTATTTATTATAAATATAATCATTGTAGAGCGCAATACCAAGATACATAATCATTGGTTGGTGTACAACGGTCATTTTTTTGTGTTTGACATCGTTTTGCGTCAGGTGAATTTTAAATTAAGTGTAATTTTTTCGTGTAGAAGTATTTCGTAAGTCATACTGATATATTATAATCTCACGCAAATGCTATGCATCCAAGAGGACCGCGGTCTTGTTCAAAAATGAAAGAAATTATATTTTTTATTTATTTTGTTATATTTTTTCTCAATCAATATGTACCTACGTTAACAATGAAATCATACATTTATCACAAGAACATTTGGTACGTATAGATGTTTATTACATAACGAATAATAATGATAAGTTTATCGTAAAAAATAATGACAAAATCCGTATTACCACGTACAATACAATTTTATTACTTGAATATACACAATTTTGGCGAGAGATGGAAGCTTAATTGAAATTGAATTGGTTACATGCTGTGCAAACAATTTTATCCCGTGGAAAAAATAGCTGCACATTGATATCCGGCTCAGAGAACCGAAAATGTATAAACGATTTTTTGTCCCATAGAATAAATTCATGAAAGAAGATGCAGACAATTTGCTCGCTTTATCTGCACATTGGGTTCGAAGTACCAACTGTTATGAAAGTAATGAATGATGAAGGGATGAAGATGTAAGATGAGTATTGATTGCCAGCAAATAACAATGAGTGGCATGCTGCAAGTCCGTCCAGAGAGTGAGTGTGCTGCTCTACATGCAGCGAGCGAGAGGTCGTCCGAATTCTCGCGAATGCAGCGAGCGAGAGAGTGTCTGTCTTCTCTGGCGAGCAGCAGGCGAGAGAGTTTCTGATCGCTCTGACCAGCGGTGCCACCACATTGTCTGGCTGACTGTGCAAGGACTCGCGCTGTAGCGTGGGTTGACGCTCCAATCGCGTAGCAGGACGTCGCGACGGTTGCATGATTTCTGGCGGGAAGCGCCACTAGAATAATCGATATGAGGCGTCTTTCACAGATGCTCATGTCACCTTTGCACAAAGAGCGAGTTCAGAAATGATTCACTTGTCTTAATAATGTTACAAAAAAATGTCTGAACACATGCTATTATTCTAATATATTTATATCATTTTAATTAAAATTTGGTACATTGTCAACTCCATTGTAATAACAGGTATGGAAAATAGTATTTAGACTCTCTCGATATTAATTTTTTAAAATTAAATTTCGTACGTGCACATTCATAGAGAAAACGAGCTCGAGAACTACAGATACGAAAATAACGTTTTTGGAATATATTGACGAATCGAATGGGAAACAAATTTACAGTCAACCGAAAAATATTTATTTTCAAAAACCGGTTTTCGACATCTTAAACTGTCTTCAGGGACCTACAATCAAGATACAGGAATATATTTAGTTATTGGTAAAAATTGTCTTAATGATAATAATAAATAGTAATAATTACAAAAATATAAATTAAAATAGAGAGTACTAGTATATAGCTAATACCCTCCCATTGAAACTAATTTTGCAATGATATTGTAAATATTTTTAAAGTGGTTAGGCGGAAGAGCAGACCACGGTCTGAGTCTCACCACTAAAAGTCATTTATTTATTTTATTTATTTATTTATTATGTTGTAGTTAACAATAATGAGAGAATTTAATACAAATTGCTTTCAGATATTTACAAGATTATATAAATAGTTGGATAATAAATGTTTGTTTGGAAAATTATTACTTGAAAAATTGAAATTAATGAATATTCTGCAATAAGAAAAAGTTTTTTTGTAAGCCGAACTTCTTACATTCTCTGCCCTGGAGAGTGTGTATGGAATGTGAGGATCTGGTCGCCTGTGTGTCTTAAGAAGGCGTGACGGGA
>NNCF01126165.1:775359-813495 GCA_002313205.1 Laupala kohalensis | reverse complement strand
TGTGTGTCTGGGTTCAAGGAGTGATTTGAGTCTAACAGGTGTGTAGCAAAGTGAGATTTGTATTTTATTGCGTGTAAGTGTTCTTTGAGATGGATAGCAATATATTTCTGTATCTTGATTTTAGGCCACTGAGGATGACAGATTAAGCTGTAAAAAGCCGGTTTTTGGCAAATAAATATTTTTCGGTTGAATATAACTTATTTCTCAGTAGAATAAACACCATTATCTAATTATAGTTGATGAATTGTGCTAATATTAATTATAAGGAAATTTACATCTTTCAGACGCATACTGTAAAGTTGCATATCAATGAAACCGCTCAAAAGGGATCCAAATAATTCTCCGGTTATTCAAATTTCCATTTGATTCTTAGTTGGGTGTTCAATTACTCATTTAACTGTCTTCAATTTATGGAACTTAACGTTTCAAACATCCGTCTTTCGCTCCAATGGGAAAAGTTCTCACTTGCAAACTAACTTTCCTTTCTTCACACCACTCAACTTCACTAAGCAAGAATATGAGGAATATTGGAGACATTTCCGTAAGTTTTCCAGCTCTAAGAAACTTTACTCTTCTATATTTCATCAGCTGTCTTATGCAGATTTGACAAATGAATTCGCATTTATCATCGGTTTAAAGTATTTTAATTTCACTGTCTAACGTATTTAGACATATTATGTTGTTTAATGGATTTCTGGTGTCTTAGAATTATTTGCATTTCGGTGAAAGGTAAAAGTATTTATATTATCAGTTAGAGGTGATCAACATAGGAGTATATTTGTCGATTTATAAAGGCAACAATATTTAAAGTATTTGAACGATGATGTAACTGATTTACTACATTTAATATATTTACACGTTTAAATCCCTGAGCGTAAAAATATTTCAAATACTTTTAAAGAGCGCAAATCAAAAGTGACTGGTTTATTTTAATTTCAAATTTTCATTTATTTCCGTGTATTGTTGAACAAGGAGTGTTATTCAATAATTCTTCAATTCTCGGAAATGACTAAATCAATTTTTTTTGTCGTTTGATATGTCAACGGATACAGCTACGATGACAGAAATGTGAAAATTGGTTTCTAGTAATTGATGTACACATTTACCGTTTTCATCTGAACTAAAATACCCGTCAAGATGGTATTGTTTTATTAATATAATTTTATTTCAATTTAAAATTTTATCCATTCATTAGGTTTTCTTGTAACTAATCATGGAAGAATATTTTTTACGAACAGTTTAATTATTGAGGAGTTTATTATTTTTTTTGTATTGGGAATGTATTTCCACCACTGTTTTACATAAAATTGATATTGATTTAAGGTTCACTACGTAACCTGTAATTTTGTGGATAATCTTCATTTTCAACATTTTTTTCTTTCGCGAATTGGTTAAAAAGTGAAATGAATCCTTCACCATCTGCCATTCATCTCCATCAGCACCAAAATCCTAGTGAGCAGTCACATCTTCTTGTGGTGCTCCTGCATCGCGTTTGATGCTGCAACCCGCGAAACGTCAACGCAGTGCGGGTGACGTACTGCTCCACAAGGCGCGTGCTCTTCATCATGAGGCGGTGACGGAAAGTGACGGGTTTGCGTTTAAACTCCCGCGCCCGGCGTCGCTTGCCGATAATTCGTTTAGCTTTCACCAACAGACTTCATCCCAAACTTACACAACAGAACTCTCTGATGTAAGTGGCCATGTTACTTCTTGCCTCACTAATTAGAATAGGCGAGAAAAATATATGCGCTCATTTTTTCACTGTTTTTCCCAAATAGGGAATTGAGAATAGAAATACAGGGTGGCCTATGTGAAACGGGCGGTTTTCAAATGAACAGTACTGTGTTTGTTGGGAAAATATTTATTCAAAATCAAAGGTTAACGTATACCATTTGATTTTAATATTATTTACGGAAAATAATGTCATTCAAATAATAGCTATTCTCTTGAATACATTTTTCAACTGTCTTAGAAGCCACTCATCAGAATATCTCAAAACATCGTAGGTACGGTCCTCCACATATTTGTTTTAAAGGTGAAGTGTTTAGTAGGATTTTTTGAGACAAGAAATGCAAAGTGAGTATTTTACAGCTAAATGAAATAATTGTAGTTTAAATAATTGTAGTAAAAATAACCTTCCTCGTTGAATTACTAAAGAATAGAGGACTCTTTTTATCATCTCCTGCGTTACAATGTTTAAAACAAAAGTGAAAATACGATCAACTTCCGGCGATACATCGGCAGTTACCTCCCATTCACAAGTGATAACACACGGAGTAAAAGTTCAAGTACGTACTTGTAAGAACTCATAATATTCCTTATTCTTTCATATTCTCAAACCTACAATAAGTCTTATCACATTATGTCACCTTTATAGCTCTATTTTGAGTTATTTTAAGAGACACTGCTATTTACGACGTCTATCTAGAGTATTAAAATCCTCATCTCCTGGTCTCTCGTTGTATGAATACCACTTTTTCACCGGAGATTCCATATGACTTTTTTGCAAGCCTCGGAAAATGAACTTCCCCGGTGACATTTTACTAATTGGAGAGCGGCTGAATTACGGTCAGAACCTTTCGAGTGATTTTCTTTTATTTCTTCACAATTTCGACTTCTTCTCTTCAAAGCTATTTTACAGTATTTACTACCCGAGAATGGTATTTGAATTTGAATACATTTACATACATTGTGTTCAATTAAAGGAGAATTCACGTTAAAAGAATAGAGAATTAAATAGACAATAACAGTCTTTTAAGACCCCGAAATAAATAAACTACTCTGTCAAAATAGCAGTTGCAAACTGCGTATGACCTCGTGGGGGATAGTAAACTAAGTTACTCTCCGGAAACAAGCAAGGGACCATCCCATCAATTCCGATCAAGGACTGAAGGGCATTGGAAGATTTAATATTTATAAAAGAAATTATTTAATAAGTACATACAGTTATCTATTTATTATTTGAATATGAATTGTAAATATTATGTGCAGTAAAAATTCAAGATGATGATAACGAAGCGTTAATGACTTTCTCGACCAAGGAAAATCCGTCACTACCTGAAGGAAAACTGGAGAAAATCCCGGGTCAGGATGGGGCTATGGGCGTAATGCACACAATCGTGCAAAAGTTGCACGCGGAATAAACCAGTTTCCTTCACGAGTCTGAAATAATCGACTTTTTTTTCAAAGTTTATAGAAAAATTATTTTGTGTTAGTTAAACTAGACTTGAATATTGAAGTAATGAGACTACATTTGAAGTTAAATGAAAGATAGCAACATCCCTGTTTCAGATTTTGAGTTGCTTTATAGTTTTCAATTTAAGATGTTTTATATTTAAGAAATTACAGAAGTCATATCCATTCTTTAGTTGAACAATTAAACCAGAAATATGAACCGCAATTAACTTTTCAATATAGCAGTACCGTTGATAGATACATAATGAACTTTTTAAAATAATACGCTGCATTTTTATTTTTAAATTTGAATCTAGTAGCGTAAGCATTTTCTTTGATACGCATTAATCCAAAGGCCATTTTCCAAATAAAAGTAGTGTATTTACTAAAAGAAGTGCATTGTTATATTAAAAATACAATTATTGAATATAAAACTGTGCATCTCTATAAGAAATTTAGTGAAAAGTTAATTGTTTTTATCAGAAAATAAAATAACTCGTTGAATTTGAAAGAAATCCTCGTCGTCGAAGTGAAAACACTAATAGCGTCCTAGAGAACCGTAAAAACTGACATAATAATTGAAATTTTTATTCCTCGAGTTGCTTTAATTGTGTGGGCAGAGCACAAAGACAGTGTTCCATATTCGATTTCCTACTGCAGGTTTACGTCAGAAAAACAGAAGCTCGCTTATTACAATCTTTGGAGAGAAGATGGAATTATAATTTATTTATTTACGTAGTTCACTGTCTACCCTGTTCCTTGGCACAAGGCTACTACCAAGCTACATATTCTTCACAATATTTTTTTATCTTCTTCTCATTGTTGAACATAATTTGATTGTCGTGTGTCTCTGTTTTCCTTTCTTGTCCTCGCGGTCCCTGTATCGTCATGTCTTCATGTCCTCTCCGCTCTGAACACATGTCTGATACACATAATCTGTTCCATGTATTTCTGTAAGATGTCATATTCTAGTCGTCCCTTCAAGAAGCTAGTCCAGTCCCTGTTGTTAAATTTTCCAGTTTTTATCATTTGTCTCCTCCACCATATTCTTTCCTCATTATTGACATTATCCACATCTACAATAATTATTAAATTGAAATAGTAATCAACCTTTTAATGTAGACTAGTAATTAATATTTTCACAACGTTTCAACAGCATGTTGCTGCCATCATCAGGCAAATGTTGGTGAATGGACATATCAACAAAGTTCCAGCATAGTTACAAGTATAAAAAACAAAATTAAATACACAAATAAAACAATGACAAAGAGAAAATAAATCATTTGTAAACACAAACCTTCAAAGTAGAAAAATCATTGCAAAGAACAATACATTTTCTGTGTCAGTTTGTAAATTTAATGTACTATTCGTAAACTTAATATGTAACATTTCTGACATTATGCGTTTATAATAATTTGGCTCCCGATCTAAAATTGAAACATTTTCTCAATCTATTGAATGATCAAAATTTAAACGGTGTAAGGAAATAACATTTTGCTGTAGTGTGCGTATGTTGCGCTGTTTTTCTTTTATCCGCGTATGTAACTTAGGTTTGGTCTGTCCGATACCGGAAAAAGGACAATTTTTGCAAAGAAGTTTGTAGACGACATTTTGGGAAGTCACGCGATCGATTTTATCTTTCCCCTTAATTACAAGATAATAATTTTGTTTCCTTGTTGTCACCAACCAAATGTTTTCGTGGAGAAAATATCTTCTTAAAGTTGGTGATATTATTTTATTATGTGGAAATATAACAAAAGATTGTCTTCCTCTCTGAGACTGAGAATTTTGACAATAAGGTGAAGGACGTTCCAAATTGTTAAGATAATATATGCGCCTCTTGATATATTGCATTATAAAATTTTGAAGGTAATAATTTGCTAATACTGTTGTTTTAACAAGTTCAATATTATCGTAATGGAAGCAATTATTAGACAGCAGGATTGCCTTGTAAACTAAATTGTAGTTCATTGCTATCTATTGCACCAAATGATTGTCCGAAAAATAATTTAGTACTCGTCCCGAATAAGTTGTTTTATGATACCAATTAAACAGCAATGTATTATCAGACCGCATAATTGAGACATCCAAAAAGGTTATTTTTCCTTCGGTGTCTTTCTCCAACGAAAATTTTAGTCTTGGATGATATACATTAAAAACATTTAACATAGACTCTATTTCATCTTTTGGTATTATGCACAAAATGTCGTCGACATAACGACAATAAAACTAACGAACGAAATTGAAAAACAAAGAATTATTATGATTACGTAGAACAAATTCCGACAAAACTGAACTAATCGGACTAATGACCCATTGGCGATTCCTCAACTTGATGATATAATTTTCCATTAAACGTGAAATATGTAGGTTCTATAATTGATTTTAAAGCTATGACTATTTCATCTTTTGGAATATTACAGTTTTGTTCAATTTTGCTCCATCTTCTCAAAACACTATTAACCGATAAATCATTAGGCTTGTAAACAGAGGAACGAATCAAAAGAGACCATACTCAAAGTATCATCAATTACTAAGTCCCTATTTGCAGTGACAAAATCAAAACTATTCCGCGCAGAAAAATTATCTTCTTCCAGACCGAATTTCTTTCCTCATTATTTATATCACATTCAAATAATACATGTTCCACGGTCTCCTCATAATATTCACTTACACATGTTGGCTCATTCTTTATGTTAAAATTATGCAAATACTTATTTAAATTTCCTTGTACTGTTAGTGATTCCAACATGGCCGAACTAGGTCTTGTTTTTTTTACTCCTTCCAACGTATCTCACATTCTTAATGAACCGTTGTTGTTCTCGGACATCCACCCCTACATCCTAACGTATTTTCCAGCAATCTATCCTTTGTTTAATAACATCCTAAGGCATATTATGTGGGTTTTTTTCGGGGGTGGGGGTTTTACGGCTCGTCGACATCGAGGTCATTACAGCCCTAAAAACGTGTACAGGTAGGGAAAATGTAGTTACGCACTAAGAAGAGCCAAAATGACTCTTCCCGCGTGTGGGACTCGCCGAATGACTCGACCATACCCACTAAAAACTCGACATACCCTCCTGAATTACAACATATCAAAACATATATCATTACATCAAAACATTATAACGAGGAAAAACCAAGATACCCTAACCCTCGCAACCTACTAGCGTGGGGATCGAAAAGAACAAGAGGTGACCAAGGAAGGTCAGGAAAGAGAAAGGAAGGAGCCTCCCGCACGTAAGTGGAAGTAATGCCAGACACAGCTCGGGGCCCCGTGTGTGCCAAACACGTACTTACTAGATGTAAGTCCCCTGGGGGTGGGGCTTATATTGTGTGACCAACTAAATATGTGATATCGGTTTTAAAAGAAGAAAACTATTTGGTTTGGTGGGCCAAAGAATACAAAAACCAAAACTAAATCGAAGCAATGAATCAATAAAAATAGTGGGACATCATAAATATTTGGAAATATTTTTTATGAAAGATTTTTATACTGGGATTTTTTAACGATATGTTTGCGATAAAGAGAAGAAAATTTATGTCGCCCTCAAAAGAGTAGGTTAAAACATATTTAATGTCCAAGATCGTGACTCGCTAGCATTGTACAAAGGTGTATTATGGCCTCTCATAACCTATGGATGTGTTGGGTGAGGACATCGTGTGATCAACATGCACTATGACAGAAAATTGAAAAGTTTGCAATCTTTTAAAATTGAATGGATGTTACCTCACGGTGTCTAATAAAGCACTCTAGGTTTTGCCGATAGACCTTTATATTCTGTAAGATTTTAAAACTTAAGGGATTAAGAAATAAACATGAATGGGACGAAAATACGATAGAATTGAAAGAACGCAAGAAGAAAGTTAACTGGGGAACTCATTCAGCGGCGGTAAAAAAGATGGATCCACAGTCATGACGAAAGGCAAACTTATAATACATCTATGACGTTAATTTCAAATACAAATGTGGAAACATGTAAATATGAATTAGGTTTATATGATACTGTCTGTCCGGGACAAACCGCGTCTTAGTAGATACAAATACTAACGTTTCGACCATCATTCTTTGGACTTCATCAGGGCAATGTCAGAGTCGTACGAACCTAAGCCGCTGTCGTACTCTGCTTAGACCACAGCTTGATGGCCTGAAGAAGATACTGCACACGTTGGTAGTTGTATCTACTAAGACGCGGTTTGTCCCTGACAGACAAGTTCATACCGACTACGTTTATGAATTAGGTTTGTAAAGAATTTCTATTTAGTCACAGAGACTTCGATCCTTATTTATGGTTCATTGGAAAATGCAGTGGAGAGAATGTGTATGCGGCGAAGATGCATAGATCCAGATCAAATTAGTGGGAATAAGATCACATTATGTGGCAAGTAGAGAGAACATTTTATCAATGAATACAAAAATTGATTTTTGGGACATTAACAAACCTAAAGAGAGAACTAATAAAGCGATAATTAAATTCAATGCATATGATGTAAAATAATTTATGAATGTATTATGTATATGCATGTAACATGTAATGACAATGTTGTAGACAAAATGATCCGTTCATACATTCCAATGTGGATCTTGAAATAGTAATAAATTAAAAAAGAAATAGCTAGTGCGTGGATCGCTGATGAAATAGAAAATCATATTCTTATACAATTTGTTACTTGTTTGTATTCTCAACATATCTCATCATTTTCAGGAGCAATGCGATATTGCCCCATTACTCTACCTACAATGCAAATTTACTGTCTCATTTTGTATTAATGGTCCACATGAAACTTTTGCTGAAAGCGAGTATTAGTCCAATTGTCATTTGCTTCTCGGGAGAGCTATTATTCTTATTAATACTACAGGTCTCGATGGGAAATCCAAATACAAATTTTCTCATTACATCTAAATAGTTTTACCTTTGTAAACATTAATGACAGATTAGTTAAGGGCGATAACTTTGTAACTGGCCGGATACCTAATGTTCTCAAAATTTTTGATAGATCTACATCTTTAATTGACTCGAAATATCACGGAGCTATGGGATTGTATGTTTGATTGACTTCGTATATTTACAATCTTTACGAAGAAATTTGGGGTTCTTATTGTCACTGACTCATTGCCAGTATTTATCCGAAACTATTATCACAATTTGGAGCAATCAATTTTTTAAAATAGACGGAACCTTCACAAAGTCATACTGCTTAGCTATCGCCTTCTACTTGGTGACGCTGTCTCATCCAAATAGAATTTACGCTAGTAAACGAAACGGGTTTTGCAGCGGGTTTTCAAGGGGATACTCCCGTTTTCCCTAGCCATTCATTCCGCCACAATATTCACTCATCAGCATTTTCCTTCTTGCGATTCATGTATAACCCGCCTCGGGAAGGTGCGTCAGGAAGGGTACCAAACACCCTTGTGGTTCCCGTGCAAAATCAAACGAGGCAACATACCGTCAATCTCAAACTCCTTCAAGAGTGGGGAAATGGAGTTTAGGAAACACACAGTTCGAACTTTCACACAAAACGGATTTAGCTCTTCTGCGGCTCTCCTTTGACATAAAAATATCCAACCTAAATTTCCTTCTTCAAAAATATATGACAGATATTTCCTTCATTTTATTGAATGCAACTTGCCTACGGCACGTACGTCACTTCTATCAATATCATTGTCTGCTTATCTGCTCTCCTCCCTTCCCATTCCTTCACGAACTATTAATCACCGTTTTGCCACCTTCTTTTCCACCACCAACTGCATGTGAACCATCGTCTCTGCTCTCTTTCAAACTACACCACCACCTGGACCACGTCTCCAATGGCTGCTTCGCATGTGCGGCATAATAAACAAAGACTGAACAATTTTTGCAAAAAGCTCTCTGAATATTAATGCGTTGATGGTATGGAGGCTGCCAATGCGACTACCACCTCTTTCTCGCAGATGCTTCTGACAGACTTGTCGATCTCCATATATGCTACTGCCTTCATACAAAAAATAAAATACAGAAGATTGTTAAAAAGAATGGGAAAATATATGTAAATTGAAAGATGTTGTAAAGGAAATATCGAAGGAAAAAATTATTGGGGAATTGTTACTGGGCTGGCATACGCGATGGGGCAAAAATCGTATAGTGAGAAGAAGTAACGAATATGTAAGAGATGTAAGGTAAAAATAGGAAATGGTTTATGCCAAACCCACATCTGTTCATCAATTGGACGCTCAATTTCACCACATATTTACGCCTATTCGGAAAAGAAGAGAATGGGTTGTGTTTATGTGGACAAAAGGAGAGGAGACAGAAGGTCAACTAGTGGTATTGTCCACACTGTGGACGGGAGAGACGTAGATTTTGGGGGGAGCTGCGGAAAATACTAATCAATTTTAGAAACAAAACTCAATTACTAAAGAACAGAAAGGCTTATGAGTTATTTGAACACTTCATGCAGAATAAAAGATAAGGGTTAGATCCTACTGTTTGAAGGGTGCGGTCCCAGAAGGAGAAGAATGATTGAGAACAAAGCAACAAGACACAAATAATCATGAGTACCCCGGAATGACATTGTTGAAGACGGGATTAAATTGATTGTGTTACTTTAATTGTGACTTTGTAAGTCGATGTATTAAATTAAAGATGATTTATAAAACTTGAAAGAAAAATTGACGGCTTTGCATAATGAAAAGATTCTTAAGAAAATTGCACGTATATAGTTGCATTGTCAATTCAAAATGTTATGACTTACATTGTACTAGTGAATGGTTCACTCGAGATATATGGAATTTTTTTATAAGTTTTATCAGAAAGGTAGTATTTAGGAAATTGTTATATTTTGTTAATATCACTGGTAATAACACATAAATTAAATTAAATTAGTAAACCGACCTTTTTTAGACAATTATTTATAATATGTCAAAACATTTCAGTTATATAAATCAATTTTTCTTAAGATCATGATATTTATCATCACTTTCATTGATATATTTCAGGGTTGTGTTGAATGTATTGATAATATTTTAAATACGATGAAACAATATTCATAATACCTTCTTGTGGGGCTTTAGGGCTCGTCAACATCAAGGTCATTTCATAATAACCTCTACATCATGTATTGGATGTTTCACCCTTACATTGCATATGGTACTGTTATTATTACATTAGCTTTAATGGGCTGGCATACGCAATGGGACAAAAATTGTAAAGTGAGAATAAGTAAAGAATATGTAAGAGATGTAAGGTAAGAATAGGAAATAGTTTATGCCAAACCCATATCTGTTCATGTATATATATTTTAATACTAATACTGAATATTGTCATAAATCTTTATTCGATATTTTACAATACAAAATATGAACACTGAATCATAACATCTTGGCACCCTTTATTTAGATAGCTACAAACTATCATTTTCACATTATTACTAACTCAGATTTAAATTGTATTTTATCATTAGATGTTTTCACTCCCAATGTATTATCTTCTTTGATAATTCTTTTGTTGTTTGTAAAATAATTTATCATGACAATAAGCTTCATATTGAGAGCAATTTTTCCAAACTATTTTTAAAAAGCAGAGGAAAGTCAAATTGAACTGGTTTCTTTTGAAAATAGTCGTATGTTTTTATAAAATATGTTTAGAAAAGTAATAATACTTGAAAAGGCATTTAAATGGAGAGAAATTAATTATATATAAAATCAATATCCATAATATTGTTCATTGTGGAACTCCTTGTCAATCTATTGACACACGAGATAACTTAACCATTTCGTTTCTCATTGCTCGTATCAGGTTATTCATATATATGTTCGGGTAAATTGCTCCTAATCCTGTGCAATCTCCCTAATAGAAGACTAGAGACTCTGCACAGTATGACAATCTCCCGAGAGATCTCCGCGCCTATGCGTTAAAGCACGTTATCCAAAGCTGTCCAAACACATTCGCATACGTCAGCAACGCTTTAACGTTGCATTAAAGGGGAATTCACTTATTTCTCGCACTCATTGTAACAAAAAAAACGCACTTAAATTATTTGGAGTAATTTGCGTCGACGTTAAAATGGCTCAAAATCAGCTGAGTATTTTTAAAGATGTACCGCGATGCGAAGCGAACAAGGTAAAAATTACTCCAAAGCGCTTGTAAATCGTACACGAAGTGTGAATTAACGTATTTGATAATCTTCATCATATCATAAATCATTTTACCATTTTCGTAATACATGTTCAAATTGCCTAGTTTGTTTTAATGCAATTTTAACTAGTTTCACCTAGGCAGGTTGAATATGAATCAAATTTCTGTTAATTTATGCAAATCCCAGGTGGGCGATAAGAGAAAAATTTGATTTAAATAGACAATAAACGTCATATGGATAACACAATCGCTATATCACAGTGTTAATAATGTCTAGTTCTTGAATTAGCTTGTTTAATGAAGATTTGTGTTCATAACTTCCAGGTCGCCCAGGTTTCAGACCCTCAGTCAAATCAGACTAAATTGAGGGTATAAAATCCCGGAGTTTTTAAACTTGGTGTGATTGTTCGATGGTGCATAATGTGTAACATACTTAAAGTCCTGGGGGTTTGGGGGATGAGAAGGAGTCGTTAAAAGGTATATTTTTACGATTTTTGCAATTTTTAAAAAAATTTATTACAACTACAACTAAATTTATAAAATCTATCCAGTAGTACACATTTAAAAATTTAAAAACACTGTGTCAGATATTATTCCAATGAATAATTCTTGAAATTACACATATTGTTCACACGGTGTCACAAAGTCAACTTGAATAATTAACTTTTAAATTAGTTTTCACTTTTAAGTCACTTTAATAAATCAAAAGGTTTTGTCCTTTTCAGTCGCCGTACTTCACTTGAAATGACCAAAATATGTAGAACAGCAGCGTTTTCATGACTGTTAAGTCTTTGATGGTGTTTTGTTGCAACAGTTTTTATTATTTCCCTAACTGGTTGAATTCCCAAGTAACGATGAATACTTTCATTTCGGATATTCCACGGGGCATTGAGTATTTCACGTAATACTTTATTTTGGAATGACTGGATGAGCTTGATATTTGAACTTTTGCTGCAACCCCTGAGTTGCAATCCATACAACCAAATTGGTTTCAATACTTGTTTATAGAGTTATAAATAATTAATTTGGAATATTTATACAACTAGTTATAAATATTTAATTTGGAATAGCGTCCGATTAACCAATACTTCTGTCTATATTTTATTTTTAGTTCTTTCTTTTTGATAATATGGAACTTCCAGTTTNGATTAACCAATACTTCTGTCTATATTTTATTTTTAGTTCTTTCTTTTTGATAATATGGAACTTCCAGTTCAGCTTAGCATCAAGCCACTTTCCTAGATACTTGACTTCATTTTTGCATGGTATTATATGTGAATTTATTTGTATAGGTACGTTTTCAATTTTCCTGTTTGTGAAATTTATATGAGTTGATTTACTCTCATTTAACTTAATTTTCCACCTTTCTGTCCAGTCACTGACTGTATCAACTGCTCTTTTTAGTTTATTTCTTGCTTCATTCACTGTTGTTCCTGTCGCCAAAATAGCAGTCTCATCTGCAAATGTAGCAATTGTGGTTTCACCACTCTCTGGAATATGTCGGGTGTACAATAATTACAGGGTAGGACCAAGGACACTTCCTTGAGGAACTCCTGCCTCTATATTTTTTAGTTCTGAGTATTCACTTCCTTGTTTAACTCTAAAGAGTCTATCTTTCAAATAGGATTCTATTAGTTGACAGTACTTCATGGGGAGGTCTCTATAAAGTTTATATATTAGGCCTCCATGCCATACCTTATCAAACGCCTGGGATACATCAAGAAGGACTAAAGAGCAAATTTTTTTTCCTCCAGTGCCCTTTCAATTTCGTTGGTGATCCTATGGACCTGTTCTACCGTAGAGTGTCTAGTTCTAAACCCAAACTGGTGATTAGGAATCAAGTCTCTTTCTTCAAGGATGGATTTTAAACAAGAGAAGTTTCTCAAACAACTTAGATATTGTAAGCAATATAGGCCGGTATGATTTTTTATCTTCAGGTGGTTTCCCAGGTTTGAGAACATATTTTAATTTAAGAGCAGCATTGATAAGATGCAATAGTTTCATTATTGATTTATTAGGAAGTTCCTTAAGAATCTCTCCCGTGATCAAGTCATAACCGAGGGCCTTTCTTTCGCTCAATTTTTGTATTTCTGATTTTAATTCTTTAAGAGTAACCTGTTTAATTTGTACTCTTTTTTCATTTATCGGTGGAATAAGTTGTTTGTTCCCATGAGTCCATGAACGAAACGTTTCCTCAATAAGATCAGCGAATAATTCCGCTTTTTCTCTATCAGACCTTGCCCATTTATTGTCTGTTCTAATAGTAGATGCTTGGATTTTTGGTCTCTGCAAACCTTTGGTGGCTTTCCACAGGGAGTAGTCTGTTTCTTTTTCAGACCTTGAAGATATGTAGCAATCTTTTGATTTTTGTGGTCTCTGATCATTTCTTTGAGTTTGTTGCCCAATTTACTGAGAGCTTTCTTATCACATGGAGCACGAGATTTGGCCATTTTTTCCTTGCTTTTCTTTTTTCTTTAAGTAACTGAAGAATCTCTGGTGGATAATTACTGAGATAGTTGTTAGACCTCCTTACAACCGGTGTATTATTTCTTGCGGCTTGTTGAACGTTATTTGAAAACAATTCAACCACTGTTTCAAGCTGATAACGTGCTTTAAGCAATGCACTGAGGTCAATGAGATTTTCAAGTTCTTTCTTGAAACTTATCAAGCCAGTCCCTCTGTTTACTAATCTAGGCGGGAGTTCTTTTTGAATTAAATGCTCATTGATTATCATTATAATGGGTGTATGATCCGAGGCTATACCATTGCTGTCCACAACATCTATAAAGTTAGAAGACAGTCCTTTGGCCACGAAGAAATCAACGAGATCAGGTATTCTTCTCACGCCAGTCGGCCAATATGTTGGTTTGCCTGTTGAAAGGAAGTCACCGCTTGCCATCATTCCTGCTTTAAGTCATTTTTTTTTCCTTTCGTTGTGATTAAGCGTGAGCCCCAGTGGATATGTTTTGCGTTGTAGATCCCTCCTATTATAAAGCTCGTGCCTAGTATTTTGAACAGATCAAGACAATCTTGTTTACTAATCATGTGCTTAGGCGGACAATAGATGGAGGAAACATTAAGCATAGTAAACTTGGTTTGTACTTGTACTGTAGCTACTTGCATTGAATCCGATTCAATTCGGATATTTTCAAGGTTATTGATAGAGTCTTTAATGATTACACATGATCCTCCTCTAGCTCTATTTTAGGGATATATACTGCTATATACGGAGTATCCTTGCAATTTTATAAATGTACGCTTCGTAAAATGAGATTCGGATATCAAACAAATATCTATATTTTCACTTATAAGAAAGAATTCTACCAATTGAACTTTCTCTACCGAAATTCCATTTGCATTCCATGTAGCAATTTTAAGATTTCGACTCATTTCTTTTCACTTTTCATTTCCATGCTTTTCTCCAAGCTTTGGAGTCTGTCAAAAATCATTTTATTTGTTGCATTTTGCTCATCTATCTTATTAAGGATGAGTGCTAGTGTCTCTTCAAGTGAGTGGTTTTCACTTCTGATTTTATTTCTCACTGTATCAGCATAGCTGTGTTGATCAGAAATAATAGGTTGGCAGTTTCCTTTAATGTCTGCTTTTGTTCCACTATTTTCTGTGTTTTTAAGGCCTAGTCGAGTCCTTTGGACTTGCGGCTTTCTCTGTGCGTTGCAGATTTTTTGAAGCTCTTTGGTTACCTCACATTCCCTATAGTTTGCTGGATGTTGACCCTTGCAATTTTCACATTTTGGGGGACATTGTTTGCACATTTTACAGTCGATTGTAAGGTGTTTCCCGGCACATTTGACATATCGTGGTTCTTGACGGCAATAAGCTTTGCGTGTGTCTGAAACCTTGACACCGTTTACATTGAGGAATCAATTTTGTGTTTTTTTCCCAATGGATCAATTTTTACCACCATGTTCAGGATGATTTTAATTCCGTAAATTTTTTCCACACTCTCATGAGTGTCAAACGTCAGCATAAATAGAGGGAGTCCCTGTCTGACTATTATTTGCTCACCTCTTTCATTTTCTTTCTTCTCTTTCTTAATGATGATAGTTACATCCAAAACTCTTAGATTTTTGAATTTTATATCCTCAGTAAAATCGTGTTTAGTTGGATGCGTGAAAACAACGAGCTACGACTCTTATTGGTCTTTCATTTTTGTTTTCATACGAGTACCATGGATTGTTTTCATCATTAAGTTTGTTTACTAGTGTTCTGTATGTTTCAGAATCGGAGACGTTAACTTTCAGAACGTCATTGTTTAGAGATGTTACTTTATACTCAGTTTTTGTCAGTGATTTTATCATAGAATGAACTTTGGAATAGCCAGTCTCTCCAGTAATATTGTTTGGTGGAGGCTGCGATTTCTTTGTTTTAGAACTTTTATCATTTTGTTATGATGATGATCTAACATTTTTAGTTTCTTCAGTTTCAGTTTGTGGAGACGCAGAAGCCTTCCTTTTCTTTTTTGGCCTGATCTTCAGAATCCAGCCTGTCTCACATTCAAGGTCCTCCTCATCTGTATAATATACGTGAGAACCAAGAGCGAAATTTCGGTTTACACCATGTTCATTATTGTCTTTATTATTTTAGGAGCTACGTTTTGCGTCCCTATGATCTTCTGTCTTTGTCCATTTTTCTGCTTGTCATGCTCAATATCTTGTGCTTTACGAAGATCTATGTTTTCTGCACGAAGTATTGCTACTTCATTTCTCAATTCATAGCACAGTAGTTCTATTTCAGTCAATTTCTTTCGAAGATTCTCGTTTTCACTTTCATATCCCTCAAGAGTATTTCCTAAAGCAGGGGTGTTATTTTCTAAACAATGAACGTTTGATTTTTGAGGTGATGTTATTGGAGATCTTGATATTTTTGAGCACTTTCAGAACGGGTCCCTTGCATGCAACGGTTGATCTCCCCCAGAATCCGTGAGGCCTGTCTCCACAGAGATTGGATTTTCCAGGACAAGGGAATAGAAGAGTAGAGGTAGGAAAAGGAAAGACTCTCTAGCCCTTGCAACCTAATAGCATCGGGGTCGAAGCAACAAGAATTTGCCAAGGGAGGCAGATATAACAGATTATAGAAAGGAGACTGTTACAAAGAAAGTGGAAGAAGTACCCAGTCCCAGCTATGGGACCATAGGAGAGCTGCCTCCTTTACAGTCAAGATAACTGCCCCGTATGGTCCTGTTGGTTCACGGGCCTTTATTCGATATATTCAGGCCACCCCAAGGCTAATCGTCTTGGGTTGCGCAATCCGCCAACCAAGGGACGCGCTCTCTAGAAGTTACAGGATCCCCCGAGAGGATTTTTGCAAATATCACCGAAACGGTGATGCAATTCAGTGATAATTACGGTTTTACCATATTTTTCCAATTCCTTATTGATTTTTGGGATATTTCTCTAAAACCTCATCTATTTGGTCATTCAAGGAATTCTACGGTCAACACATGATCATCTGGACGTCCGTTTTTACCACCTGTTGAGCCTTTGATTGAAAAATTTTGCTGCTCTTAACATGATAAATTGCCTCACTTGCTACTACTATTAAAGTAATTCATGAATTGTATTGTATTTCAAACTGCAAATAGTTAACTGTACCGTTTCAATTGAAAAGATTATGTAAAAAATGGTTTCTGGTTTGACTAGAATTCTCCAGTTTTGCAAAAGTTTTAGTTTAATAACTTTCTCAGTTGTCCGGAA
Source organism: Laupala kohalensis (assembly GCA_002313205.1). Taxonomy (NCBI): domain Eukaryota; kingdom Metazoa; phylum Arthropoda; class Insecta; order Orthoptera; family Trigonidiidae; genus Laupala; species Laupala kohalensis. Next base: position 796,493 of record NNCF01126165.1, on the reverse strand, counting down.
AGACAAGCAGATTTCGTACTAATCTATATTAAATTTGACAGGTTTGTGATAGATTATTTTACATCATATCATTAGAAACATCATGAGAACAGATCTAAAAACCACCCCACACACGGTTTTATCCTATTCATATATTAACAGTAAAAGAGGAAGAAGAAATTCCAGCTTTGTAACCTATAAAATCTTGAATAGCGTGCTTAACAACCCGAAGTCTGTCGACACAAAAGTCAAAACTAATATGAATCTCATAGATAGCTGGATATGTAGTACATTAAACAATGATAATAATTTTAACTTATTGTTGAGAAATTACTGAGACTAAAATTATTGATAATATTTTAAACATTTCTCAGTTATTACTCATAAATTTTTGATTCTCATCAGTACATGTGATATTGTTCTTTACTTTTTTTTTCTATATGTAATAAATACTAAAAGTGAAGGATTTATTTTTGTATAGACATGCACCTTGTGAATTATTTGAACTAATATACTTTAATCTTAGATAATCTATTCTACCATACCTACGCACGGGTTTGCAATAAATCCCCTGTAGGTTAAATGACTTACGCACTTTTTACGTACTACTTTTAGACATAATTAACTAATGTAAAGAATTTTAGTAATAATAATAATAATGGTGAATGGTTAGCCCCCTACACTAGTGATGGCTTGTTCCCAATACGCGAAGCCAAGCCTCGGACTCATCGGCCAAAGGGAAAGGTGTACCGTATGGAAGCAATAATCAATGGCCGAAAACAGCACAATCCTCTTGGGGGCAGCGCCTACAAAACAATATCAAAAGTTTACGATGTGAGATAGATCGGCTTACACAGTACAAGAGAGGGTACCGTTCAAACAGAATGGGACGACATATACTGGAGATTATTCAACCACACCACATAACTGACTTGGATGATGAAAGGACGCTGGCGGAAATTATTGACATTCGGGTTCAGAAGCTAGCAGTGTATGCCAACAGGTTGCGTCGATACAAAGGGAGCGTGGAAAGGAAAACACAAAATCGGTTATTCTCTCACAATCAGAAGACGTTCTACCTTGTACTTGAAAACCCTGTTATGCGGGTCTAACAAGAGAAGCAGCAGCGGAGTTTTGAAGTAATATGTGGGAAAAGTCAATAGAACATGATGCACAACGAGTTTGATAGAGGATGTAAAGAAATTGGCTGAAAAATGGGGGGAACAGAGGGGGCGGGGAAACGTAACTGCTGAGGAAGTTGCTTCAACACAAAACTAGAAGATTCCTGGTCCTGACGCAGTCCAAAATTTCTGGTACAAGAAGCTCACAGCAACACATGGAGCAATTGCAAAAACATTTTCAATATTACCACACCAACCATCTGAAGCCCGTAAGTGGCTATTTAGGGGTGATACATTACTGCTCCCTAAAGGTGATAGCTCCACAGATCCATCAAAGTACAGACCTGTTACTTGTTAGTCGACTTCATATAAAATATTTATGTCAGTTATTAAAGAGCGTATTTATAGTAATTGCGAAAGAAACGAGGTACTTCCAGAAGAACAGAAGGAGTGCAAGCGATACAGCCAGGGTTGCAAAGACCAAGTAGTAATTAATTCAATTATTGTAAATAGTGCGATCAAAGGGCAGAGAAATTTACACATAACATACATTAACTATAAAAAAGCCTACGATTCAGTGCCTCATACGTTCTTAATTGATATTCTCAAAATATATAAATGTGATCCAGCAATTGTTGATTTCCTCACTACGTGCATGCTTCAGTGGAAGGAGAAAATTCGTATGAATTCCTCGGCTGGTCTAACAACATCTAGACCCGTCAGTACTAAACGTGGGATATTCCAAGGGGATTGCTTCAGTCCCTTGTGTTTTTGTCTGTGTTTCCATCACTTAAGTAGGATTTTTAACAGCGGTGAAAGAAGCTACAAAATGTCTGCAGGTGAGTTGACAGTGAGAGTACATCATAGGCTATATATGGATGATCTGAAGCTGTGCGCATGCACTACGCAGCACATGCAAACATTGTTAGATGTCACTGTGTAATTCAGCAAAGATATAAGTATGAACTTCGGAATGGACGAATGTAAATGGATGGTGTTATTATGGAGAGAAGTAGATTATGCCGAAGGGTTTGATGTGGGATTGGATAAAGTCATTGAATGATTGGCTAAAAATTAGGAGTACAAGTATCTAGGTTTTATGCAACTGCGTGGCATAATACATACGAAAATTTAGGAAGCTATCCAAAATAAATTCATGATGAGGGTAGTGAAGCTATTGGAAACGTATTTGGATGGTGGGAAGACAGTACGCACAATTAACACCTGGGCGATGCCTATACTGACCTTGTTTGGGATAATAAAGTGGTCAAAGACTGATCTGGAAGCAACTGAAAGAAGGGAACGTGTGGCGATGACAAAACATCGAATGCATCATCCGAAGGCCGCAGTGGAACACATCACTTTGCCCCATTCAATGGGAGGTCGCGGGATTATTGACATATCTAATGTCCATAGCAAGATGATACACATTATGAGGCAATACTTCTTCAGAAAAGCCAATGTACTACTTTATCATGTAATCACCAGAAATGATAGATCTAATGCCACTCCTTTGCGGCTGGCAGACACTGAATTTTGTCCCATGAGTGCGGCAACGTCTAGTGATCAGAAGATACAAACATGGAATGAAAAAGAATTACATGATGCACACATTCCGATGCTTAACCAAGAGCATGTAGATGGTAATTTATTGAACTTGTGGCTAAAGTATCGGTCATATTTCCTTGAGAGGGATGGTTTTGTTATAGTTATACAGGATCGTCTCATCGCCACTAGATCCTCTAGAAGACGTATCCTCAAAGAAGGAGGAGTAGAAGGGCGTTGTAGATGTGGTTTTACTCTGAAAACGATCGACCATATTGTTGGAGACTTTTCATCACTAACTGGAACAGAATATTTCAAGAGACATAACGATGTTGCCAAGATCTTCCATCGGAAAATTGCTTTCTCAAATTGGTTTATATCGGAGGAGTGCCCGTATTACATGTACCAACCCACTCAAGTACTTGAGAACGACCACACTAAAATATACTGGGATCGTTCATTAGAACGGATTTAACAATTTTAGTTAACAGACCAGACATCATGTATATGGACAAGCAAAAAAGGTATGTGTTTTTAATTGATGTGGTCATCCCGCTTAATCAAAACCTAAGGAATACTGATGAAGAAAAGATCAATAAATATGCAGCATTGGCTGAAGAATTGAAGGAGTTGTTTTATCTGTCAGAATTATTCCTCTTGTGATATCTGCAACTGGGATAGTGCCTAAGGCCCTGAAGGGAGGTGTAGACAATTTGGATGTGGGGTTCTCGGTACCTAAAATACAGAAGTCTGTTTTGTTGAACACGTGTCTCATAGTTAGGAAGATTCTATCTCAATCATAAGAGTAGTACGGTAAGCTACCTGGCAGAATGTCTGTACATTACAATGAGTCATTCTGTTAGAATGTGAAAGAGAAAATAATAATAATAATCAAATGATAATAAAATAATATTAGCCCTGCAAGGTCAGAAGTGTTGTAGATCAGTTGATAGAATATAGCTTATTCTTTCTCTTAAAAATGTTAGGACATTCAAAACCAGTCACTAGGTCACTCATATTTCAGTGCCAAAAAATAAAGTATAAACTCTAAATATTACCTATTAAATTTATATAAAAATAAATAACAGTAGTTCATGAATTATGGTGTATTAAAAACTGTGTTTCAATTTGAACAGTTTACTTACTTATCTAATTTCTTTTGAGTATGGTCTCTAAGTCTGAGTTGGACTACAATTCTCCTCTTTTGGGACAGTCATCGTCTTGTCCGTAATCGTCCGGAAAGGTATGGCAAACACATTATTTACGGTTCGAATACAGAATGCATGTATTACTGTCCCTTACTATGAGAATTTATGACGCGTATTACAGTTTTTACGTCGATTGTATTAGGAACTACACAGAAAATTATTTTCAGGCTGTATCACAATATATTTTATTCAAAAGATCCCATTCAATTTATTTAAAAGAGTTTTATTCGAATATTAACCCCGAAAGGTCCAAAATTTTGTAGATGAGTCGACAGATAATTGTTTATTCTTTCATTTGAAAGAAAAATTATCCGTCCAAAAATAGTCGCCTGGTTCCTCATCATACCTTTAAGCAGTCAGTAGAGCCTTTAAACTCAGTTAGCGCTACACAGTTCAACCGCACTTTTCACAGTCGAACACATTTCTTATCGGTTTTGAGGACGACGTCACGGGTCGCTTGCTGCAGGTGGCTTCTACACTTCCAATACTGGACCAATTAGTGCCTCTAATTACGGCGAAATCTCGCTGCAAGCTGATACGATAGAAGCAGGTAGTCAGCGGTTTAGACCAAGTGACTCTAGCACAGCGGTATGAAAGGCAACAAATTGGAGCAAGGAACGGGGTGATTCCAAGTCACGTTTCCCTATGCTAGAATTCGACAGCGTTGTACTCTTAATAGTCTGGTTAATTTCACATAGTCAAGTTGCAGAACAAGAATATAACTACTTGCGGGAAGTTAATGATATTCACTTAAAAGTCGCAGTACGACTCTTCAGTGTGATAAAACGCGTGAATAATGGGTTAAAGTAGCATCGTCTTGCAGACAACTATGTCCGCTCATTAGATTTAAACCGAAATATAATTTTCCTCCTGTGTTGCTTCCCGAGACCTTTTACATAATGCAGTGATGCTAATTTATTTTTCTGAATTTTATTCGTAAGACCACTGCCAAGGGACTGTCGAATTACCGTAGTTTAATATTTCAAACATTTTGTTTCGCGAGCTAAGAATATTTTATAGGTATGAACGAACAATGAGCAGAGATAAGTGAATTAATTGTATAACAATGATCCTTTCACATTTTACGTGACAAAATGTATGTGCTTTTTGAACACTTGCTCCCCTCCCTCAAACATTTTTTTTTTAAATCCTGGCCTTTCCCCCGTGAGACGTAACATATTTTGTTAAAAAAAATTCCAGTAACTTCCATGATTTGCTTGAACATTTTACATTTTGTTAATAAGATGGAAATAATTACTCCATTTAGATCCTTGAAAAGGTCATAAATGTTTTTCAGTAATCATCCGAAAATTATAGTCAAACTCGAAGTAATTGCCCACATTATTTTTACTTCGTGATTGGTAAGGTGAAATGTTTGTTGATGATCAGTAAGCTACGTAGTAACACAGTTTCATAAACAGATTAACTATATTATTACATCTAATTTTAGGACAAAAAAATTTGACATTTATTCTAAAGTTTTTGAATAAATATATGTAATCAGTTGAACGACGAGAAAATTAGAAGAATTAAGAAATGTATTTAATGATATGCGAATAATAATATTTATTAAATGTAAGTGGTCGGTTCTGGCCTGGAGCAATAAAAAATACAATAAAATATACAAGAAAATACATATTTGATTAATAAATAGAACTAATTTTAAAAATCGTTAATCATATTATCAAAGTAATATTAAAATACAAAATATGAAAAAGAACCAAGCGACTATGAAAAGACTATAAGTAAGACTACTTTTAGTAATTATTCATTGCACATTTGACGTAGGTTCACAGAACACTCCAATAACGTTAGTACAACCTCACTCTCCTTCACAGTTTCCTATTTCCTTTCTGACTCACATATTGCCTTCTTATCAGTTCCTACTACACTACCACACGCTTTCTTCTAGAACTTACCTATCCCTGCCAATACATGCAAAGCTTGAAATCTTTTTCCACAGCCTGTGCAGGCATTCAATTCCAGTCTCTAATCGTTCTATTTAAAATTAAATTAAAATTATTTTGTTTTCTTGTCCTAAACTTTAAAATATCTTATCTACCTTTCCAAGAATGTTCCAAATTTTCCCTTCTATATTTTCATCCAGTTTGACATTGACGAACGTAGCTCGTTTTCTTCATTTTCTAAAGATTCAAAACCTTCGCAATCTTTCAAATCCGAAAAACCATTAATAAAGTCGCGTGAATTATTTGAACACTTTCAAAATAATCATACTCAGTCCTCCGCAGTATATTGTTTGCTGTATTTTTTTATATCGAAGTTTATGTTAAAATAGTCTTCACTGTTTTGATCAACTATTGGTTTTTGGGTGCTCAAGACTTCATGTTTACCTCTTACAAAAATTCAAATTTCTCTGGTATGAAGGAATAAATAAGTGAAAGAAACCAAATTATGTCATCGTAGTCTTCAGAAAAATTCCTAGTGCACCGGCAAATTTTTAATCGTGTGTGATTAAAAAAAATTAACCAATGAAATTACATTCGTCGTTACTACGAGAACAAAGCTATTTAAGGTCCTTTTCTAATAGTACAATTTCTCATCCAATCCGGAAAACGCGTCACGGAGGAGGTAGAGTCAGGTGCTTTTCTTTGGCGGCCTTTAGGAACAGAAGTCCTCTTCAGCTCAGCAAACCTTCTCAACGGAATTAGAGAGAGAGACCTTACTTCGCAAAGTGAGAAGTTTGGGATGGGATGTCGCTCTACCGTCTTACACAAACTGCGAATAGTGCTTTGAGGAATAAGTAAAGTAGAAGAGGAGACATACATTTCTAACTTCTAATTTTCAAGTGTCTGACCAAGAAGTAGCAATTCCATGGAGAATATAATGTTGTACGATGTTGATATTTGGTTTTCGGTTTTGGAACTAGAATCAATTTTTATTTCTTAAATGTAAGTCATCTTATCATGTAATAGGATTATTAAGTTGGGTTGATATTGATTTCAGTTTATTTCTCGTATGATACTTTTGTCACTTGCTGATTATTTCATTTGATGGGTAACGTATTTTCATTAGTTTCTTACTATCTTTGAAACCAGAAACTGTGAAGCAAAACATTACAGTTTAAGTGGTTATTAAAATAATTTTTTCTCCAAATAATTATTTCGAAATAAATTTTCCTTTATTAATACTTTTTCCGAATATACTGAAAGAATAGTTTAAAATTACTCCCTCCAAAATAATAATAACAATAATTATTATTATTATTTTATCATTATTACTTTTATTGGACAGATTTCCACATATACCTATTTAATATGCGTAACTTGTAGTATGAACTCGTTTTGTATTATTTTCATTCTGAAAAGGAAAAACATATTTTATTTAATCAACATTACACTGTTAGGTGATGTCTTCCTTTTACCAACGTCTCTAGTATCACGAAAAAAATGATACGTCCCTTTTAATGAAGAAAATATTTCGTTAGTCCTGTAAATGGTCTCTCTTTCCCGTTTCGCTATTTTGAATAAAACTGGGGAATTGCTTGGCGTCTCAACTAAAGCAATCTTCGAGGATAGCGGGTAGTGGTCTGCTTCTCCACTCGTTGCGAGGAGCTTCTGAGGATAATAAGAGTCCACCTCTTTCCTCCCATCCCGTCCTCAGTCCTCGATAGTTAATGGCCTCGGAAAACACCATTTGGTGGCGGTTTGTTTACCATGAAACCAAGTAATTACTACCAACCAGAACGTTGAGTCGGGCTCAAGATGAACTCGAGGAGAGGGGATGGAATGGGGATGGAAAGGGGATGGAATGGGGATGGAAAGGGGATGGAATGGGGATGGAAAGAGGATGGAAAGAGGATGGAAAGGGGATGGTTGTGAGGATGCTGCCCTCAAGGATCTGCAGAAGATTGTGTACTGTACACGTGATTAGCTGTCTCTAAGTTTGAGACAACATTCCACCATCAAGTAGACGTCTTGCGAGTATTAGCGGGTGGTTTGGATTATTTGACAGATGAGTCGAAAATTGAAGAATAAAACAACTTGACGAATGAGTCAAAAAGATAAGATCACAAGAAGGAAAAGTGTTTTAAAAAAGAGTTTTAATAAGATAATTTAATTTAAGTAGTTTTTTTTCCTTTGTTTTATTTAATATATCCCTATAAATAAGTTGATACTTATTACGAGTTTTTCTCAAACATGACACAATATATTTCGAAGAAAATTTCAGAAATTTGTTTTTTGTTGTTGTTTGTTCATGAAAAAAATATCTAGGGTGGTATTGTTATTGGATTATATCATTTTAGAGTTATTTTAAAGACCATTATTTTTAACGTACTATCTACTGTGTACTGTCTGTTCCTATTGATAGTGCTTGAATAGGAAAAGAAAAGAATGTAAAAAACTTTGAGATAAACTTGAGCATTTCGATCACGTGTTCCAGTGCAACTTCCAGAGAAAAGAAAAATTAAATACGAAAAGAAGATAGAAATGCTGAGGTATCTCTCTTGAAGTTGGTCTCGGAAAATGTAGCAGTGTTCACTATGGATGTAAAGTACGAAATATCAACCAATTCCTGATAAAACAACAAACTATTTTTAATCCGTGTCACCGACGGATTATTATTAGGGCACATGAAGTTGTCTAATTGCTCTTGAAGCATTTATACGAATAATTAGTATAAGAGTTACTCTATATTCACTATTAGTTATTGCTTCTAAAATAATGACTAACCAATACCCTTTCTTCTTGATTTCTTTGTAAATCAATGTATGAAATTTCAAAAAAAAAAATTATTGAAAAGTGTCGATATTTATTTCAATTTCAATTCGATAAAAATAAGGAAATTTTAATTCAATTAACATTTTTTTTACAAAAAAGTTAATCTAAAGAGAAATAAATATACAACACTTCTAAAGAGTTCAAAACTTTCACTCTCCAATTTTCTTAGTGATAATTAGAGAGCCCATAATCGAATCCAATCAATCTTCATTTGTGATTTCTCCTCAGTCCAGGACGGCAGCCAATTGGTTTTATCCTTCCAGAAATGCAGGTTTGCCTGAAACATAGAAAGTTTTTATTTTTCAGATGTTCTGGTTTCTCAAGCTCTCATCGAGAGATTTCTTAGATTTTAAGTGAAGCTAATTCTATTTCATGAAACATTTGAAAGGATATAAATAATATAATATAATTTCAGTAGTCGTGAGTATACTACTGTAAGAAAAAGAGTAAATAAATATTTATAAGAAAAGGGTTTGCTTTAAAATTAAATTTAAAACATAACATTTATTATTACTGGTGAGAAGGGGTGCTGTATAGTTGTTGGACTCAACTTCAAATCACAAATCCAATATTAAAAATATTGCATTCTTTTGGCCTATTGTTATATTAGAACCTTGATACATATTTTAAGCAACTAAGATTGAATCCCCTACTAAGGATACGAAAACCCATGCATGAATAAAATCAATTTAAGGAATATAATGCTAGTATATTTTATTTAAACTACACTAGTTTTCCTAATATAAATAATGAAATGCCAAAAAGCAGATAAAAATTGTTTATGACCAAATGGAGAAAACCTCCAGAACAAAAAATCATCTGGCAATTTTGATCAATGGCTACAGGAACACGGGAAAACCCGAACCGAGGTTCGGGATATTGCGTATACAACGGTGCAAATGTTGAGCAAGATAAAATACATAACTTAAATAAATTGTGAAAGACACTTGTTTTTATATCAACAATTTAAACAAATTTAATATATTGATTCCTACAAATACAATGTGTTAATTCATACGCACTGGTCTTTGCGGTATGAATAATTCGCACGTTGGAAACGTAGGATACATCAACGTAAGCACAAGACACGGTCGTCTGCGATGAGATAGTTATTTCCACCAAGGGTACGACGCTACTTGGTAACATCATAAAGCATAAAGAAAATGTGAAGAATATTTTCTGAGTTGTTACATTTCCAAGTGGAAGCGTTATCAAAGCACTGGGATCTGGATAACGTGAATTTAATTCAATTACTGCCATGTGGTGCAACCCTATCCACACCACCCCTAACTTTTCACTCTTACCTTTCTCTCACAACGTACAATTAATAAAATTCATATATTTAGTATTTTTTATTAATGAATAGAATTAAGATATTGGTAGGAAACGATGAATATACCGAATATATATAAAATGTTATTAAAATTCATATTATATACTAACTCGTGCCATAAGTCCGTTACTTGGGTCTATGCACGCTCTAAAATAATATCTCTCAGTGAACGAGCACTTGTGTAGTTTCGAAATAGTAGACAAACGTCGAGATTTATCATAAAAACCCTCGATGTGTTTCTGGTGAATTAACAATATGTATGTGATTAGTCGTGTCGTGTGGTGAATATCTGCTTGTCATGAGTTCAATCACTTCGTATTTCCTTGAACTTAATTTTTCAATTTGTCATGTTTTCTGTAATCATTCATGTTAACGTAGTTGCCATCTGATGCTGTCTCTAAACACAGGAGAAACGTCCTGGGTTTTAAAGTTATGACAAGATTTTGCTGAAGTAACTTGATATTTTTTTAGACGTCGATGTGTTAGAAATTAATTGTTATAAAAAAATTAATTGTGTAAAATTTTATTGTTCTCGAGGAGAAAAGTGAATTTATACATTACATTGCAAAGTTTCGGTCACTTGCTGGGGATATGTAAATATTAAGTGAATGTCTCAATATACTTGTCTATTACAATAATACGCATAAATTTCTAATATCAGGGCTTTTTAATCTCGAGCCATTTTGGCGGTGAGATATATAATAACATGCTCACAAAATTAGCGTGTGAATTACCTAGGTCAAGATGCAGATGTATAATACTAAAAAGTAAACTAATTTACCTTCGGATCCCTTTCCTTCCATGGTTTGAGGTGTCCTTGCGATACAGATCCGGGTGGAAATTCCACACCTCCACCCACGTGAAGGGCAATGTTTATGTTCATCTGTGGAGCAAATAAGTTAACCTCTCAAAAAGTGTGATGTTTCATGAAACAATGTAAAACTTTTATATTTAATCAGAGTAACAGATCACGAGTCACGAGTGAAGAATTTCAATATTGAATGACCATGAGCGATGTTCTAATGGAAGCGTCTTCGCTCCCGTGATTCCACTGAGCAGAAGAGGAAGGGTTCAAGTCATGATCGGTGAGCTACGTGAGGTTTCCTGCTGCGTATTTCCTTATCTACTCCAGAAAAATGTCAGATCAGTACCGTAACTTTTCCGCCAATCCAATGTCTCTCCTTCCCAATTCCTACACCCAAGTCAACGTTTGGAAAGAAGAGACCTTGTAGCCTAACCTCGCCAAAAGAAATGAAATGAAATAAATAAGGAAATAAACGTCTTTAGTGAAAGTGGAATGCGTCATGAAACTCGATGTGTTATTTAGTTTGTGACAAACGTTTACCGGAAGTTGTGTGACGATGAAAACATCCCGGAAGCAAAATATTTAAGACCTTGTGACAACAATTCGAAACACAAACGTTGATAGTATAAATATTACAGTATGTCCTACTTAGTGTTGTATCTATAAATTTAGAAGAAAGCGTAAATTTTTCTTTATTAATATTTAGCAAAGCATATGTAAACATTCGTGTATGAATCTGAGGCTTCCGGCAACAAGCTTCGTGTACTCATTGTTTTTTCGAGTTGCGAACGTTTAATTTTTCTAAAAATGTTAATTTGTTATAACCTTGGCATTTAATTTTGATGTATGGTGATATTATAGCTAAGACGTAAAACTATTTTACATAATAAACATAAAACGTTAATGATATTTTAAACATGAAATTTTTTTAAAAAATACCTAGGTACCTTAAGTTTTTATTAATTTATATATTTATCTGAATTATTACGTTTGTACCTTTGTTCTTACACACACATTATATATATATATATATATATAATGTGTGTAGGTAAGTAAATATCTTGCGCTGAAAATATGTATTAGAGTTACCTATTTATTCATATTAAACACATACGTAACTGATCATTTTTTGACTGCTTTTTAGAATTTGTAAGTAAGTTTTCACTACCCGATTCAAGAAGAAAGTACATTTTTTGGCCCGTTTGGACTAATACAATGTCAGCGAGCAAAGAACAAACATCTTTGACGTATTATGTCGCTAAACAATTGTTGAACGCACTTCCTCGTCGATTGGCGATGGCTTCCCTCGTTTTCTTTTGGGACAATCGTCGAAGTAACTCGTGGAAGGGTGCGCTTCACCAGAAACTTTGATTGTGTAATGCTTGGAGATTGTCTGTCCATCAACCACAAATTCCACTCCATCTAAAACATCATGAAAGAATATGAGAATCACAAAAATTGCATACAACATCACACAGTTTAATTCGGTACATAGTTTTTCATCTCTTCCTTTACGATATTGCAAGGCACAAGTAATAGAGTTTATACGTAAGACACACTAGAAAAAAAGAATGAGGAAGAAATAATCATAAGTTGGAAAGTATGGGATGAGGTAAGACTGGGCATTAAGTGGGTAGCATACAGATTAGGAAATTATGAAGGAAAGTCAAATATGTCTGGAGTTGGATATCACAACAATATTGCGCGTTTTTCTTGAACATTTTAAGACTTGTGCTATCTCTGTCTTTAATCTTCAGGATATTTTATATAAATAATTTGCATGATGGTTTTGAAAAAATAATGCGATACTGCGTACTTGACATCTTTTGAAATAAGCAAGAGTTTTTTTTGAAGATATAATTATTATTTTGTGCTTCATCAATTCAATAAACATTAGATTATTCTACAAAGATCGGTGACTTGATATCTGTAATTTATTACTTGCAGAAATATATTTAATTCAGTGTTCAAACAATTATTTATCATTGAACTGTTTGCGTATAATTTTAAACAAAACATAGTAAGATGGTAAAATATGTTATGACGAAATCAGTGATCTCATTAGGGAAAGATATGAAATACGTAGATCTCTTGAGAAAAAAAAGTATAAAAGTACAAAAAAGGATAAACATTACAGATTAACTAAGTTACTGTTTTATGAAATATGAATACAATTCACCCGTTTCTTTTGTCAAAAAATCTGCGCACTTACAGATAGACTAAACAGAAGATATAGAACACGCACATGGATGGCTAGAACATCGAACTAACCATTGCTTTCAAATATATTGCGAATATTATAGTGTATATTATACACAAAAGTATATGATCACAAACCAAGCATTCATACTTTATTTAAGTATTCCTTGCTTTGAGAGGTTTTGTGGTAACTACAGCCAGTGGTCGAATATGACGACGAGCCGGGAATCAAACCCTAGATCACCTGGATAGCGGGGATGCTGACCGCTGCACATACCCATTCGACTTCCACAACTGACCTAAATTTCCAGTGAGGTATGCAGTGTTGAGGTGCAATACCCAACTCGTCACTTAGCAGTTTACACAGTTACTGAAAAATACCGAGAACCCACCAGGCGACCAGACGACGCCAAATACTTGATACTCATCAGTCCACAGTTTCTCTCCTGGAAGATCAGCATCGTATCCGAACGCAATTCTTCGTAAGCCATCTCCCAGCTCCACGTGTGGAAAGAGATGCCCAGCACCGATATTCTCCGAGCTGCCGTTTCTCATCAGTTTCTCGTTGCCACGCAACCACGCCATATTCACTCTAGCTTTCTTGCAAATGCTGTCGCCGAAAGGCGGGTCCACGCGCTCCAACCAAATATCTGTGAACAAATATAACAAAATTACTCTCGCGGAGAAAAATAGTGGAAGTAAAAAGTTTCGAGTGTAGTTCACCATATTTCTTTGTTTCCAACATTTAATTTCAAATTGGTTTATTTAAAATTTTGCACTGAACGTGTATCTTTTGTTTCGTTATGATCGATGTGGCTAATCAGTTCCATTAAGATGGCATTTCCATACAGGATATTTGGAATATTTAAATATCATTTACAGAAAAATATTCTTCTGATGATACCAAATCGGCCAAAGAATGAGGAAGTTCTCGTATTTTCATTTTTAGGTAGGAATATAACATTAGCGTATTATCACATAGATACTTCCGTGCTGTCAGATACACATGATAAAATGATTTCGTTAATGGAGTTCATCACTTGGAATTTTTTTAATATTTATGGAGAGAGATGGTAGGTCTATTGCATTATTTTTGAAAATATCTTAATAAAACTTCTACAGGGTAGTTACTTCTCTCTTCTATCTGCACAAAATTAACAGCCTAGATTTTTCAAAAGTCACATTTTTCTAGAAGTCAAATGTATTAGAAAATCTGATTGATGAATCTGTAAATGTACAATGTAATCAATATTAGTTACAATTTTTTAAGACTTAAAATGGTTTCTGCGGGTTTCCACTACAAATATCTTATTGAAAGATAAAGGGTGAGCTGTAGTGCATTAGTTAAAGTACTCGCCTTCTGCCTCTTGTGACAATGTTTCAAACCGCGGATATTCTAATGAGTAGAACATTGCTGTGCATAAAGCAAGTTTTCTTTGGCTCTCCAGTTTTCCCTACTATTCTTTTAGCTACACCAATAGCTCATTATTATCCACCCGTCACACCATCGTCTCATGAGAGTCATTATTTCTTTCATTCATTTATCACCAAGGTATCCTTATCTTCAACTAATGACATTGGTTCCAAGGACCGCCAAGGATCAAATGTTTACAATCTCTTCTAATACTGAATGTTGTTGAATTTTAGTTAATCCGAAAATATATCTCTAATAGTTCTTATAAATATTACATTTTTTTACATCGGGACTTTAGGGCTCGTCAGTATTACAAATTGATGAAAGATATCAAATGTTTGATTACCGCTTGATAAACATTCCCTATACCTTAATAACATATCAATTTGCTTGTAACTTATGAGCAGAGTATATGAGCAGCATTTTCCTCAACCTTTTGACATACACAAGTTTCATTATCAATTTTTTTCTATTCTTTGGAGTAAAGACCTAAGATTTCCATGTCCTGATGTGAACTCTTTGAATCTATTACTCGTCTGGAACCATTTTTTTTTTTTTGTGACTAAGCGTAAGTTTTTCATATGCGTATGTCTCTCTTCCCATAAATGACATATTGGACAATTTAAACGGGACAAACTAAAACCTGAGACTTTTCTTCACTCTTTAAAATTTTAGTATTGATTTCAATTTCATATTATTTGGTTTATTATTATTATTTTGTTTTTAAGTTTACCATTACTTTTCTATTAGCGTTAAATTTATTTATTTTTTAATTAAATTTATATTTATTAATTTCTATAAAAATTAGTAGCATGTTTTTAAAATAGTTTGATAAAGATTTGGTTTGCATTATAACTTTACAATAATTTCATTAAATATTTTTGTTATAAAATTTTGATTTGGTTGAATTTTAGGAGATTTTATAAATATGAAATTATTCCTAATATTTTAGGTAAGAAATCTATTTTAATTAGGACTAAAGTATAGTTTATTTGAGTGCACACGATTCATATCCTGGTAAGCAAGTTTTGGCAACATCCACATTACGGAGTATCTACTTTTCCCTATGCGTCAGAAAATGTGGTCAGTCGGGATGTCGGATTACCCCATTCCATAAGCTCTTTACTCGCTTTCAGTTGCCCCGCGTCCGTCCAAGAGCTTCGAAATTCATTATGTCAGTTTCCTCGTAATTTATCCGTTTTGCGTGTAAACGCGCAATCACTTACGAAGCACCACTCGGAAATTTTAAACTTATCTGATGTTACTGGTTAGTGAAACTTGGTTGAAATCTTCAATTTCGACACGTATTGTGTCAGTGCCAGGCTATAATACGTTCAGAAATGATAGGAAAATTGTTACGGAAAACCTTAATGAAAAGTCTGGAGGTGGAGTTGCAATATCTGTTAGGGATGACATAAAAACAAAAACCATAACGAAGTCTACGAATAATCCGGGTATAGAATATTTTTTTAGAAATTTTAATACGAAAGAAAAAGATCCTTATTGTAGTAGTCTACTGGCTTCCGAACACGGGAAAACTCAGTGAATTAGAAGAACCCCTAACAAATTTTGTAAATAAATACGAAGACGTACTTATACTTGTGATGTGTCATAGTTGAAGCCACATCTGACACTCCCGTTGTCTACAATAGCTTCAAACTTCATTGATACTTTCCGCTCTCATAATTTACAAATTCTTGAATTAAATCCAACTCATCATTTAATGAAACCGAAACGTCCATAGATAGATCATTTTATAGTATCTGAAAGTACGAAAGTAGTTTTATATGGACAACTCCCTGTTTCTGGAATATCGAAACAGGATTTACTCTTCGCCATGTACTCTATAAAATGTCCAAAATATAAAGAAAAATAATTCATTACCGGGATAACAAGAATTTAGATTACATAATTTTTTATTCAGATAGTGCCAATGCTCCGTGGAGTAGAGTTTATGAGGAGTTTTCTCTTGATAGCAAAAGGTTTCTAGATTCAATGCCATCATTACTTTGAGAAACACGCATCTTTTTGACAAAAAACATCTTTTCGACAAACACGCACCGCGGAAAACTCCTAAAGTGACCCGTCCTGCAGCTCCATGGCTAAATAATGAACTAAGGTGTCTAATGAAAAAGCGTGAATCTGTCCATCAGTATTTCAGACTAAATAAAATTCTTGATGCTGAGACCGAGTATAAAAAGCTCCGTAACTAGAAAAAAAACAAATCCGAAACGCTAAATAAAGATATTTTTTCAATCTTTTTAATTTAAATTCATCTACAAAAGAATTTGGAATACTATGCAAAACGTAGGCATAAAAAAGGAGAAGCCAACCCAAATAGTCGTCGACGTTCC
Organism: Laupala kohalensis; assembly: GCA_002313205.1. Taxonomy (NCBI): domain Eukaryota; kingdom Metazoa; phylum Arthropoda; class Insecta; order Orthoptera; family Trigonidiidae; genus Laupala; species Laupala kohalensis. The sequence goes on along the minus strand of NNCF01126165.1, from coordinate 779,796 downwards.
GATGAATGGCCTAAATAAATATTTCACAATTGTTGCAAAACCAATTGATCCCACCATTAAATCAGAATTTTTACAGACTCTTGCTTTCTAAGGGTCGATTACAGAAGATACATTTTATTTTGATAGTGTAAGTCATCGTGAAGTAGCTAATATTGTATCATAACTTAAATCTAATTAAAATGGTTCAGATAATATTACTACAAAACAGTTAAAAGTAGTTTTGGATTTTGCTCTTCCAGCCCTCTCTCGCATAATAATATTTTCATTAATGTCCGGGACTTTTCCTCAGGCATGGAAGATGATCGCCCGCTCCCAAAATCGGAGAAAGCTCATTGCCTGAGTGATTATCGTCCTATCAGTATATTATAAACATTATCAAAGGTATTAGATAATATAGTGCGTAAGCAAATTGAAAATTTTGTAACTAAAACAACCTTTTTGACAATTTTCAATCAGGATTTAAAAATGGTTAGCGTACTCAAACAGCTTTTATAAAGGCAATGGAACATATGAGAAAAGCTCTGGATGATGGCTGCGTTTTCGTTCTCACTCTATTAGATTTTAGTGAAGCTTTTGATTCCGTAGATCATGATATACTGCAAACGAAGTGCAGAAAACTGGGCTTCTCCGAATCCACCCTTTACTGGATTACGAAATATTTTGAAAATAGACATCAAATTGTAGTAGTAGATAAAAAATCTTCAATATGTCCTATTGCAAGAGGCGTCCCTCAGGGATGGGTATTGGGTCCCCTCTTCTTCTTCATGTAAATGACCTCCCTGAAGTATTATCAAATTGTATATATCACTTGTATGCAGATGATTTACAGATTTGTGTGAGCGGAAAATTAAGTGAGATTTCTTCTTTAATTTACCAAACAAATTGTAATTTGGCATCTCTGCACAGGTGGTCAATGCAAAATGGTCTTTTTTTAAATCCTTCAAAATCGCAAATGATGATAATTGGTTCATCAAGAGCACACAAAGTTATGAAGAATACGACTTTACCAAATGTTGTAACTGATAACAAGATAGTGCCGAAATCATCGCAAGTCAAAAATCTCGGAGTAATTATGACCGATCTATTAAACTGAGAACATCGTGTTGGTAAAGTATGCCAGAAAGTTTATACCATTATGCATTCAGTAAAGTGTGTGGGAAAATGTCTTCCAGTAAAAACTAAAGAAACACTAATGAAAAGTATGCTATTTCCTCACCTGGATTACGGTGATATGATCTACAAAAATTTAAATAAATCATTAGCTGAAACATTTCAAAGAGTCCAAAATGCCTGTATTCGTTTCGTATATGATGTAAAAAAGTATGATCATATTTCTGGATATTATGAAACTTAGATTAGATATGCGATTTTTAGATTATAGCAAAGACGCATGTTTCAGAGTCTCTGTCTTTTCTACAGAATTATCAATTTCGGTTCCCCTTCATACTTAACAGATAATGTTACGATACTAAATTCTTCTAGACTTCAACAACAAAAATTATGCAGCATCCCAAAAAGTCGTACAAATTTCCTAAATAAATCCTACACTGTAGCCACAGCAAGATCGTGGAATAATCTTCCTCCATATATTAGAAACAGTAATTTATTTAAAAATTTCAAAAGGCATCTGAAGAATTTCCTTCAATAGTAGTACGAAGGAATACGTGTGCACTAAAATAAAATAAAATATAAATTAAAGAAAAGTCAATTTAAGAATCTGTTAAATGAAATCATTGATGAATTATGTTGAGTAAGCTACATTATTCTTTTAATATCAATTCTTTTAAAATTACTTTAAAATGTATTATGTTAGTTCGTAGTTTTATTATATGTTATCTTGCTCTTCCTCTAATTAAAAGTTTATTTGTGTTTTTTATGAAACTTTTTTCGACAAATGTGGATCATAATATTATTAAGAATACAAATAACTTTTGATTGTTGGTGGTAATATTAACACTGTTCTGTTTGTCATAGTGTAAAATGTTTTTAGTATTTGTAATTTTCAATTTTTTGATTTATGCAATTTTCAGTCTAAAAATTACTATATTGTTTCTTGTTTATTATTCTAACTATTATGTATGTATGTTTAAAAGTGGTTAGGCGGAAGAGCGGGCCAGATTGCCTGAGCCTCGCCACGTAATAAAGACTATTATTATTATTATTATTATTATTATTATTATTATTATTATTATTATTATTATTACCTGTATACATTTTCGTTTCTGAATCTTACGATCTTACAAGGCAGGGAAATCTGGAAGGTAAATCGTTCGGGAAGGAATATGAATTCACATAATTTCACAAGAATTTACCCCCTCATATGAAAATTGGAAAATAATCTGTTTTCTTACGTATAAAATGTGCGTTCTATTAATACTTAGTCACGGCATTGTTAGTAACAACGATCAATTTTAATGATATTTTTCTTCATTAATAACAATTACATGGTACAAGAGTTAGAAGTGAATGATTTTTCATTCGGTAAAAACATGTCGACAACTTCCCCGAATAGAGGCGAGTCCACTAAGTGTCTTGGATAGGGGGAGAAATCATTTCTTTACGTTCATGACTTTGCAAAGTTTGTCATTCCTTTAATGCTACTCATAAACACATCCCTCACAGAATAAGTTCTAAGATTCCTGAGCGAGGTCGCTAGCAGAAACTGCCCTTCGCTCGCGCGCGATATGCGGGGGACGGGCAGTTGTGGTCATGCTTGCCGAACACCACTTATTTTGAAAGAGAAAAGAAATTTTGAAACATTCCGTCAACGCACTCACTGTTGAAGAGCCAATCTCCTAGAGCGAGTTGTGCTCGTATCTCCAGTTTCCCGTAACGGAAGGTGAAGTGCGAGTGTAGCCAAGCGGAGTACACAGCAGGCAGAACGTCCCACGCAGCTGCGCGCCGAGTGCAGTCTCTTGTCTCCGGCTGCGCTGTGCACCTGTGGCATGCGACGATCGTTAGCTCCACTTTCCAACAGAACCCAAACGCACGCTCTTAATATTCGGACTTTACGACTGTTCATTACTTACCGTTACAAAAGATTTTCAATAGTCAAAGAGTAAAATAAAAAAAATAATATTCCATATTATTTCCCATATTATTCCCTTGCTTGCTTCCGGAGAGTAAATTAGTTTATTCTCCTCCACGTGGTCATACGCAGTTTGTACTGTTTTTTGACAATAAATTTATATTATATTTATATTAATTTTACACACAACATTCAAAAATGACCCGTATTTTCTCCGGTTTTTCTTCGGGTAGAAGAGGAACAATGACTCTCCAGACTCTTGTGAATTTATGCTAATACTTACGATTTATTTAACACCAAAGAAAACAACCTTATTTTAAAACATACATATATTTACTAAAGAACACAATGAAAATGAAGTAAAATAAAATATAAATGCAATGTTTCAATCCCACATCATCAAATCGAGGTTTTTTAAAAGTAAGGTCGTTTCATTCGATATTAAGTAAACGTGTAGATGGAAAATATGATTATATCTTACGATTCATTAACAATACTTTCTGAAAAATTCAAATATTAGATAATAAATATTTGTAACCTTACTTTTTTGTGTTTTTAGATACAAATTTGTTGGTATTCTGGTGATACACCAATATTCCATCAATTTAGAAGAAAAATTATATAAATTAATGTAAAACTTATTTTAAAAGGGAAGTTTTAAAATAAATACGTATGTAACACCGTGTACGTGACAATAGGGCCTTCAATTTCACTGTGTTGTGGTTTAAGATATTGTTGATGCCAATTAATTATTTTCAGATTTGAGTTCTCACTTCGAGAGTTTATATCTTTGTGACTAGAAAGTGTAAAATGGTAATTTCGCTTCACGCGCCAGCTTCAAAAGCGAGTTGTTCAATAGATACCGTACTGGTACTTGTGTTTATTAAGTAAGTTGTTCTAAAGTGTATTATTTGCTGAAATATAAATTGATTTTTTTTTCATTTTAGAATCACATGCATCGTTATTTTAATGAGTTTTTTTAAGTAAATATCTCTTGTTTTTTGTCGTTTCGTGAGATCATCTTGGGAATAAGATGTTTGTGTTCACAAATGCAATGTGAGGGAAATAAACCAAGAATATCCATAATATTAATATTTCTTCATCCTTTACCCACTTCACCTATAGTTTAAATTCCTATTCAATATATCAAAGGAAGATCTGGAAAACTTCGACTCACCCCTCTAGTGTGAGTTGTCCATTCACAACATCATCAGGAACCTGTGAAGGGCGAATGTGGAGAATCCCTTTGTCCGTGAAGCTGTTTTCTAGAGATGCTGTGTAAATGCTAAAGTAAGGGTACTGAAAAATCCAACAAAATAAGTATCATTTTTTAAGTTCAGACTGTTTATTTCTCACTTTCAAACACATTACGCTTGGTTTACGGCAGGGGTCTTCAAAATCTTTAACTT
>NNCF01126165.1:762246-775231 GCA_002313205.1 Laupala kohalensis | reverse complement strand
CGGGATGGCGCAGTCGGTAAGCGCATGAGCGCGTAGAGCTCAAGGTCCCGGGTTCGAATCCCGGTCCCGTCTACCATTTTCATTCGACGTAACATGATTAATCTGTTACCTGGCGGTGAGGTTCACCGCAATCTAAGAGATTTCTAATATGTATGCATTGAAAACTTTGAGAGACATACCTGACTTCCAAGACTTTAATATTAGCTGAAAACATAACTAACGAAATATATATCTTAAAAGCATATTAAATAAAATTTTGAAAATAAAATATATTTATTTATTAAAGGATTAGAGAGAATTCGTGTTTGGAAGAAGCAAGGCATTTTACACATAGCTCTTTGACTTTCTTGTATGGATGTGAGGTATGTGGTGTTGCATCTGAACAAAAATATCTCTCCAATATCCGTCAAGGCGTGGGCCGTATACAACCCCCTAGTGGGCCGTTTCTGACGCACGGGCAGTAGTTTTGAGACCCCTGGTTTAGTGGGAAGTTGCATGCCAGAGAGTACAAAGTACATGTATTTCTGAAAAATAATTGAAATTTTGAATATTCCCTCAGAACCACAGGTTATTTTTAAAAACTAAAATAAACGTTACCTTTTAAAATAAAAAATAATTCTTCAAGAAATTATATAATTATACCTTCAAATATTGGATGTAAAGAGAGTTGGTGTATCCATGTATTTGTGTTCCCACCGCGTGTCGTAACGAGAGATGGGTCAAAAGCTTTGAAATTCAGCCCACATGATCTACAGTAAGGTTCCAAGCAGACACTCCAACGATGTTTGGGTTATTCGATTTCATTTTTTTAAATATTTAGTGACTGCTGCAGAGCGCGAAAACCATACACAGTGGTCAGAGAAATTCGGCACACAAATTCTCCAAGTAAACCACCTACTGATTTTTTCTAAATTGGAATTAAGTTGCTTTTTATTCAACGTTACATATAATGTTATATTATCGCCTAGTGCTGAAATTTCAAGGTCTAGAGTGTTTAAAAATTCGGCAAACGTTTTCTCCGAGGATGGATCGTGTGGACCTCAGAACGATTGTTTTGAAATTATTCACATTCATCAATGACATCAATGGTGATTTAGAAATAATTGTTAGGGAACTGGAATGATTTTTGAAGAGTCTCTCGAAAGAGTGAAATTTCACCAAGGACACAACTATATCTTCCTCATGATCTCTGTTCTCGTTCCGCCCGTCTCTCTCGAACCCCTGATCTGCCCCTACCACCGATATCCGCCATTATTCAGTTAAAGTGGCGCGTGACTCAAAGACACTGAAGTAGGTATAAAATGTTTATTTCACGTGATGCATCACAAGGTAGCGCGCCAGTCGAATGTTTGCTTGGCCCTCCCGAGGCAACACACGACGGGGGCGGCGGTTGCGGCCGCGACTGCTTGTGGAACTAAAACGCTTGTGTAATCTAGACTATTCGTGCAAATTTTACGATTTGAAGACAGTTTTCATCTTTCTTAAATGCACAAAACACAAAATGTATTTAATTTGATTAGGATTTATTTTTATCTGCTTAAATTACTCTCTTAACTTGAAGTATTTTAACACGTCTATTTTTGAAAACTCTTCTTCAATAATTTTGGTTAACGCTTGTTGATAGACATATGCTGTCGCGGACGTTTTTGTAGAACTCTTTGAGACGAACAATATTTCCATTCATTATTACCACCTATCTCTAACCGTTTAGGCAGCATAAGCGAATATATGTCTCCTAAGACTGATTTTTCCCCCGACTTTGTCTAATCTCCTTATTGCCTATTACTTGTAATACCTAACATAAAATATATATGCTCATCTTGCCAGAGAATATATTTATGAAGTAAAAAGAGAATCACGAAAATCGGATTAGTGGTTCTCGAATTTTAGGATGTGCCGACTGACATTGAAGTTACATGAATTGAATGAATTCAATTGCAATGCATCTTGGAATTTTAAATTCGCGCCACACTGACGAAGAAATGGCGCAGCCAATCAAAAACGTAATGCGCATCGTCCACACACTCTCTAGACGCACTCTGGCGATAAACAATGAGTATCCTCTCCGCAATGGAGCGTAGCCTTGATCATAAGCTGACGCACCTCTCGCCTTATAGTGCGGAGGGAGGTCCCTCGGTGGCTTTAGTTTTTGGCGCTGAGGACGAATCGCATAATAACATCGCAATCCACTTGTAAGATACCTGCAAGGGCTCCTCGATATTAAGGCAAAAACCTTACGCAAAGATCAGAGAAATTAGGCACACAAATTCTCCAAGTATATTACCCACTGATTTTTTCGAAATTGGAATTAAGTTTTTTATTCACCGTTACATCTAATATTTTCTCGCCTTATAAAAAATCAAAAAATTCACGTGAGATAAGTTGCGGGTACTGAGCTAGTATATGTTTATAACTTTCGTTTGAGCTGAAGATGAAATATCCTCCTTACATTGTTGCATGTATACCAAGTTATCATTTTTTGAAGAATGAAATATTCGATAGACCTAATATTGTTGGACTAATACATTTATATTGGTACTAGATTCATAAAATTCAAGTGTATTCATTATGTGCAAGAATATTTTTATACACATAGTTTGAAAATTGTTCGCGGAAATTCCAGATTTTCTCTTATCACTTGAAGCTACTTACGGTGCTGTTAGGAAACTGTATGGCTTGATTCCACACGCTGGTATCCAAAACATTGAAGTTTTCTTCGAGTAAAAGAGTCCCGTGACACGTGGTCTTGCCATCCACAGTCGTAACAGTGGGCAGACAGTTTTCTTGTACTCGACCTGAGAATAAAGTAAATTATATAAAAAATTCGAACATGATATGATTGAAACGTTTTGGGATGACCAAAACATTCTACGTTCAGTTATAGCATAGTAGCAAAACATCCGCTGTTCGTTAGAATTGTATTCGATGTCAATAAATCGATTGTCACATACGCTGTGTAACTATCAACAATTAATGGTTCTTATAAAATGTTAATGAAAATACAGAAATTGTATACAAATATTTCGTATTATTTATAGTATAATTTTTTATTATAAGTTAATTCTTGTTTAATACGTGGAATGTATTAGGAATTTTTCACACGACACAGTAGGGAGCAAAAGATAATATTCGTCCATATTCGGTTTTTTATTCTGATATCAAATAATAAATAGAAAAGAATGGAACGAAATAATAAATTCAAATATATCATGATTGTAAACGTTTTTTAAATTCCCTGCGTTGTACTTTAGTTTAAATCGTAGTAGGAAAGCATTTATTTAACGTTGAAATCAAGATAAGTCAACGTTATGTGAAAACGGTCAACAGACCTTGGTTGAAATATTTGGTGTGATCCATGGCTACCTCTATCGTTTGTATGGAATTTTTCACACGACACTCGCTTGAAGCTCGGATTTTTTTTCTTCATCATTGGTATTTCCGTTTCAGACAGTTTTGATGGAATATTTATTAATTTTAATAAAATCCCTGTTTAGAAAGTTTGAAATACTTGAGATGAAGAAGCATTGACATAATATTACTTATTTTTCAATTTTTATATTTCAGTAAGACTACTTTTATCTTTTCTTTCACATACTTTTTTCTTGGGACAAATTCCAGTAAAAGTTTCAATTATTCGCCTGCCTTAATAAGGCATCGAACGCCAACGTTGTGTGCTGGTTACGGAATATGCTGAAGCAAAACAGCTATATGTTATCTTTACGATAGTTATTTCAGAAGCAATTAATGAAAATCTTTAGATAATATTATTTTTTCACGTAATGAAAGTCTGTTATCAAAAGGTTTAATTAAAGTCTTCTAGTTTGTCATGGAAACTCAAATTGAAAACGTTGAACGTTCTGTTAATATAAAATATTTAAATTTTCAAATATAGTGTCTTTTCTGAAAGTGGGTCGTATATTTCAACAATAATATGAACAGACGGATAAGTAGGATGGAAATACGATTAAACAGGAAAGAAGGGTTTTCGAATACAGTAGACTCTCGTTAATCTGGACTATTGTGGCGACCGGTCGGATGGGATGGCAAAAAGAAACACAACAACAATAACAAAACTGATACATCTGAAGTCCATTCCCAACAAGTTACGGTTGAAATTGCTAGCATTAATTAACATATCAATACGTTCATCAAATAAAATAAAGTTCATTTAATCCACCCAAACTACTGTGAATTGAAAAGTTTTCTATTTTCAAAATTACTTTACGTGTACAGTATTATTTTATTTCATAACAAAAGATTTGCAATATTGTTTCAAAATCAAAAGTATAAAAAATATATCATAAGATTAATACGCAAGTGTTCCTAAAAATTACATTATTGTCTGCCTCGTGGTTTGGTTATTTGTTTTCCAAAAAATAATTTTTTATCCCGGGCCGGATTGGATGGAGACCGGATAGTCGCCAGTCTACTGTACCAGTAACGAGTATCTTACTGAGCATCTTTACGATGTCTGATGGATATGTGTATCCATGTCCGTCGACGCGTACGTAGATCCAGTAGAAGAGGACGTCCCCTATTCTGACGTTAATCTCAGGCCATTCCATAGTCCAGAAGCCGTCCTTGGCTTCTAAAACATTACCCGAAATTTCACCTCGTTGCAAGTTTTCCTCAATTGGAAGATTCAAGTTCCCATTAAACAACATCAGCTCTGTTCCTGGATAGTCTGAAACAGTCAGATGATAATTTTAAAGAAAGGGCTACTGTATGAAAACAACTAGCAGAATACCCGGTGTTTCAGTCGTTTTCATTTTTAAAGGTATATCTCTTGAGATACCACAAGGAACAATTTTAAGCTATCCTGTTTCTTTATTNATACCACAAGGAACAATTTTAAGCTATCCTGTTTTTTTATATCATACATTATTATAAAAAGTACTGACAGCAAATGATAATTATGAAGTGTTAATCTTTGTAAAATTTCAGTGAAAAAATGCTGTGTAAAACTTCTGTTGTTTTAGTACAAGGAACGTGAGTTGGTTTCTTTGTGCATAATACTGACTAATTGGGACTAAATAGATTTATTAAAGAAAAGAAAATTTCATGGCCAGTTTTCGATGTATAAATATTTATTTGTTCGACTTATATTTCCATTTACATAATGTTTTGATTTTCTATACCATAAGCTTATACGATATATTCGTGTAAAAATAATACGGGACGAGCAGTACATTTATTTGTCATTTGAAAACGTTTATTGGTATATTGTTAATAAACTAGGTTCTACTTTGTACTTAATATAAAATTTGAAATTACAAAGAATGGAAATTATACAAATACAAAAGAGAATTCATTAATCACCGTTCGAAATGATTCAAGAAATTTGTTCCCCAGTAACTCACGAACAAATTGATGCATCGAAATCAAACTTGATATTTGACTTTCAATGCGTTGGGAATAGAAGATTATCTCTAGACTGATCATACTGAGTTCATTTTCACACCGCGCTCCATATCTGGTTCCTCAAATTTCAAAATTTTGAAAATTCCAATTAGGTATTATGATTGATTGTTCAGATAATTCTGCGTACAGATTGCTAAACCCCATTTCTGTACGTTGCACCGCTTTCAAGATACAGCAAAAATTGCTTACGGAAAAAAGGGTTACTACTTTCCAATTATACAGAATGTACAAGAAAAGTTTTGTAGGCTCCTTTTTTAGATCAGAGTATGAGACAATTGTAAATATTTTAAGGTGGAAGATATATTATGCAATATGTACTTTAATGTGATGGTATAATGTTCAGGAAAGTATTATACAAGTTTGTGAGGATGAATGAATTTAAGCCCAATGATCATTTAAATGTATTATCGCGTTTGATAATTTCAATATGTTATGATTTATTTTCTGCAAGTTTTTTTCTTTCTCATATTTTTTCTTTCAATGTAGGGTATTAATGCAGTGATGTTATGTAATGAATTATAATTGAAAAGTTCAGTGGGGCAGGTTTGTTCTTGTGCAACTTATATAAACATATAAAATATATAAATGAATCTTATATAAATATTCACTTATGTTCTCTGTGTAGATATGTAAAGTTAAAAATGTTCTTTTCTTATTCTAAAAACTTCTCAAGCTTTTAAGTTAAGAGGGGAACAATTTTTTGATAATTGTAAAGTTAATTTATCAAACACTTTTTTATTATGTTTAATAGTTATTCTATGAAAATGCGTTCTGCTCTATACGTGCTAGAGAATGTGACTTTGAGTTGGTTACAATTTAAAGGAAATATATTTAAGAATAATAGTTGCGAACAGAAACATGAACTACTCACCTGCAATGGCGACGCGTAACCCTTGGGGCCTTAGAGCTTGAACGATGACTAGTGGTTTGGGCGGAGGGTGCTCATCTTCAGGGGTTTCGTTCGGAACACTCACTATGGAGATGTCACTGGTGTTTGCGGCAAAGGAATGTACCGTCGACCACAATACCATCGCCCAAGACATCGCCCACGTCGCCCGAACCATGCTGAACACTCGCTTCACTGTTGGTGACTGACTTCGGATTGGGTCACCGCCCCCCTTGCCACTGTCCCTCTTCTCTCGAATAATGACATCCACATACTCCCTCCACTGCTCCACTGATCAACAACATGGAGGAAATAGAGAAGTCTCTTAAAACGCATATTTTTAATATTGAATTTCATGGAGTAGTACTATTTTATTTTCTCACGATTATGATCATAATTTCTAGGCCCCATTCTGACACAGAATTTTGTGTTGCTTTTTTTTAAATGATCCGATCAATTTGAGGAATAATCGCATTCATTCTATAAAAATAATTTAAAAAGCTGTTTCCTGCTTTGTCCTTAATGTGTTTCCACTTTTGTCCATTCTTTCAATAAATTAAGTTTTTATTTTCGTTCTGTTTGACGAATGACAATTGCCAATACATTACAAAGCTCATTTACATTTTTTATCCTTCAATATTTATTTCTTCTTTGCTGCGTCATTCCCCTTTGGTCTTCTTCGCCTTTTCGGCGGTACCCATCCGGAATCATTTCTTGTCTTATTGTTTTCAGTTCCCTTTGTCCTAGACTTGCGTCGCTTCCATTTCTGTTACCTCAAAGGTATTTCACTAGAATGGCAGAATGGTAAGTCTGTTTCATCTGAGTGAATTACGGTTTATGATATTAGGTTGTTTAAAGTGACGCAGATAATGCCACTTCGCTTGCAACACCCCATCACCTAGACCACCGCTATTAACATAGCCTCTAACAAGAGAATTTTCAACAAGCGCTCGTTGAAAAGTTGTCCTGATTTTGTTATATATACATATTGACTATTTTGTCTTGTCAAAAATTAGCGACGATGGTGCACTTGAAGGCACTCAAAAAAGAAATCGAAAAGTTTCGCATAACCTACCGCGGTATCTTCTCAATAATCTTCGATTCTGATATGTCGTTAATATAGCAAAATCTATCGCTTTATAAATAAGATTTTTGAAATATTTGAGAGACTTTAATTGATAATTTAATTATTTTTGTTTTTGGTATTAAAATACGAAAACAAACTAATTTATTATATTATTTAAAGTATCAGTAGATGTTTATTGCAGTACAAAAATGTGAGGAAAGCAAAACGAAATACATTGTGTTAATCGTTTGCTTTAGTGTATATTAACGCTCTCGTAAATAATAAAAGGTTTTATCCTTTTCAGTTTTCAGATTATTTGTCCTTCAGCTTGTAATTATGAATGTTGAAAAATTATATTAAACACACAAACCTGAAACTGAACGGAAAAAAAATAACTAAATATTTCAAATACTATTTCAACATTCATGCACTAAATAAATAGTAAAATCTGTACAAAATAAGTTCATATTATTCTTTAACAAAGTTGTTGGCTTATAAACACTTTGATATGTATATCGTTACAGAAAAGAACGTATTATGTTTATTTTTTCATTCAGCATGGAGCTCAGGTGATAGTTTGACTTGACGTCAAACCGACGTCAAGTTACTTGACAAGAATGAACAACAGCGAGTTGAAATAGATGGTTTAACTTATCGGTTTATTTTAAAGTTATATTGCTTTTATTAATAATTTTTAAGACCTTTTTTTAAATATTAATCACACAAATGTGAAAGACTCTTTGGCAAAATTGGAAATCACGTTTTGCCTCTATTGTCTTCCTTGAATTGTGAAGATACCGAGCAGAGCTCGGCCGCGTGATTCGGCTGTCGCTGCTCGTCAACTTCCTAGTCAAGGGTTGTACAAGACCCCACCCAATAAAAGAAACGGATCTATTCTGAGCGAAAATAATTGAATTTTCCTCATTCTTTCAGTGTCTTCCAGTGTGTCATTTGACATGACACAATAATAGTCTACATAATTTAGTATTAAAATAGCCTCCGGTGAATCCGTGGAAAACCAGCAGAAGCAGAACCGCATCTCGAAAGTCGTTAGCTCTCGGGGTCTTTCCTTTACAGTTTCCCTCTTATCACTTATCTCCTGGTCGTTTCAACAGTATTCTCCTGGATCTTGGAGTTATCTTTGTGTTATTATCCGTCGTTAATAGTTTAGTAGCTGCAAAGCACCTACGAAATTGTCTGCGTTTTTGGGTTATTATCATGAGTACGAACATGATAATTGATTTAAGATGGAATTACGGCATTAAGATTTACAGGATTCAATAGAATTATTCGTAACTTTTATTTTACTGACAGAACTGATTTAGAATTGCACTCTTCAACGCCGTTTCAATAAGCCTAAAGCGTTAATATTTCCACAGGGCAGCCTTCCTTGGCCCCGCCCATGCTCAATGAACTTATATAACTCGCATGGAACTTTCAAAAAAAAAATTGTCTGAATTTCCTTTCGCGAGTGGCCAAGAAATTCCATGTAACTTACTGGCTCGTCCCTACCATTCCTTATAATTTCAGCAAAATGATGATGATCCAACAAACGAAATAGATACCGGATATGCAAACATCCAACAGTGATCTATACAAGTTAAAAACTAACCTAGTGTCGCGCGGAAGTTTTAATTCATCTTTTACCATCCGCAGCACACATTTTCATCAGCAGGATACCAGTGGATTAAAAAAATTAGTTCCGATATTTTTCAAAAGATAATTATTTTTTGATACTTCGACAGATATAGCACCCCCTACTCACATCCCTTGACTACATTTATACATTGTAGTATTCGTAATGGGGAAATGTAGCGTGCTATTGAAGCTTATGTACTTGGACGCGAGAGGAGGTAAGAAGTGAATGGGAAGGCTATTGCTAGTAGGTTGCTCAGTTAGCTGACTTTACCGACAATTTAACCCACGTCGGGGTGATAGTAGGGGTAGTTGGTAATAGTAAGTGTTTGGGACACTAAGAGTTGAATAGAAGAAGGGAGGGTTCATTTTTCAATTGTGGAAACTATATGAACCAGGACATGGAAGTGAAAAGCTAACAATATTTTTTCTGGCCCTGCCGAATGCTTATGTTCAGAATGTATCCAACCAAATGACATGAATTTGCGTACCGGACTTACATGTATCCAAACATATAAAAAATTTAATATGTACAATTTTACCAAAGCTGATGCAAAAATTAATATACTAACTTCATGAAAAGAAGTATAGAGTAAATCTTCAATCCACGACTGATTATTCCAATAGAAGGTAAACTTACAAACACAAATTTTATTCAAAATCGAATAATGGAGATAGTTCCATAGGTTTTTCGGCTTTAAAAAAGTTAGTCTTCAATACTTCAGTAGTGTCTTCAAATAAATCCGCATTTATTGTCGTTTTAAAATATTTTAATATCAGTATCTTTTGAATTTAGACATACTACATTCTTATTCGGATTTCTGTTGTTCTGACATTATTGGAATTTTGGTTTGGCAAAAGGAAAGACCACGACGCTCAGTGTGAAGATCGCTAATTTGTTTGCTGGATGGATTTGATCCCAAGTGTGATGAGGATTTTTCATCACACCTCAACATCCAGACTGACCCCCACGCCTCACATTCCCCTGTAAAATAAGTACCGGTTATATCCTGGTGTCATACTGTCTGGATCGCGATGCTGGCCACATCTCCTAGTGCCGAGGCCTAGTAATTACGAAGTTCCCTATCGGTACCTGTTGTGGGAAAGTTTAACTTAGCGTGACTAAAAGATAAAAGGATTGATAATGGGTGATAAACTTAGGCGTGGATTCCTTCGTTTATAAAGACCAAGTTATTTCAAATTACTTTACAATGATGTAAGGTGTGACTTGCTTTCGTCAAATCGGATTTATATTTATGTTACACGCACATCAGTGTTTTAAAAAACAATCAACAGTCGCATCTTCCTACAGTGCCCCTGCATCGAGTTTGACTGTTTAACCCGCGAAACGTCATCGCAGTGCGGGTGACGTACAACTCTCCCAGAAAGGCGCGACGGTGACGGCGAATGACGGGGTTACGTTTAGACTCCAACACCCACCACTTGCCCCGGCAATTCCCAGTTTACCTTTCATCTACAGCCTTCAATCCAAACTCACACAACTCAATTCTCTCATGTGATCCACCGTGAGCTGCTGCTTCTTCCACCACTAACTGACACAGAGAGGAAATTTAGAGCTTTTGCCACTCAATTCTCGTAATGGAATCTCCGAGAGAATTGAAAACAAATATTTCAGAGCAAAACAGTATTAGTTATTGAAGGAGTATATCTCAAAACATCGTGATGCATATTGTCGTAACTATCCACACGAGATTTGTGTTACGTGTGTAGTGTTGAGCATGGCATGGCGGGTATATCACAGCTAAAGGACATTTATAAATTTACGTATAATTATTACTCTGTTATATCTTCATGGGTTTTACTCTGACGTATATAATGACGTCGGGCATTTCAATCGCATACGAGATCTTTGAGAGTCAAATATTTTAAGAGTATTTGAAGGTATAATGTATTAAAATAGCATATTGTTCATACATGACAAATCTTTTTAAATAATGTATAATTAGGTGATATTTCTAACTCTTTAGTATTCTGATAAATTATTTATGTGGTACATCTGAGTGGTTCAAGTAGGAGACAGTTTTATTCAAGTACTCGATAAATTTATTTATGTATTCATGTTGAATTGCTTCATGTGCCCCCTGGGGACTTACATCTAGTAAGTACGTATTTGGCAAACACGGGGTCCCGAGTTGATTCTGGCATTACTTCCACTTACTTGTGCTAGGCTCTTGCCTCTCTCTTTCCATACCTCCCTTTGTCACCTCTTGTTCTTTTCGATCCCGATGCTATTAGGTTGCGAGGGTTAGGGTATCTTTCATTTTCGTTGTAATGTTGTGTATTTGTAAGTTTTGAGATATGTTTTGATATGT
Source organism: Laupala kohalensis (assembly GCA_002313205.1). Classification (NCBI taxonomy): domain Eukaryota; kingdom Metazoa; phylum Arthropoda; class Insecta; order Orthoptera; family Trigonidiidae; genus Laupala; species Laupala kohalensis. Next base: position 763,890 of record NNCF01126165.1, on the reverse strand, counting down.
TGCAATTCAGAAGCGTTTCTAGTAGGTATGTTGAGTCATTCGGCGAGTCCCACGCCGGTAGAGTCATGTTGGCTCTCCTTAGTGCGTCACTGCATTTTCCCTACCTGTACTGAAGTTTAGGGCTCTAATGACCTTGATGTCGACGAGCCGTAAAGCCTTCATGTTACATCGTCTAGAAGACATTAGTTAACTATAATACAATGGACAGTTTACTTCAGGAAGTGTTGAAAAGAATTTTAATTATGTGAAGAAAGAACTTCATATTTTCCTTCTCCATTGAACTACCAAAGTATAATGGGACAATTTTTTATATCCTCATGTGTAATAACGTTGAAAACAAAAGTGAAAATACGATCAAATTATGGCAATGCATGCAGTGACCTTCCATTCACAAGTGATAAAACAGAAAGTAAAAGTTCAAGAACGTACTTCAAACGAACTTCCAAGAACTCGTAGTATTCCTTATTTAATAGTATTTAATATATTATTTCATATTCTCAAACTCACAATGAAGCGCAGCACATTACTTATCTATCATGGCTCCAGTTTTCGTTCTTTTAAGAGCTTCTTCTCTTTACGATGTCTATCTCGACTTAAATTCCTCATCCCCTGGTCTCCCGTTATAGGAATATTACATTCAGTCTTCTCAAACGAGATTCCAAATGATTTTGCGTGCAAATCCTGATAAGCAGAGCTTCACTGGTGACATTTCGCTGATCGGAAAGCGTTTGAATTATGGTCTGAAACCTTCTCGTATTTGTTCCAAACTCGTCGAAATTTCGTTATCTATTGCTCTAAGGCAATTTACGATATTTACTGCACAAGAATTCTGTTTTTAGATAGGAGGCTTTGAAATTTTGCATGCATGTGCGTACATCTGACGTCGAAAATATAAAAATTTATTTCTTTAGATATTCGTGTAAAAACGAATCTCTTTCACCTGTGTTGCATAGCTATCAGTGATTTAGTACGCATTCGCAATGGTAAGTCTTTTGCCTTATGATCATATAGGGTATATAATATTATTAATTTAGAATCTGCGTGCATGGATTGTCATGAGTGTCAAAGCAGGGCGATCTTTACCTTCAGGTCTTAAACGCGATGTTCGTGCTTCTTCTAACTGATCTCACTCCGCCAGCAACTTACGTCCAATACCATAGATACACAGGTCCTGACAACGACGGCCATGTTGATGATCTTAAGGTACGTTTACTTTTGTATACATGTATGAGCGAGTTTTTTCATTTCATTTTTATTTAGTCTTGGCAAATCAGACCGCCTTGTCTACAACTGAGTCATTACAAGGCTCATTTTCTTTTATAAAATCATTTTTGTGGATCACTTCAATACCGAAATTCTTGTCAACGAACCACTCATCACTGAACCACCAGCAAAGTTCAGAGTTGTCGTCCTTGTCACTACAAGTCACTTAGTCACTAACTCTCATCTTGACGTTTCTTCATAATGTCACGTACTTGTCCCAATCTGGTCACATATAGCGAGTATGAGATATATGTACACGCAAGTTTTCGAAAGTTTGCGATTTGTATGCCCACCGACACTTCTATATCATACATACGGAAAATACGGAAGCGTTTACACTTCGCGATTTGTATCAGGGAATTATTGGTGTATCGCGAGGGA
>NNCF01126165.1:708654-762131 GCA_002313205.1 Laupala kohalensis | reverse complement strand
ATATATATATATATATATATATATATATATATATATATATATATATATATATATGTGTGTGTGTGTGTAACGTTTTCCGACTGTCTGTTTTTCTTTAAAATTCTGCTCACTGTTTTTCCATTTGGTATTAATAGTATACTTCATTTTAAATCGTGTTCAATCTTGATTTACTTAGTGATTATAGCTGAGCTGTTTACACGACGGTCGAGAGAGATGAAACGACCAGTGCGCGACGTTGGTCGGCGCCATGTGCAGGAGTTAGCAGAACAAAGCGGAAGACGAACTCTCCCCGCAGTGTCGCAGCGGCCACTCGTTTCCATTTCGACTCTTCCGACAGCTTCGTGCTATCAATGTGGAGAAGCAAATGTTCCTTGATTAATTAACTTCTCCCCTCCGGTACTCCGGTGCCGTAAGCTCGTCTCTCCCGGCGTGGCGGAAGAAGATGCTCCGGGACCCCGTGAGCGCGTGCGCCGACGTCTCGCATCCGGGGCGACGTCTTCGAGGTGTCTCCAGTTATCCTTGGGCCACTCACCCACGATGATGGGGGCGACGGTGGCCTCCCGGTTTCCATACGCGGTGAAGTGCGCCACCAAATGTTGGTATTTATTGGTTTTGTTGTTGCGCACTTGAGGTTTCGCCGGGTAGTTGGCGAATGGTACCCGCACCTCGAAGGCGGTCGCGTTGAGATGACGCCGGACGACGAGGTCAGAGCGGCATCCAGCCACAGATCGGTTCTCTGCCACAACGGTGAGGCCACTCTTCGTGATCGCGACCGCGACTTTGCTGGCACATGCAAAGCACGTGGGCTAGTTAGTGTCTCTGCACGCGGTGCACCGTCCGCGTCTACGCAGTCGAACCGGCAGGATTTGTCTGAGGTCCTGTCGCGCGACATGTCAAAGAGTAATTATACTGCCCTATCTCTTACAAATTGACATATATCATATATAAGTCGCTCATACATNCCCGGTCCCGTCTCCCATTTTCATTCGACGTAACATGATTAATCTGTTACCTGGCGGTGAGGTTCACCGCAATCTAAGAGATTTCTATGTATGTCAAAGAGTAACTGTATTTCCCTAGCTCATGCGAATTGAGATGTATCTCAGACAAGTCGCTCATAGATGTATACGAGTATAAACGTATCTTAAGTCAGTTGACGTTAAGGGAATGAACAACGAACTATTCGTTCCTAGGGGTTAACGTTATATCGAACTACTATGATAAGAAACGGGATGGGCGCTCTAAGTCACGTGATTGCAATCGGGTCTTATCGTCGCTCATCTTTGTCGGCAAAGCGCTCTTCAATGGTTGTCAAAACCTTATCTATCTAGGGCCTTCCTTACGTCTAATCTCTGAATATCTTGTGCAAACAATTGCCATTCGTATGGAATAGAAGAAGATGCCGTGTCAGGATGCTATAAGTAATGAAGTATCTTATTTATTGCATTTATTGAAATTGTTCTTTGCTTTGATGAAAATGAATTCCTATTTCTTTCATTATAGTGTCGAATATTTATGCATCTTGTACAGAAATTTCAATGGATTAATTTTGTGTGTAAACATAGGAAAATTTACTTGACAATGAAGTATTCCTTAATATTCAATTATATATTTTTACTTCAACAAAGAGGCATAGTTTATTATTTTAGTATGTTCAGTTATTCTTTCTAATTCATAGAGCTTTGATCTTATGTGTGAAATGTGGTCGTCGTCATCTGTTTATACACATGGCTTTTAATTAAAAGAGGGTTCATGTAAATGGAGTAGGCAATTAAGTGCAAAAAGGTAATGTTTTCTTTTTTTTTCAATGTTATCAACAATGTGAGTTTATTTCAGTATCTTCAGAAAAATAGTTTGTATCTGAGAAGCTAGGCTTGAATACTGAAGGAAGGAGATTATGTTACGTTCACCCAACCCTCAACTTAGAAATTGAAATATTAACCCCATTAGTTCTAATTAAGAACTCGATGAGATGATTTATTTAATAAATGTTGTATTTAATAGGCTACTTGCTTGGTAACTGATGCGTAACACATCAATAATTATAGGAGATAGACCTTGAATCAGTGCCCTCCTTGGTAAAAGAAATCAAGGATGATTTAAACAGCTTAACAAAGTAAATGAAATTTGATGTGAAAATAAAATATAATCAAATATATCACAAAAGACTTATACATGACTTTCGTGACATGCTTTTTCCTCTAATAAAAACGTTATTAAATGAACAATAATATTACAATTAATACATGCTTATTGTAATGACTGTTGACTACACTTGGAGTGCGTAATAAGTAGATGAATGTAACATAAAGTGAAATACAAAGAGAATGTTAATAACTAGGCGGACGAGCCTCTTCTCTGCAGGCGTCGTTGTTTCCCGCCTTCCTGTACTTCTCACAATTTCTCTGTGCGCATAATATGGCGTCAGGGTGGTTATGAACCAATCCCGTTTACTTTAAAAACGGAACGAATAGTTGTTCAAATTCCATCGGCCGTTATAAATGTGTGCAAGCCGTCCAGCTCACGTCCTGTGGAATTGTTTCCGGGGTACCCTTCACTCGGAGTCGAATCGTGCTTTCCCCTTGACTCGTTCTATGAGTCAAGATATTGTTATTTATAGCAATGAAGTATCTTAACTCGCAACTTGCCACCAAATCCTAATTATTCATAATCATTATGATATTCTTATAGAGCTGAGTAATTATATTAATCATAACTATGACATACTTATAGAGGTAAGTTGTATTAATTAAATGTAAAAATTATAAATCAGTTAAATAATGAACTGAGTCAACTGGGACCGTAACAATTACATTTGAAGTTACCTGAAAGAGCGAGATTTAGGATTCATATTTAGAGTTGTGCTATAGTTTTCTATTTAAGATTTGATCTAGTAAATAACTTCAATAAGATCTCCCATTTTTTCAGTTGAAAAATTAAACCATACAGGATTTCTGAGAATGGTGGTACCGTTCATAAATTAAAAGGTAATTGCTGAATTTTTATCTTTAAATAAATCTGTAAACGTGGTCATTTTCTTTTGTAACTATTATTTAATCGCTTTTTAATTGTATGTAATAACCCAAAGACCATTTACAACATAAAGGTAAGGCACTTATTAAAAGGTGCATTGTTATATTCCAAAGATATTTGTTGGTCATAAATCGTGGCATCTTTAGTAAAATTTCCCTAAAAACTAAATAATTTTTCTCTCACAGAATAAAATTACGCGATTATTTTAAAGAAATCCTTGTCGTGTAAACGATAACACTAAATCGTCTTAGTCAGACTTAAAAATACATATTAGACGAAATGGATTTTTATTTCTCGAGTAGCTTTTAATATGTGGACTCTGCGCAAAGGCGGTGTTGCAAAGCCAATTCCCTATCGTCTGGGAGTGACAAAAACAGAAATGCTTGCGCAGGGGTGAAATAAAGGGATGATTGACGGTGAATAAACTTTGAAAAGCCAGACGCAAACCCCCTGTCTCCATCTCTATGGAATCAAGCAAGATTTGATCCACTTCTCCCGGGTCAGCACACGAATAGTAATATCACTGTTCTCCAAAGGAATGAAAAATCGTAAACCCACACTATCTGTTATATATTATTTTTATGTGCAATGTGATATCACATAATTGTTCCTGTGTATTCAAATTTACTCTCTAATTTTCAATTAATGGGTGGTACGAAACGTCAATTTAAAACGAGTAATTAGTACAATTCCCATTTGGTTCATACAAGAGCTATTATTCTTTTTTATTCTCGAGGACTTAATGGAAATCCAAATAGAAGTTCGGGTAAAGGCGGATTTTTTATACAGGTTCTCTAGGCTTTGTCTAGGGACATTTTTATTGTAATAATAAATCGTGAATTTAGTGTTATTTCAATTCGTAAACACTATACTCAGAATAATCTATAGTTCGATAATAATTTTTACATGTAAATTTTTCCGTTAAATTACAAACATATTGACATTCTAGAGTATTATAACTCGCAGCTAACTTTTTATCTTATCTAGGAATTTTTGCTTAAATTTTTGAATCCGCCTCTGCCTTAGGGCCCTTGATCGGAATTGATGGGATGGTCCCTTGCTTGCTTCCGGAGAGTGAATTAGTTTGTTGTCCTCCACGCGGTCATACGCAGTTTGTACAGTTTTTCGACAATAAATTTATTATTATTAAGTTAGTTATTCCAGTGAAGTGGCTATGCTTTTACGAACGTTAATGACAGCTTAATGAAGGGTGACAATTAAGTTTCTGGCCGGAGGTCTAACGCGCATCTTATGTTTTCAAAATTGTTGAAGGGTTTAAAGCTTTACATGTACACTATGGACGAATTATCACGGAGCAATAGGATTGGATTTCTAGAGGATTGTTAAAGGGTTTGAAAATTTGGTGGAATATTGTAATATACAGCCTGCACTAACAAATTTTGGGATCTCACTTTCATCGAATCATTGTTAGAAACTAAACAGAAATAATTTTCCCAATTCGGAAGAAGTAATGTTTGCTAATAGCCACACCAAGTGGATTTATACTTCTGTGTAATTCTCTTTAACATGACAACCTCGTATCTAAATCCCCTTCTTCAAAACTATACGACACCTGTATTTTATTGAACATTAGCATATGAAACTTTGGTCAATTGAATGCCTGCTTATCTCTCTCCTCACAAACTATCAATCACCGTTTGGCTATCTTCTTCTCCATCACCAACTGCATTTGATCCACCGTCTCTGCTCTCTTTCGAACAACGACACCACCTGCACCACCTCTCCAATGTGTTCTTCGCGTGTGCGAGCATAGTAAACAAAGACTGAACACTTTTTGCAAAGTGCTCTCTGAATATTAATGGTGTGGAGGATGCCGATGCGACTGCCGCATCTTGTCTCCCAGAGTTTCCCAATAGACCTGTCGATTTTCACAGGAACCTCTGTCCTCTTTACTGAAGAAAAGGAGCTTCAGAAATTGGTGTGTACGTGTTTGCATTCTAATGTGTTTTCATAATTCAATAGACTAATTTATGCGACATGGATTGAGTATTTCTGTTTTTTATCGGATTATTAGGAAGGTAGAGTTCAAGAAATGATTAATTTTTGTGAATTTGTATGCTAAAATTATAGATTAATGTGACCCAAGTTGATGGATTTTAACCCAAGATTTATATTTATAATTGAATTTTAAGTTCGAATTTTGAGTAATCTTATAGAAAAAAACATTTTCAGTTTTTCCAGAATTTTTCAATTTTTGGGGTAACTATTCCAGTTTTCCTCCATATTCAGGATATTGTTAATTCCGGAATTCAAACTATCATAAATCATTTTCTCATTTTGGTTATTCATGTCCAAATTGCCTATGTAGTTATAATGTGATTTCAGCTAGTTCCACTGAGGTAGGTTAAATATGAATCACAACTTGCGTTAAAACTGTTTATGCAAATCCTGGGAGGCCGACAAATGAGAAATATTTGGTTAGTTTGATTTAAATCGATATTAATTGCATATAGATAGCACCAGAGCAGATAGTTAATGATATATTAGAACTTGTAGTAGTTTGTTAGTTGACACTTTGCATTTGTAACGGCTTTAAAATATCAATGAGTACACAATTCATTTATTTAATGTTTTTGGGCGAGATTCAGGCAGTGAGGCCTGCTCTTCTACCCAGCCATGACTTGGGTGAGGGAATTGAGAAGAAGAGATGTTTGGTGCGTAGGGAAGAATGGTATCTGGACGGACGTATTGTGAGAGAAACCACAGCTGAAGAACTCAACTAGTTGGGACGAGCAGAGTTTGCACCGAAGCTACCGTAAGGCCACCGCTGTCAGTTTGACACAATCTACATCGATATTTTAATAAAAATTGCCTCTTGGACACCGTGTTCTTTTTCTTGTTTAAAAATAACAACAAAGTTTAAAACATTCAGCAATGTCTTAAAACTCCGTTTGCACCACGCAGACTGACCTCGTGCTTCACAGACGAACAAATTTATTATCGGTGTTGAGGGCGACGTAATGGCTCGCTTTGCTGCAGGTGGCTTCTACACTTCCAATACTGGACCAATTAGTGCCACTAATTACGGCGAAATCTTGCTGCGTGCTAATTCGATAGAAGCGGGAAGTCAACTGTATAGAGCAAGAGACTATGGCACTGCAGTATCAAAGGTAACAAATTAGAGCTTAGCACGGGGTGACTCCAAGTCACGTTTCTCAGTGCTAGCATTCTATACTATTATACTCTGATTACATTGTCGAGACAAGTTTCATAACTAGCATATAACTGCTTGTGGGAAGTTAATGACATCAGTGATTAATGAAAGTTTGACATTTACAGTTGTAGCGGTACGTAAATGAATGGTTAAATTGGCTCTGTATGCCAATAATTATCTCGGTTGCTCGAAATTGATCAAAAAATTCATTTATTTTTGTTTCCAGGGCAATTATTATTATTTAGTACAACTGAAAATTTTCTCTTCTGCTCTTTTTTTATCAAATTATCCTGGTTTAATATTTGTCTTTTTTTGTGCATTCCAGGAATTATAATTAACTTTCTTTATGTTCATGTGCATCAATAAGTAAATCATTTATGTAATTTAAGGATCTATTTAATTTTACGATACAAGAATCGTATGCTCTTCGAACCTCCGTCCGCATTATAATATTTGTCGAAACATCTTGACCGTTCCGTTCATTTGTTACGTAACGTTTTTCGAGTAATATTCATGAGTTAATATTGTAACCTTATGTACGTAAGAAGGAAATTAACAGATGAAACAAAATTTTGTCATAATCGTTTTGACAAAAGTTCGTAAAGGATTGGTGTATACGGTGCTTAATCGCTTATACTGCTTGTAACATGAACTCCGGAGTTAAAATACATGTCATAATTATGAGAACATATCTATTTTAAGGTTGTGGTGTAATTTCTCATCCAACCCGGAAAATGCGTCACGGAAGAGGTAGAGTCAGGTGCTTTTCTTTGGCGGCCTTTAAGAACAGAAGTCCTCTTCAGCTCAGCAAACCTTCTCAACGGAATTAGAGAGAGAGAGAGAGAGACCTTGCTTAGCAAAGTGAGAAGTTTGGGATGTCATGTCGCTCTACCGTCTTACACAAACTGCGACTAGTGCTTTGTGGATTAAGTAAAGTAGAAGAGCAGACACACACTTCTAACTTCTAATTTTCAAGTGTCTGACCAAGAAGTAGCAATTCCATGGAGAATATAATGTTGTACGATGTTTATGTTTGGTTTTCGATTTTGAAACTACAATCAATCAATTTTCATTTCTCAAATGTAGGTCATCTTATTAAATAAATGAATTAATTGTCAAAAAAGTAGTACAAACTGTGTATGACCACGTAATAGGATGATTATTTGGGTTGATAAATATTTCTTATATGATACTTTTGCCACTTTCTGGTTATTTCTCTTCAAGGGTAACTGATTTTTATTAGTTATCTACCTTTAAAACAACATACTAAGAAGGGAAACATCAGACTGCATGTTCTAGTGATTAATTTTACAATTATTAAAACTTTTTTCCGAATTCGTTGAAAAATAGTAAAATATTCCTTGTAACTAATTATTGTAATTTTTGGAGTGGTTTTCACGAATGTCTCTTTAATAAGCGTATCTTATTGTTTGTACTCGAGTTGTGTATTTTCATTCTAAAAAGTAAAAAGATAATTAATTCAATAAACATTACGCAGTTGGCTGATATCTTTCTCTAACTATGACAGCGGTATCGTGACACGAAAAATATTTCGTTAGTCCTGTAAATGGTCTCTCTTTCCCGTTTCGCTATTTTGAATAAAACTGGGGAATTGCTTGGCGTCTCAACTAAAGCAATCTTCGAGGATAGCGGGTAGTGGTCTGCTTCTCCACTCGTTGCGAGGAGCTTCTGAAGATAATAAGAGTCCACCTCTTTCCTCCCATCCCGTCCTCAGTCCTCGATAGTTAATGGCCTCGGAAAACACCATTTGGTGGCGGTTTGTTTACCATGAAACCAAGTAATTACTACCAACCAGAACGTTGAGTCGGGCTCAAGATGAACTCGAGGAGAGGGGATGGAATGGGGATGGAAAGGGGATGGAATGGGGATGGAAAGGGGATGGAATGGGGATGGAAAGAGGATGGAAAGAGGATGGAAAGGGGATGGTTGTGAGGATGCTGCCCTCAAGGATCTGCAGAAGATTGTGTACTGTACACGTGATTAGCTGTCTCTAAGTTTGAGACAACATTCCACCATCAAGTAGACGTCTTGCGAGTATTAGCGGGTGGTTTGGATTATTTGACAGATGAGTCGAAAATTGAAGAATAANGGGGATGGAAAGGGGATGGAAAGGGGATGGTTGTGAGGACGCTGCCCTCAAGGATCTGCAGAAGATTGTGTACTGTACACGTGATTAGCTGTCTCTAAGTTTGAGACAACATTCCACCATCAAGTAGACGTCTTGCGAGTAAAGCAGGGTCGGATCTGTTGTCCCCTAGGCTCAACCTGCGGGGGTGTACGAACCCGCGTAAACGGTGGTCAGGGGAGGGGGACTCCGGAAACATATTTAAATATTAACTTTGAACTCTCTCACTAAGCCTATACTATCAACATGAGTGTTGTGAGTCATGACGTTGAAGCACGATTTGAGGCGGGTGCCATGCGAAAACGAAACGAATCGGGTCTTCGGTCGTCTGCACTGCCATTGTTTTGTCTTGAAAATTTGAAATAGTTTTATTAATTTTCTAATTGTCTGGCTTGCGGGTCCCTAGATGCGCAACCTTATAGTCTGCTTAAATTCACTTCCGTGGTGAAGGTTTGTGTTACTTGACAGATGAGTCGAGATATTTCAACATAAACAAGAAAAGTGTTTTAAAAATGGTTCAAAAATATTATTTCATTTAAATTGTTACATGTTCCTTTGTTTAATTGAATCTATTCCTTTAATCGAGTGAATACTTAATACAAGCTTTTTTTTCAAACAAAACAATATGTTTTAGAGAAAATCTCATTTTTGCTTTTGGGATAAAATGAACTAGGATGGTGTTATTTTTTAGGTTTCTTTTCGTACTTCTTTTAGGACCACAAACTTTAACGTACTATATATTGTGTAATGTCGTTTCTGTTAATATTACCTGAATACGAGGGCGATTCCAGCAAAACAATGAGATAAACTTGGGCGTTACAATCAGTTTGCTCCAGTACTACTTCCGTGTGAAATAACAGGGAGGGAGAGAAAGAGAAAATGTTTGAGTATGTTTTTCAAGTTGCTCTCGAATAAAATTAATTTCTATGTATGATAAACTGTGCAAAATCACCAATTCGTGCAAGAGCAATGCGTTATTTTAAATCCGTGCCACCCACACGTTAGAGTTATTTGTAAGGTACATGCGTCGTCAAATTCGTCTTGAAGCACTACTCGTTATTAGCGTTACAATAACGCAATATTCTATTTTGGTTATTTTTTTAAAACAATGACTACAGTCTATACACTATCTTATTCATTTCTTAGAAAATCAATGTATGAAATTTTAAAAAAACTTGATGAAAAGTATCAATATTTATTTCAGTTCCAATTCGAAAACAACTACTGAAATTCCAACTCAATTAACAGTGTTTAACAAAAACAATTTAATCCAAAGAAAAATAAATATACAACACTTCTAAAGAGTTTAAAACTTTCACTTTCTATTCTCTTAGTGATAATTAGAGAGCCCATAATCGAATCCAATCAATCTTCATTTGTGATTTCTCCTGAGTCCAGGTCGGCAGCCAATTGGTTTTATCCTTCCAGAAATTGAGGTTTGCCTGAAACATAATTATGTTTTTAAACATACTTCCGAGACCGGAGTCAATATAAACATGTTTGTCCAGGACAAACTGCGCATGAGTTGACGCAACTACCAACGTCTCAGTCATCCTGCTGTGGAAATCTAGAAGGTCACATCAGAATGGTAGTTCTATCTATTGAGACGCGGTTTGTTCCGCACAGAAAATTTATATTATTATGGATTGGTTTTTGAGAAGTTCTTGTTTCTCGTGTTCTCATCTAGAGATTTTCTAGATTTTTCATATGAAGTGAATTCAGTTTTATAAAGAATTTCAATAGTAGTGTGTTTCATATGATAAAACCGACCTACTCGCTTCTATTTATTACAATACATTACTCCTTATTTTCGTTTACATAGTCTGAATTAAAAGGAAGCATTTTAATAGATTATAAATTCAAAAATGTAGTAATGTTGAACATACTACTGTATGGAAAAGAGTAAACATATATTTGTAAAAGAAAGTTTGATTTAAAATTAAATTTGAAAGATAACTTCTTTAGTTACTATATAACATGCTTGTTTAGATTTAAAAAGTGACAAGCCTCTTCGAGATGGTTAACTAAACTATAAACCACAAATCCTGGACCAGATCCAATATTAAAAATATAGCATTCTTTTGACCGTTTTAACATTTCTCTGTAAAACTTTTATGTGCATATATTTCTTCCTTGTATCTACACGTGGAAAAGATATGTGATAATTTTCGGTCAGATGAAAATGGTGACGAGACGGGAATCCGATTTTGTTGCTTTACTACAACATCACACGATCGCCTTCCACAATTGTGCGTAATTTCCACATATGAACACACATCCTTATACCCTGTGTGCGCTTAAGTACCGGTTTCACACGTCAGGTCGGTTATGCATATATTTCTTCCGCGTACCAATAGTTGGAAAAGATATGTGATAATTTTCGGTCAGATAAAAATGGCGATGAGTCGGGAATCGAACCCGTGACCCATCACAGCATCAGAGCACTTGTATCTGGACGTAGCTAACTAACATTTTCAAGCCTTGCAGTATATACTTGACAGCACTTCAGCAGTCGGGAGTTACTTAGAATTAAATTGTCTAGTCGACGCTTGTACAGTCTAGTTTAGAACCGCTTGTTCAGTTGTTCCCGAGTTGCCAAGTTGTTCAACGTGACTTGGAAATAATAGTCGTCTATGATCTGGATCGCTCAACGATTCCCATGTGACGCAATCCCACGCACACAGTCATACCATCCTTAACTTTCTCTCACCACGTACAATTAATTAAATTTATTTATTTATTATTTATTATTAATGATTAAAATTATGGTATTAGCAACAAATATGAATAAACCGTCACTTTAAAATGTTATTAAAATTCATGTAACATTCTAACAAGTCCCACGAGTACGATACCTGGGTATAGACCCACACGCTACAGTAATATCTTTCAGTAAATAGAGACAAATTCAAATTGCGGAATACTAGACAAACGCCCAGATTTATTGCAAGCAATCATAAAAGCATTCGATGTACGCTGGTGAAATTACTATAAGTTTGTGGTTAGTCATATGGTGAATATATACTTCTCATGAGTAATACCCCCCTTTTTTTAATTCCATATTTTGATTTCTCATATTGTCTGTTCTTCTATTAGATGATGATATTTTAATTCGAATTTATTTTAGTTTAGATACTTAATGAAGATCTAATACTTAATAATTGCTTGTTTTATTTCGATGCATGTCAACTGTCATTTTGTTTAAGCGAGTGTACCTATGTAATAAAGCAATCATTTTACTGCTAAAAAATATGAAATGCGTAATATGAACATAACCCTTCCATTGCTCATTGTAAATTCTATTAATAAAACCTGTGATTTCCCAAACAAAATATGAAATACAAGTGCAATTTTGTCTTACCCTCATAATATTATGCTAGTGTAAAATCGTGTTTTCGTTTGATTCCTTATCATGCAAATATGTGTGTTATCAAAATCGTGAGCATTTGCACTTCCGAAATTTAATTTCATGTAAAGCAGTGACAAAACAAGTTTACTATATTTTGGTCAAAATGTGTCAGGATATTCTTAAATATGGCATTTCTCATACAAGTCCACAAGCACCTGAAAGTAAAACCGTGGTGGTGGTCTTTTATAAGTCTCTAATTATTCCTTCTATAAATTTATTTTTCATTATTATTAAATAATTTATTTTTTGAGCATATTTAAATACTTAAGTGCTTGTCTGGTATACATAAAATATAAAATATAATTAATAACATGTAGAACTTATTAAATAAATACAATTATGAATGAGATGTCACTTTTCGGTTCCCCAATCTATTTTACCGTTCTCATCAGTTTGGTTTTCCAAAACTGTCTTCTCCTTTTTCTTGGTTCAATTACTTCTATACCAAAGTTGAAAGCGAAATGATACTTAAGCATATATGTCTGTATACTTTCTTATGCATATGGCGAAATGGGTCTGTACACTTTCTTATACAGACTTGAAAAATAAAATAAAAATGATTTTGAGAAATTTTGCTGACCATGAAGTTGCCTAAATTGTGTTTCGATTTCTTCGTTCTTCAAAGCCATCTAAAATAAATATTATTTAATTGACAAAAAATTATGAGAATTTACCTTAGGATCCTTTTCTTTCCACGGTTTAGGATGCCCTTCTGATACAGATCCTACTGGAAATTCCAAAACTCCACCCACGTGAAGGGCAATATTGATGTTCATCTGTTGAACAAAAAAGTTTACCTCTTATTTCTCTCAAAAAACACACGTACTTCATGAAATATTAAGAATTAACGATATCCTCATGGTACGCGTCTTCACTTCCATAATACGGCTGAGCGGTGGAGCGCGGGTTCAAACCCTGCTCGGCCGAACACGTGAGTTTTTCACCTGGGTTTTCTCTCACCTACTCCAAACAAGTTACGTCGGTTTGGTACCATACCCGGCAAACCCAACCTGTTTCCCAACGCTTTCACTGAAGTGAAGGTAAAAGGCGACGGACCAGGTCTCGTGGCCTGAACCACTACATTAAATGAAAAAATAAATAAGTAAATAAACTTTTGAATTGAAACTGGAATGAATCACAAAACTCGAGGTGTTATGTCGTTAGTGATAAACGTTCACCGGAAGTTGTGCGACGGGAGAAAAATAACACAAAAGACAATCAAAGTTCTATATATCGTGGCATTACTGTGATAACAATTTATAACACACAAGTTGGTGTTGTGAAAAAAAAAAAGAAGATTTTTCGATTTTTATTTATTGACATTTAGCTATGAATTGCGTATGTAAACATTGAAGTATAAATTTGAGGCTTCCGGTAACAACCAAGTTAGTGTATGTTTTTTTGTTTGGTTTATTGAGCTATGTCCGTTTACAGTTTCCAAGACGTTTTTCTTTAATACCTGGCATTTAATTTTGATATAATGTGCTATAATAATACGTATATTGTAGCTAAGAAGAGAAATATTTTTTATATGATAAACTTAAAAAATTAATAATGTTTATTACATGAAAAATATAAAAAAATTGTTATTAGTGTACCTTATGTTCGAGTTTTGATTATTTTACCCCATTTATCTAAATTCTTACGCTCGTGCTCATATAAATGTAAGTAACTCGTTTGTTTGTTTTATTCGAAATTTGCGTTGGAGCTAGCTGTTAATTCCTATTAAACGTATCTTCAACTGGTTACTACTGTTTTTTACAGTTGTAAGTAAAATTTCACCTCTCACTTTAAGAAGAACGTACATTTTTAATTGTTTAGACTCATACGAATGAAACTTAGCAAAAGACAAATATTTTTGATAGATCATCTCGTTTTTTGACAAAGTGTAGTTATGTGCTTGTTACTGGAAGTCACAGAAATACACCATTTTTTAACGTACTTCCTGGTCCACTGGTGCTGACTTTCCTCTGTTTGTTCTCGGACAATCGCCGAAGTAACTCATGGAAGTGAATCCTTCATCAGGAGCTTTGGCTGTGTAGATTGTCTTTCCATCGATCAGGAACTCCACTCCATCTAGATAAAAATCATGAAAAGAATCACATAAATGGAGTAGCAAATAACATAATGCAACTTGAATCATTACAAATATACAATTGTACGACGAGGTTCTATGTTGGTGATATTCACAGTAAAAAGAATATGTAGTCATACAATCCAGTTTATGATTTATTAAATCATAAGACCTTTTCGACTGCTTAGCGGCCATCAATAGAGCTGGCTCCAGGCATACGCAACTCTTCTCATCAATGGAACCAGCACTGATGATGGCCGCCACGCATCCGAAAAGACCTTATGATTTAATAAATCAAAAACTGGATTGTACGACCACATTCTTTCAACAATAAATATACGATTGTTATCAATTTTGCGACAATTATTTCATCGGAGAGGCACATACTTTTTATATCTAATTCAATGATTTTGCGAGGTTTATGCATTTGAAAAGTGATGATCCAAGACACTACGCGACACTTGCAAGAAATAATCACAAGTTGAAAAGAATGTAAAAGGAGATGAGGTAAAACTGTGAGCATAAAGTGGGGAGGATACTGTTTAGGAAATGATGTAGGAAGATCAAATATGATCAAATGGTGTTTTATCCCACTACAGTAACAATATTACGCATTTGTTTTTCATGTACATTTTAAGACTCGTGATGTCACTGTTTCTAAACTACAGGATATTTTATCTACATGATTTTCATGACGATGTTAGAAGAATAATTAGATAATTTACACCTATTGAAATTGAAAAAAGTCTTTGTGAAGAAATAATTCTTAGTTTTTTAATCATCAATAAAACGATTCAAAGGATGCAAAGGAAAGAGATTTCATTTCCGTAATTTATTAATGGCCGAAATGCATTTAATTCTGTTTTTTTTAAAATAGCATTTCCTTTATAAACTCTGCGTAAAATTTTAATATCAGGTGAATTGCTAGCACGCCAGAGAATGCAGAATTTATACTCCAACATTTTGAAAAAAAATCTAGTTTAATTTTACAAAGAGATATTTTCTTCGTTGAGTGCGTAGTTAATATGTGATAAATAAACTACCAAAAAGAATGTATTTTTCGGAAAGTTTAGTAGTTTTTATATTTTCGGAACTTTCTCGAAGGGATTAAGTTCAACTTCTTGATAAGCGCCTTCAAAACCATATAGGAGCCGAAATTCACTTCTTCTCAAAAACTATAATCTAATGATTGTATGATAAACCTAATGACTATACTATAATTGTGATAACTGCGCGTTGATGACAATGATGACTAGTCGGAAGTAGCATCTAACTCCACACGACACTGCAGAGCTGGATGGAAGTGACGGTCAGTTGTGGAAAACGAACGGGTGGCGTAGCGGTCAGCATCTTAGCGATCAAAACAGGAGATCTCGGGTTTCATACCTGACTCGTCGTCTCATTCATTTGGCTGTAGTTACCCCAACACTTCTTCGTGAAAGTCACACAGATACCTTTATTTAAGCACTCAATAACTGGAAACGAAAAATGACTAAAATACCGAGAACCCACCAGGGGACCAAACGACGCCAAATACGTGAAAGTCATCCGTCCACAAGTTCCCTCCTGGAAGATCAGAATCGTATCCGAGCGCAGTCCTTCGGAAGCAATATCCCAGCACCACGTGTGGAAAGAGATGCCGAGCACCGATATTCTCCGTGCTGCCGTTACTCATCAGTTTCGCGTTGCCACGCAACCACGCCATGTTCACTCTGGCTGTCTCACGAACGTTGTCCCCAAATGGAGCGTCAACGCGCTCCAACCAAATATCTGTCAACAAAAAAAAACGGAATTACTCTCGGAGAGGAAAAGAAAGGGGGAAAATACAGAATCTCGAGTTCAGTTCATCCGATTTCGTTGATTCCAACATTAAATTTTACGAAACGTTACTTATTTTATGCAATGCTTTTTTTTTGTCTCTAACTCAATAATATAATGCATAAAATTGCTAACGTTCTTTATTCACAGTCATAGGACTAAACAAAGTTTAGAGTCTGTTTATAATAATTACTCTTTCCGTCGTTTCCACTCTTGAATACAGTACAGGTAGATTTAAGGCAGGGTTGCCATCAACCAAATCACATGGAGACTAAAATCCCTGTATTTTGGCGTTCCGGATATTTCTGTATGTAAAAATAAATTTTACCGTACATAGTAATAAAAAAAATCGAATGATGTTATAACGTTACGTGTTTATTTATTTATTAATATTAAATAATGATCACAGAGATTTTTACTCAGAAACGTTTACCTTTAATTAAAATTTTAAAATGTTATTTTTTCTATGGGTTACAAAATTTAAGGACAACTACTATAAAGCACAAAATGATTGTACCACTTTCACAGCTTCAAACCACAAGATACTAATACTCTGTGAATAATAGAAGATGCGCTATAATTATGAGCAATTTCGACGACTAGCTTGCAAGGCATGATTTTTTTGATTTTTTTTTTTGGAGGGTTCGGGATTTTGATTCCAGACGTCCTTCGATCTAGGATAAATTCGGGCAAACCTGGAAGGATGGTAACCTTAGTTTATTGTCAATACGAATCTCATGTTAATCACTATTATAAAATTCATTTTGTTCACTTCATAAGTTATAAATTTTCTACATGGTTGCTAAAATACCAGTCACAGCTTTAAAACGTAGGAAGGTAGCGTACTCAAGCATTTATATTTTTTCTGCAACATAAATGAATATTGTGGGTTTTTCCGATTGTACCGGGTCAAGAGTAGAACGAAATTTTGAATTCGATTTAAACTCACTAGTACAAAATAATTGTAGGCACATTTACGTTTCCCATTCTAAAGTTTTTTTTCTATTTTTTCCAACAAATGGCGGTTTTCAATTTAGCACTCGAGATTCAACAACAATTTTCGTTTACCGATTCCTTCACCCTGGAAAAGAGTCTACTCACTAATGTCAAAGAAATTGAAACATTTACTAAGTAACGGGGAATATAAACTTTTATTGGTTTGAAGAGATTATGTATGTTCTACAAACTTTTACGCTATGAATATAACTATTGGAGTAAGATAATGACGAAATGTAGCAGTAAACAACAGTAATTATCCAGGGGACCTTGCTGCAACGCCGTCGAAAGGAAATAATGACAATTGAATTTAGGACATTGTTATACACTTTCCTTACTAGTTGATTGGTCCGAAGTGTGTTGTTCAAACAATGAGCAATTTCTTCGTGAGGGAACGCCACAGACGAAATCCAGACTGGACGCTTGTTTGGAGAACAGTGACCAGAGTTGGAGGCTTGGAAGTGTTCTACTCATTGTAAAGAGAATTTACTATACAGATAAAGGTATTGTGAAATTATATAAACCTTGTGACGAGCACAGATTACTGAACAATGTTTAGCGAAACTTACGCATTTAGAAGAAAAAAATCTATATCAGATTATTCTTGTGGTGTGCACTGTAGGAAATTGTTTTTCATTTTAAGAGCAAATGTTCTTATTGAAGATTTATAGAGAACCATTTAATATTTTTATTCTTTTTAATATTATAAACGTTGAAATACCGTTGCAATTTCTATAAATAAAGATGGAAACCATTATTTTACAAAATACATTACGTTACAGCTATCATTCATGGGCATGTTTCAGCTAATCAGTTCCATTAAAATGGTATTCCCCTTCAGGATACTTGGAATCGATTACGGACGAATATTTTTTCTGAATACACAAATCTTCCGAAGAATGAGGAAGTTCTCGATGCATTTTCATATTTAGATAGAAATATAGGAATATAACATTATCGTATTATCACATAGATACTTCTTCGGTGTCAGATACACAAGATATAATGTTTGCATTAGTTGAATTCTTCATCACTTTAAAGTTTTTTAATAAATGTGGAGAGAGAGAAACGTTCGAAAACTATCCCTTAAAAATGTCTCCATGGTTCTTACTGTGCTATCATAGATATTTAACCTCAAAGAGTTTCCATATATTTCTAGATAAGTTCGATTAATAAAAAAATCATATTCAGGAACGAGTAAATGCTTGAAATAATACATATTACTGCCATCTTTCCTATCTTAAAACTACGAACTCTCACTTTAACTATCTTATCAAAGGAAAAATCCAGTCCTTGGTGTAGTGATTAGAGAACTCAACGTCTACTTCTCGTGACTGTGGTTCGTGTTTTTAAGCTGGGGTGACACTGGTTCAATTCCCTGTTGTTTCAAGTTTGCAAGGGTAGCATGGTTTACTCCGGTTATAACGTCTTTTTAATCATTAATTCCGACACTTCAATCATTATTATCACCCCTCTTATCTTCGTGTGAGATAATCTTTCGCGCCTCCCGTACAGCTGTGATGTAGAATAGCGTCTTCGCTCCCTACGCACCGCAGAGCGGAAGAGTGCGAGTTCGATCCCTCGCGAGACCAAAATTGGCGAGGAGTACAGTAGGGGTTCCCTTCACCTACTCGAGATCGATGTCGGTTGGTACCTTGAATTCCCAGGCTATCCAACATCTCTCCTTCCCGGTTACGTGAAAGAGGAGGCCTACTCACCACACCACTTCACAAACTAAACAAACAAATAAATAAAATAAATTTAAAAAATCCACATAGCCACTGATAGAACGCGTGGTGTGGAGGAAGTGCCAAACGAATACATATATCAAAAGACAAAAATTATTTTAATATTAGGTTTGGAAGTGATTTGCCTTAGTGAAGTGTTATGGCTGAACACTGGTGTTGCTCTTCGCGACCGATCAATTCTGTCCCACATAAGAAAAACTCTTCGAAAAGAAATTGGAGAAGTAATCAAGCGCCTCGGGGATGACTCTCTGTTTACCTGTCTAATGCAAATTCACACTGTAAATTGAGTCCTCCAGTCTCCATCGCAATTGGTAAAGTGATAGTGTCATCTTCTGTTTTCTCTTCTCACGAATTTCTCCTATAATCATTCCGAGGATTGCATCAGAGTTTCGTCTCTCACACAATACGAAATCAATTGTAGTTATTTAATCCATTAAAATTGAGTTTTTTAATAGCAATTAATCGTAAAACAGAAATGAATTCTTTATTATTAGACCAGAAGATGTACACACCCTCAACAACTGGAATCAAGTCCTCTGAGCAAGTACCTGAGGTAGGGAGTGAAATCTTTTTTTGTTGTTGTTGACATTCTTGACTTAAAAAGGGTTGTCTTCCCCTTTCATCCCACTCACAAACATTTATCTCCAACCTATGAGAGACGTAATAATGCCAGCTGCGTCATAATTTTCGTTGACTCAGCATTTGGGTCGAATGCTTCTGACTCTGAAGAAACATGAGGGCGACGCGACATTCTAAAGGTCGAGACGATTTGAATTTGGAAGTCACTGTCTGCATAAAGGTTGAATCCTCCAACTGTCCCGGTTTCAGAACATATTACTCACCGAATCTCTTATTTGATTTCACAGTATTTCCAAGATTTAATAGTATTAAAATGTATTTCTACCATTTTTAATGTATTGGTATCTAACAACTCAACAGAAATATTATTTAGTTCCAGCTTGTTCTGTTAATCTTAATTATATTCTCCTTTAACATTGGCATTTTATTGCTATTCAGAATTAAGAGACCTCCGAAACTACTTTGTAACATTAGCGACCATTGTGTTCAACAAATACTTTCATTTTCCCCCCGATCTCGTCGTACCGTCTTCGCTTCTGCGATCCCGCTGAGTGGGAGAGTGTGGGTTCAAACCCTGTTCGGTCGAATCAGGTGAGGTTTTCAGCAGGAGTTTCCCTCACTTGCTCCAGACAAATACTGGTTCGGTATCATAAGTTCCCCGGCATCCCGACATCCATCGTTCACAATTCCCTTTCCCAAGTCCAACGGTTAGGAGGAAGAGCAGGTCTCTTGGCCTGAAATTCGCCAAAAGACGTAAAAGAAATAATAAATAATTTTCGAAATAGTCATTTATGTTTGAAAACTAGTATTGTTAACGAAAAGCGAGTTATTATTTTCTTTTTTTTAAACTCTATTTCTTCCTGGATAATCATCGCAAATGGGCGATAACTAAAACCATTAACAGAAAATTTCAATAAAAAATTATGGTACTGAAACTGAAATACACTGAAACAATGCTGTAGTATATTAAAAATATTTTAAATTCTATTATTATTATAAAAAATCTCACGTTGCCTCTATTATTATTTTGTATTTATGTATGTACGTTGTGTATGTATGTATGTAAGTATGTTTTGCACAGTATGTTTCTCATAAACGTCAAAACCTTCACAAAAGAGTATACGTAGAGAAGTCTTCGCCAAAGATAGAAAACTGCCACTGAAGTTGCTGACCTGTCATAATCACTCGCGAATTATTCGCAGCTGAATCGGGAGCCATCATTAAATATATCTCTCCGAAATGAAATGCTAGGATACAAAGTAGAGTAAAGTTAAGCAATAATCTTACTACAGGACATAATTTTCTCATCTGAAGTAGGCGAATAAAACACTTCTATGACGTATCCTTACCGAGATGACTCCTAAGGATAATCACAACCTTTTGACAAATAGCGAATGTGAGAGGATGGTGATCAACTTTGGTAATGTTCCTTATCTCGTAAACGGTACGTCGAAGAAGTGTTATTCAAATGATATCGTATTCGTCTTTCTTGGGCAGGAAATTTGAGAAATTGCTACTACGTATTAACAGACTCAAGATTAATGTTATAATAATTTTATGTTACTCCTCAAATCTTGTGCAGCTCCGTACGATCGAAAATATTCGTTGAAAGAATTGAAAGCAGATTAGGAGAGACCGACTACCTGAGCGGCATTTTTTGACAAAAGTTTGTCCCTTCGAGGGTTGCAGCGATTTGCCCTTCGACGAGTGGAGAAGGTGGAACGGGGGTGGAGATTCAGGAGCTCCTGTGAAATATCCGTGAAACCTTATACACAATTTTTGCTGCGATAAGAAAGCATGAGCAATTCCACAAGTCCGAAACAAAAGGATACACAAAGCTTCCCACCTGATATGTGACGTCATTAATCGTGTCCCTATGCACTTGCTGAAGATAATATTCAACTTGCAGCAATTTGTTAAAGGGATGGATAAAACTACGGAAACACGAGTAAGTAAGGTTTGTGTAACCACTGATGACGTCACCAAGAAGTTGGGAGGTCTTGTATATCGAAGGTCTCAAGTTTCCTTCCACCGTTGCACGTCCGATAATACCCTCTTCAGGCAGAAACTGCTCTTTGCTAGCCCGCGATATGCCCATGACGGGCAGTTATGGCCTTTCTTGCTATACAACATTTTGGAAGAGAAAAGACATGCACTCACTGTTGAAGAGCCAATCTCCTAGAGCGAGTTGTGCTCGTATCTCCAGTTTTCCGTAACGGAAGGTGAAGTGCGAGTGTAGCCAAGCGGAGTACACAGCAGGCAGAACGTCCCACGCAGCAGCGCGCCGAGTGCAGTCTCTTGTCTCCGGCTGCGCTGTGCACCTGTGGCATGCGACGATCGTTAGCTCCACTTTCCAACAGAACCCAAACGCACGCTCTTAATATTCGGACTTTACGACTGTTCATTACTTACCGTTACAAAAGATTTTCAATAGTCAGAGAGTAAAATAAAAAAATTAATATTCCAAAATATTAATTTAGACTAAAATATTAAAAAAGGGGCCAGATATTTTCTTCTGATACAGATAGATTTTATGTAGAGATTTGCCTACGGGGGGTGGTCTCATGAATAATATTGCAATATTTATTTTCGAGTTTATAGTTATTTGAACACTCACGATTTATGAACAATTTTTCCGAATTTTATAAAGATTAGATAATACATATTTGTGAAATTACTTATTTGTGTTTATCAAATATTTGTCGTTACTCTGATGATATTTTAACACGTTTTTTATTATTTTGATTTTTATCTTACGAGTGTGCTGGAATAGTAAATCCACCTCTAACTTAAATCGGATTGATTGGATGATCCCTTGCTTGCTTCCGGAGATTAAATTAAGTTTCCTCCGCCTTGTCATACGCAGTTTGTAACAACTTTTTGACACTAAATTTGTTATTATTTAAATAATAGAAAATTCACAATATTTTTTAAATGTTTCCTCGTTTTAGAAGGAAATATATCTTAAAATAGCCTTTATTTTAGGAGAGAAATTAACAAAAATACATGTCTGACAGAGCATAATAATAGAAACTATAAGTTCACTGTCTCGTTGATGTCAATTAATTATTTACAGATTTGAATTTTCAAATTTTTAGTTCGAATATTCATTTTTCTTTGCGAATACAAGGTGAAAAAAAATTGTAATTTCGCTGTACGCGTCACTTTGAATATCGAGCTACTTGATTATATTGAACTACCGAGAAATACAACTCTGGCTGAAAGTTGATGGAAAGATCTGATATTCTAATGTCCCCAAAAGAACATGACATAATCAACAGAAAAAAATTCCCTAGATTAAGTCTATCATTAAATGCAAACGAATTTACTCCGTCGTTAGAAATAAATACCACCATTAAGTAGAAAGTCAGGTTCCAAGAGCAACATGTACGAATATAGTTATTCATTTTTTATATCTTTCGTCCACAATTGAAGCGTGTATATTAAAAATGTGACAAAGATTTTGTGATTTTCCGCAAAAAATGTTCTTCAACACTTGAATGCAGATGTAAGATGTCTAGATGTAAGAAAATTCTAATGTCTGTAAGTAAGGACGAACAGCATGGAATACTACGTACTGATAAACAAATCTGGAAGATGACAGAACTTAACGTATATGTATATTTTACGTCATTATACTTTATTAGAAAAATTTAGAATATGACACGTTATATTTCACAACAATTCTTTACTTGCATACTAACATTTGTGAAGCTAAAGAGAGGAGACCAAACTATAGCCTTGAAACGTTGGTTGAAAAGTGAAATGTAAATGTATTATTACTCATTTTGAGATTCCTGATATTTATTTACGTTGTTTTTAATATAATCTGCACATCTTAAATAATATAAATTAATATTATCATAGACAATCTGAGAATGAGAAGAAGTAATATTTCAATAGGGCGCTTTATTTACAAAAATAATATTATTTATGTACAAATGTGTGGCAAGATTTTTTTGTCTGTACGCCTTTAAAATGCCCCTTAAGTAGAGCCGTGGGCTGTGCATACAGTGCCCAGGTATTCACCCTCATTGAATGGATGTAATATGTAAAATATTGTTTCTGACAATTCGAATGTTTTTTATTGACATGCCTCAATTTATAGAAATGGAAACCTATTAAGTTATTCTACCGGATTTACAAGTTCCTAAGTTTTTCATTTCCTTTTTTTCTATTTGCAGCAGTTCTATATCGAAGCACGTATGACCTTCATGATTCAAGTCTCACCTTATCATAAAACGAATGTTTTTCATGAAAATGTAGATAACGTACATACTGATATAAGTGTTTATTAAGTAAGTTGACAACCTACTTATTGTTCTCAAAAGTATTATTTGATTTAATATTAAATTGATTTTTTTCATTCTAGAATCACAAGCAGAACTATTTTAATACTTATTTCCTTCTAGGAGTATATTTCTTTTGTTTGTATTGTTTTATGAGATTTTCTTGAAAATAAGATTTTTGTATTCATAAATGCTATGCGAGGAAAATGAACCAAGAAAATCTATAATATGAATATTTCTTCTGCGTTTACCGGTATAGTCATAGTTTAAACTCCTAATCAACGTTTAAAAGGAACGATCTGGAAAACATCAACTTACCCTTCAAGTGTGAGTTGTCCATTCACAATATCATCAGGAACCTGTGAAGGGCGGATGTGGAGAATCCCTTTGTCTATGAAGCTGTTTTCTAGAGATGCTGTGTAAATGCTGAAGTAAGAGTACTGAAAAAAACCAACAAAATAAATATCATTTTTCAAGATCAGACTGTTTCTTTCTCACTTTCGAACAGAATACGTTTGCTTTCGAGGAGGGTGCCAAGCCAGTGAGCATCGAGTGCGTGTATTTCTAACAAATACTCCAAATTTTCAATGTTCCCTCGAAATCAGATGTTAAATTTCAAAATTAATTGACGTATTTCATTATAAATAAAAAATTTAAGAAATTATTTAATTATGTGTTTAAAAATTGTATGTAGAGGCAGTTAGTGTGTCTGTGAAGCTGTCTTTCCATCGTGTAGCACAAAGACGAAAAAGCTTAGAAATTCAGCACAGATTCATGTTTTATAGGAAGATTCCAAGCAGACCAATCAGCAAAGATTTCGATATTCGATTTTTTAAATTTTCAGCGTTTTTAGTGACAGTCGTGGAGAAAGAAAAACTATAAATCTTCGAGCTTCCAAATTCGGCGAAAAATTCTCTAGGGTGGTCAGAGTTTCCAGTTATTATTTTAAAATTGTAATTGAATATCTTTTATTGTGATGTAAACGTATTTAGATTTTCTCGCCTAACGCAAAGACTTCAAGGTCCAAAATCGAAAGTTTGCAAACTTGGGGGGGGGGGACCCCTCCCAAACATCTTTTGAAACTCATTTTACATGTATTTACATAATCCAACGATATCAATCATTTAAAAATAATAGTTGTAAAAAAAAATAATTCACGCAAGTAAAGTTGCGGATTTTAAGCTAGTATTTTATAATTTTATTGACTTTCTGTTTAAGCTGAAAATGCAATATCCTACATACATTGATAAATACATTCCAAATAACTAATTTTCTAAGAATAGAACATTTGATATATAAGTTGTATATTTGATAGATATTTATATCAGGAGAAGCTTGATAAAGTTCTAACGTAGTAATTGATTGCAAGTATATTTAAATAATTTGAAACTAGTTTGCGGAAATTCCAGATTTTCTCTTATCACTTGAAGCTACTTACGGTGCTGTTAGGAAACTGTATGGCATGTTTCCACACGTTGGTATCCAAAACACTGAAGTTTTCTTCGAGTAAGAGAGTCCCGTGACACGTGGTCTTACCATTCACAGTCGTAATGGTGGGCAGGCAGTTTTCTGACACTCGACCTGAGAATTAATAAAACTCATTATAAGAATCGAAAATGATGAGATTAAAACGTTTTAGGTTGTATTAAACATTGCACTTCAGTTATTGTAAAAATTAGCTAGATCTTATCTCTTACGTTCGTTATATTTGTATTTGCTGTCAGTTCAAACGATTGTCACAGACGCTTGTCTACTAATAAACAATTAATGTTTTGAAATAAATGTTAATGAAATACATACATTTTAATAACAAAAAGAAATGGAATTAAATAATATACTGAATATTTCATGATTACACGCATGTCTTAAATTTACCGCGCTTTACGTTAATCCCCGCTGTAAATAAAGATTCAACTTTGACTCCAGGATTAGTTAGCGATATGTAAAAATTACTGGTTACCAACCTCGGTAACCACTTCCATTTATATGAAGGGTTTTCTTAATATTCTCTTTACTCTCGGTAGAACTTGTTAACTTTCGCAACATTGTATTTTCAGTTTGAGACAGTTTGGATACATGATTGATGTTAACTGAATCCCTGTTTAGTTATTTTGAAATACTTTAGCTTGGAGAAGTATTTCGAAAACATTACATGTAATTTTAATTTTGTTTATTTACATTTATTGCGATGAAGGTCAAGATTTTATTTTATCTTCCACAGACATTTTTTTTCTTCATCGGGGATCAGATCCTAGCAAGATCTTGGCATATTCCAGCAGTAGTATAATTCCTTCATCTGCGTTAAAATGACTTCATGACAATGCCAACTTAATGAGCATGCTGCTGACGGACTTGACGTAATACACCGATGAAAAACATTCAGAATTGCAGCCATGTGTTATCTGTACGATAATTATATCAGCATGTACTAATGAACACATTTCAATAACATTTTGTTAAATTTCTCCTAATGAAAACGAAAATCTTCTACAAAAAATGTTAATTTATGTCGTCTAGGTCGTCACGAAAATTTACATTAGAAACATTAATTATGTTGTGTTGAATAAAAATGGGAAACGTGTTAGTTAGTGCATGAGCGCGTTAAGTTCAAGGTCCCGAGTTCGAATCTCGGTCCCGTCTTTCTCAACATAATTTTACCTGGCTGTGAGGTTCACATTTAAGAGACTTCCATTTGTACATTCGAAACATTTTTAATGATTGCAAAAATTGATAATAGCTGTAAAAGATTTCTTTGGACACATTGACTTTCTCATTCGCACATTGTAAACAAAGTTTTTAAATATTTGCTCATTTCCGTGTATACCAATATAAAAAACGAGCTAAAACGATTTTGGAAATGCAAACACTTTAGACAGCCCTTTCACCCCAAGCATCCCTCTTCTGTGAATGTCATCCAAATCGGGTGAGCAGTTTCTCAAAAAAATTTACTACCGATTATATAGTAGTAAAGGATGAGATGTAGTCTTTTATGAGTACATGAAGTGGACATTATATTAAGTCAGTATTTAAATGGTATATTGTTTGCGAAATCTTCCCCAGTATGGAAAACAGAATTTTTCATTAGTTGTTTTATGATCGCGTATTTTTTAAATAAACAAAAAATATATACAATGAGTCTTTCGTGTTATATTATTGTTAGTTATTACTGCAAAATAGATATGTGAAGAAATGAAGAAAATACGTTTCCCGATAAAAGAAAAATGTCTGTAATCGAAAAATATTAAGTAGCGCCACTGAAGTCATTTTTATTTTAAAAAATCGAATTTAAATACTTAATATAAACGCACTATTCCACCTTGTTTCAGGTCATCATTAGGTAAGCGTTTTAAACATTAAAAAGGTCATGACTCCCAATCAAAATGACATGCAAATTTTGAAGACTTATTTACCTGATGATGACCCGAAACAGGATTGGACGTATTAATGTAAACTATTTAAATAGTGAAATATAATGTCTTTTTAATGGGTTGCTTTATTCAACATTTATCGCTTTTCTTACAACTTTCCAAAAAATCTTATTCAGCAAAGTTCTTAAAAATAATAGGTGAATAAATAATAAACGTAAGTTTTTTTTCTCGTGGGCACTGCTACGAAAATGTTTATAAAGCTTAATACCGACAATGTTAATGTTGTGGTCGGACGATATCAGACATTGGGGCAGAGCGTTTGGGTGAGACCCGAAGGTCCGATCGGGTTGGATTAGGCGTTATGCTGTTTTTCCCTTCACCGACTACAGAGTAGCGTCGGTTTGATACCTTGTCTTTCCTGGCATCCCATTGTCTCTCCGTCCCAATTTTCTCAACCGAACCATTGTGAGGTGATGAGCCTCAACCTCTCCGTAAGTAATTAAATAAATTAATAGGCGTCGTGTTATTGAACAACAATATAAACGTATACATAAGACGAAAATAAGATAAAAATCTGGAGTGTACCCAATTAAACATTCCAATTACATTTCTTCAAAAAATGTCAGAGCAGTCAACAGCCTACCTTGCAATAAAAATATGTCGGTAAATTACAGCTAAAGAAGGAAAACCTGAATAATTCTCAAACACAATGACATTTTTAACAGTTCAATGTGTCTAAAAAAAATTATCCTCACATCCTTATAAACTTTGTCGTGTAAATTCATATCTCCTCATTCAACTACAGATTGCAGGACATATTATCTTCCTCCCTGAACTCTTTGGATTTGACTCATACGCTTATCTAAATATGGCCTCCAAAAGTTTTAGCGCAAAAATGTTCACCGGATCTTAAAAACGGTGCGACACCCGGAAATGCTGTTTAGCAATCTGTGTGCACAATTTAATAAATAATGAAAATATTTATATTTTTTCCAAATTTTGAATTTGAAGAAACTGGGAGCGGAACGCGGTGTGTAAATGAAGTTCGAATGAGCTGTCAAGAAATAGGTTTCTGTCCCCAATGCATTCAAAATCTATTCTATACTTTGGTTTCATTTAATTAATTTGTTCTTGAGATATCGGATTAAATACATTCTTCACACACACATATACTAGATTGAACATTATTGCAAAAATTTGAAAATAGTCTCTCCTGGAGCCAATTCGTACAGATCTGAAGAGATCCCGAAATTTTTTTCGACCGATTACCATACTTCCCTTATTCATACTGTATAATTAGAAAATAATTATACAAATTTATAAATAAAAGGGAAAGAAGGGTTAAAGAATATTTGTATCGAGTATCTTACTGAGGATCTTGGCGATGTCTGATGGATATGTGTATCCATGTCCGTTGATGCGTACGTGAATCCAGTAGAAGAGGACGTCCCCCGTTTTGACGTTCATGTCAGGCCACTGCAGAGTCCAGAAGCCGTCCTTGGCTTCCAATACGTTACCCGAGATTTGACCACGCTGCACGTTTTCCTCGATTGGGAGATTCAAGTTGCCATTAAACAGCACCAGATCTGTTCCTGGATAATCTGAAATAGTCAGATGAAATTTTTTTTAAGAAAGAACTATTGCGTGAAAATAACTTGCAGAGTCTCCGGAGTTTCAGTCGTTTTCCTTTTTAATTCAAGTTATAGTGTTAGTTTTATAGTGTTAGATAACAAAGAACAAACCCAATTTTAATCCGTAGGGATTCTTAAATTTTAATAATTTGACTAAATTTTAAAATGAGACTAAATATATTTATTAAGAAAAAGAAAATTTCATAGCCAGTTTTAGATGAATAAATATTTCCGTGTCAGACAAATATTTTCATTTAGATAATGATACGATTAGCGGTATTTTCCTTAAGTCTATTCTATATATTTGTGTTAAAATAATACGGGATCATTTATATGAGAGTTTTAGCTATTACTGGTATATTTTTAATTTAACTAGGCTCTACTTTGAACTTCTAAATTAAATTTGAAAATAAAGATGTCTGTCAATATTACAAAACGTGACAATTTGTGGATCAACATATAAAAAAGTATTCATTAAATTGCATCCGAAATTATTATTAATAGACAATTTATACCTTTGTTGATTCTTTTTACACGGATATTTGAGTCATACGCATTTATTAAATTCAAATAATTACGAAACTTTTATCGATTAATCTCACATATTTGTTCTTGTTCAACTCATATAAATATATAAAACTTAATAAAGCAACTTATATAAATGTTCACATCGATGTTCTTAGTAGAGATGCGTTAAGGAAAATTTTCTTTCATTATTTGAAACACTTTTTTCTTAAGTTAAGTTGAGAGAGGAACAAGATTTTTTATGATATCTAAAAAGATTTCTAATCTAATAATATTTTTACGTGACTCAGTTTCATAGTAATACTAGACATATAGTGATTGTGCTAGAACTCCGCGTAAACCTTTGGAGGGATGACAGAGCACATTAATAGAGGAAAAATCATCAATAGTCACATATCCAGATATGTCTCCCGAAGGAGATAATTATAATAACACCACGACAGAACAAGAACGCGAGACAAAAAGGTATATGTGGCACTTTATTATAAGAAATAAGAAAATTATGTGGGTGTTTTAAGTTCAACTACATCATTACAATAGATATTCAAAGTACTGTCCATTAAGAGCGATGCAGACCTTGCACCGACTTCGCGTGTAGTGGCGTGTGTGTGCTACCCGGAATCTCGAGAATACCTGCTATTTCGTTGCGACGCCTGCATCGCTGCTAATTGACCGAAATGTAAAAATCTCCTGTAATTTGTTGTTGCTGACGTTATTATATCTCCTTCAAGAGACTTTTCGGAAGTGTGTACCTTCATCATTTACGTCTACACTATATGTGATGGAGAATGTGACTTTGATTTGGTACTAATTTAAAGGAAGTATATTAAAGGAAGTAACTACTCACCTGCAATGGCGACGCGTAGCCCTTGGGGCCTTAGAGCTTGAACGATGACTAGTGGTTTGGGCGGAGGGTGCTCATCTTCAGGGATTTCAGTCGAAACATTCACTGCAGAGATGTCACTGGTGTTCGCGGCAATGGAATTTACCATTGACCCTAACGCCATCGTCCAAAACATCGCCCACGTCGCCCGAACCATGCTGAACACTCGCTTCACTGTTGGTGACTGACTTCGGATTGGGTCACCGCCCCCCTTGCCACTGTCCCTCTTCTCTCGAATAATGACATCCACATACTCCCTCCACTGCTCCACTGATCAACAACATGGAGGAAAGAGAGAAATCTCTTAAACCATATTTTCATTATGTTTATGTACACAATCCCCAGACCCCGTTCTGTCTCTGATTTTTCTGTTTTCTTGTATGCTCCAAGTAACTTGACGAGTGATTCCATCCATTCATTCAATAAAATATTTTTTGGCTCATTCTTCTAATAATGTGTTCCCCATTCGTGTCATTATTTCAGTAAATTACTGTCGTCGATCCTCTCTTTTTCTTTCATTTGACGAATTGACAAGTCTTCTCTTTATTTACATCCTCTTCAACTGCACATTCTTTTACTCATCCATCACCATGCCTATCACAGTTACATACTCCTAAAATATATTAAACATTTCGTAGTCCTTTGGTAACTTCGCCTTATTCTTCACATTCATAACATCCTTAAATTTCAGAAACCGAAAATTCTCCCCTCGCTCCTTGCCATGTATTTCATGCACCATAATATATACCATAGTACATGTTCTGGGTCTTCATCTCTCTTTTTACACATACTCTAACTTTTTTATTCTCGCCAAATGAGCTATGAAATTTTCGTGACCGATAGTGAATTCTATGACATGTCTATTTGACTGAAACCATTTATTATGTCGTATTTGTATGTCCCTTTGAACTGTTCCCCCTCCTCACTCCCCAATCTCTCACTAGCTTCCCCCGTCTTCCCCTTATCTTCTGTAATCTCCATCCTGCTCACCAATGAATTACAGTTAATAACAATATGACGTTTAATGTAGTACTAGCATAGTTGGAATTAAATCACAAAAATATCTGAAATCGGCATAAATAAAGATTAATATGTACTTATTGTGATTTCAACTTGAAAAACGTTCCTCACCATCCATTTAAATGAAATAATATCAGTTATAAATGATGGTGGAACACATTGCGTCTTAAGGAGAAAACAGTTATTTTCAAAAAACGACCAATTTTATATCACGAAAGTCTTGGGACTTTACTTTGATTTGAGGTAAAAATTACCGTAGTAGTTTTTACAACACTTTTATCTCTATGATAACGGACATCATAAAAAGATATTACACTTTTTCCGACGTGTGATGCGTTGCGCTCGGTCTCCACAATTTCGCAAAGCTTTTAAGTTTTTCAAACGAGTCAAGCGAGTTCCTGAATATAGTTTGTACTATATTATTAACCCTTAGATACAAATTAAATCAATTTTTTCATCATTATTATTCGTATTGTTGTGTTTTAAAACAATTGGAATAATAATAATAATAATAATAATAAGAGAACGTTTATACGTCTCAGTGATTGGACTAACTTGTTGCGCTGGTCCCACCTTATGCCACTCCGCTTGCAACACCCCATCACCTCCACCGTCGCCACTCGCTTGGCCAATGGCCTTCGACTTGTTTTCCACTGATTCACCCAAGCAGACCCGCTACTTGAAAGTCGTTAGCTCTCGGGGTCTTTCCTTCATAGTTTCCCTCTTATCACTTATCTCCTACTCGTTTCGACAGCAATCTCCTGAATCTTGAAGTTATCTTAGCGGTAAAATCTGTCGTTAATGGTTTAGTAGCTGCAAAGTACCAACGAAATTGTCTGCATTTTGGTGTTATTATCTTGAGTGCAAATGTGCTAATTAATTTCAGATGAATTATGGCTTTCAGATTTACAAGATTAAGTAGAATTATTCGTAGCTTATGTTTTACTGGCACCGTCGCCCACGATTTAGAATTCCACTCTTCAATGCCGTTTCATACGATTTCGAGGAGAATGAAACATTGAATTTCCATAGCTAGAGCCGTCCTTCCGTAGGCCATGCTCGTGCTCAATGAACTGATAATAGCCGCATGAGTTTTCAGCGAAAATGTGTTAATTTCCCTTCTCGGGTGAGTGTTAAAATTCAATTTACTGTATTCATCGATTAAATGTCTTTTTAGCAAGATTCAGACCATATGGTCTGCTCTTCAATCTAACCGTAGGACTTGGAAGAGAGAATTGGGAAGGAGAGAATTTGGATTGACGGGGAACTTACCCCACCAACGTTTGTCTCGAGTAGATGAGGGAAACTACAATCGAAAACCTCACATAGTTCAGGCAAATAAGGTTTGAACTCACGCTCTCGCGCTTAGGGATCGTGGAAACGGAAGATTGTACTATTAGGCCACCGCTGTAAGTCAACGGATTAACGCGCAGGCTTGTCTTGGCAGTTTCACACAATTTCGCCAATTTTAATATTGGTAATCCAGTGAATAGTTTTGATTTTCACACGGATATTCAAATATTCAAATGTCATTTCTATTTCATTCGTAGTACTCAAGTATAGTACTTAGTCAACGCTTGCACAGACGTACGATGCCCTCATGGGATTATCATTAAGTATGGAAAGAATGTGAGGAGTAATTTTACACAGGTTTTGTTGCACCCTCATGACTGTTTACTATGAAGCTTACTAATGTGTCCGCGAGAGTTCGATTGCGTTAGTGAGGCACACACTCCACTGAACGTATAGTCTATGTGACCGAATAGTTGAAGTTAAATCATATAAAGGCTACGAAGAACATTGTTTTCAAGAACATAACCTTAAAGTGAAACGAAAACAAATATAATTCTGGGGTATTAACTATGCGCTTTGTTTATTAGGCTTTCTCTGTTAAGTGTATTTTAAAACAATTTGTAATTACGTACATATTAGCATATGATACTTAAAACTTTGTTATATGTAGGTTTTATTCGTGGTACTTAATTTAATAACAAGAGTAGAGAAATGTAATATTTTGTATGTGGGTCATTCTTTGTATAATCGACCAAAAACATTTGACCATTGCTAACTTCAACAAAAACATTTTTTTCTAGTTAATTACGTTCAAAAAAGCGGTTTATGCACATTGATTCCATATTTTTGTCATTTTTTACCATTGAGTGAATCCAAGTCCGTTTTAATATAAATCAAGCCTATGTGAACAGCAAATGAAAAATGCTTAAAAAGTACTCTCATAAAGATAATTATAGTGTTTTATACGGAAAGTTTAACTTCATTGTATTGTTTTCAACTATATTATTATTTTATTTTTGTCAAACGAAGACCATTTTTGAGTTTAAAAACGGAAAATTCTACTTTTCTCAAAATTAATTTTCCAATATACAATACAACGGATTTTCGCGATTGTTATTTGAAAACTATCCAAATGCATTGAATTTTCATTGGTAAAAGTTTCATCCATTTTTTTTCATAATTGACAGAGATATAGACAATTACATCGAGGTATTATATTTCACGATTTATGTAGTTTTTCAGAATGCATGATTATTCGTCTTTTGAACTCTATTCATAAGTAAATCTCAAGTGACTGTAATTGTGTTTTCAAATTTTCAGTGAACTATATTTTAGTAAGAAAAAATAATATTATGAATTACGTTATAAAATAAAATCTACTTAATTTCTTACGTTAATTAGTTTTTTTCTTGTATTTTCATGGTAAGCTTGAAACTATTTTTTTAGTCCTCCCGCACACGTATTAATTATAAACCTTACATTATTTGTCAGTGCGCACCGACAAATGTCCATGCCGTAACTGATCATCCTCAATTTCGGGTAATCCACAGAATCAATTTGAAGAAAAACGTTCAATAATGATAGAATGTCAACAAAGTTGAAATTCAGTAATCAGTCGAGACAATAATAATAATAATAAATTTATTGTCAAAAAACAGTACAAACTGCGTATGACCACGTAAAGGGAAAAAAAACTAATTTACTCTCCGGAAGCAAGCAAGGGACCATCCCATCAATTCCGATCAAGGGCCCTAAGGCAGAGGCGGATTCAAAAAATTCAGCAAAAATTCTTAGATAAGATAAAAAGTTAGCTGCGAGTTATAATACTAATAGAATGTCAATATGTTTGTAATTTTAAGCAAAAAATTACATGTACAAGTTATTATCGAACTATAGATTATTCTGAGTATAGTGTTTAAAAATCATAAGAATTGAAATAACACTAAATTCACGATTTATTGTTACAATAGACCCGCCCCTAGACAAAGCCTAGAGAACCTGTATGATAAATCCGCCTCTACCAGAAGGAAAAACGGAGAAAAACCCGGGCCAGGATGGGGCTACAGAATTTATGTACACAACCGTGCCAATGTTGAGTACACATAAAACTAAATTAAATTATATTGTTGAGACGATATTGTTGGTTAAACCATTGGGTTTGTATCTTAATATAGATCCCATTTCCATGTTAAGGCTTGAAGACGAAAAATATTGACCGAGTGTATTGCCATCTAGCGGACTTCGAGTGAAGCACTACTACTACCCCAAGTGTTCGTTTAGTGAACTTGTCACAGGTTTTGATCAGGGCGCCGATTTATAGTCAAAGTCACGATACTTTGCCTAAAATTATTCAACATGGACGCCTTACACAAAGTGCCAACCTCTACGAAACAAATCCTCGAAACTCACTCGCGTGCAGGCAACGGTCCACTATGTCATTCTCATCAGCTGATAATCTGAGATTAAAACGTCCCGCCCGCAACCTAACGTCGATTCCATTTCTCGTGAATCACAAATTCTTTGCAAAAATAAAATGATATTTCATCATAATGTCCAATCCCTTTCAAACAAATTGACAGACATTGAAATTCTGGTACACGAAAATCCATTCGATTCGCTATGCTTACTTCGAATTTTCTGCAGTTAATCTCACCGACACCGGTATTGTTGTTTTGTGTATTTATAGACCTCCTCAATCAGATCTTGACATATTTTTTCGGAACTTCGAAATTGTTTTAAAACATATCACACATAAATCTACTAAATCTATCGTTATATGTGGCGATTTCAACATCGATTTCCTGAGTACATCCGACTTTGCACATTCACCAATTAATCGATTCAAGAATCTTAACGATTCCTTCAACCTTGTTACTACGATAAACGACCCCACTCGTCTCTCCGGCTCATCTCAAACATTGCTAGATCAAATTATAGTCAAAAATGGAATCTCGTATCTCTCTGAAGTGTTTATCGCCGGATACACCAAACACCTTGCTCACATATTGACTATTAATAATAAACTAAAACCATTTAAAATCCTTTACAAATTTACAAGAGAATTTGATGACACAAATCAATCCATATTTATAAATTATTTGCGTGAAAAAACATGGAAAGATGTTTGCAATTGCGAAAAACCGACGACAAATTCAATGTATTTATCTAAATATACCTAAAACATTACAACTCTAGCTTTCCCATAAAACACAAGTTAATTAACACAAAGAAATACAATAGATGGATCACCCAAGGAATAAGAATTTATTCAAAAAACAAACGCCGTTTATATTATCTTTCAAAACTCTATAACCAACCACCCGAATTCCATGATTATTTTCGTAAATTTAAAACTATTCTTCGAAAAGTAGTCTATGCAGGTAAAGTAATGGAAAACGACAGGCAGGTACTAAATTCGANATGCAGGTAACGTAATGGAAAACAACAGGCAGGTACTAAATTCGAACAACCGGATGAAATCCATGTGGAATATTGTTAAAAGTTACACGTCAAATTCTGAAAATCGCAAAGAAAATATTTATCTGCTAAACGGTGGCAAAATCTAATCAAATCCCCAGGACATTTCAAATTTGTTTAATTCTTACTTCTCAGAAGTTGGTAAAATAAGAACTCAATATATCCAAATCAATGTCCTCCAATTATATCCACCCACATACCCAATTCTATGTCCACTTCCGAAACTAACGCCAGTGAAGTCATGGGAATTATCAGCTCCTTAAAAAACAAATTTTCAACAGGCATAGATGATATACCCGAGTTTAATGTTAAATTTTCTTCCCACGCTATATTAAATCCACTCATAAATATTTATAATAGTTCTTTATCGGAAGGGATGTTTCCTAAAATATTTAAAAAGAGCTTAAGTGAAACCTTCATACAAGA
This sequence comes from Laupala kohalensis, assembly GCA_002313205.1. Classification (NCBI taxonomy): domain Eukaryota; kingdom Metazoa; phylum Arthropoda; class Insecta; order Orthoptera; family Trigonidiidae; genus Laupala; species Laupala kohalensis. Next base: position 726,241 of record NNCF01126165.1, on the reverse strand, counting down.
AAGGAAACAAACTTAATATTGGAAATTACCGACCAATATCTCTACTACCCTCTTTCTCAAAAATCCTAGAAAAATTATTATATAAGCGTCTTCTAGATTTTTTAACAAAAAATAACATTCTCTCTGATGATCAACACGGTTTTAGGAAATCCTTTTCTACTACAAGCGCAATATTTTCTATCTTAAAAGATGTTACCACATCTCTAGACCGTGGAGAAAATGCTCAGGGTGTTTTTCTTGACTTATCCAAAGCATTCGATGTCATCGTTCACGGAATTCTCCTTTCAAAATTGCATTCTTTAGGCATTCGTGGACTTTCACATCAATGGCTAACTTCTCATTTACAAGATAGATATTAACAGGTCGAAATATCCTATACTAAAAATAAAATACTTAAGCGTTGTCTTTCAGAAACAAAGCCACTTACTGGCAGAGCACCCCAAGGTTCAATTTTCGGTCCTATACTCTTTTTATTGTATGTGAGCGACATGTCATCATCCACATCAGATTGCAAAATGGTTCTTTTTGCTGATGACACTAATTTACTTTGTAAACACGCCAATGCTCAAAAAGTTTTGTCTAACCTTTCGACTTGGTTCCATGCAAATCGTCTCATTGTAAACACTGACAAAACAGTATCTATGTCATTTCACAATAGTATCACAAAATCTTTACCCCAGGTTTCTCTTTCTTTAAACGGAACCCAATTAAAAACTGTTACGAATACAAAGTTCTTAGGTCTCCATATTCAAGACAACCTAAAATGGAATTGTCACGTTGACAATCGTAATTCCCAACTAAGCAAATTGTGTTACGCATTCCGAATCTTAGTTAACGTAGTTAGTCCACGTATTTCCCGTTGCGTGTATTTTGCAAACGTTTACTCCCATTTACGTTACGGCATTACCTTCTGGGGCTATTCCAGTCGGAGTATTCAAACTTTCAGAATTCAAAAGAGGATAGTTCGGATAATTTTTAAATCTCACCCCCGAAATTCAAGGAATTCAAGGAATTAAATATCTTAACATTTCCCTGCATTTATATTTATGAAACAGTTGTTAAGACCGAATTACTGAAGTGCCACCCTTGCTTCATGTATACAGTCTCGTTCACGAACACAATACTCACAACAGTAATAATATTCATCGCCCTAGAGTGCCAACCACTCTTTGCCAAAAAGGACTATTTCATTCGCGAATCGTTCTATTTAATTCCCCTCCCAAGAATATAAAAGATATTATGAAATTGAATCTCTTCAAATCGGCGGTTAAAAACTACGTCCTGCACCAGTGCTTCTACAATGTGAAAGAATTTATTGATTTTAATAAAAGTTAAATTCGTCTTGTACTCTATCACGCCATTACTGTAGTACTTTTTAAATAACTTATAACAATTTCAAAACCTATTTTCTTGCATGATTGTTGTGTCTTATGATTCATATTAATTTAGTTTTATGTGTACTCATCTTTGGCACGGTTGTGTACATTAATTCTGTAGCCCCATCCAGGCCCGGGTTTTGCTCCAGTTTTCCTTCAGGTAGAGGCGGATTTCTTATACAGGTTCTCTAGGCTTTGTCTAGGGACATTTTTATTGTAATAATAAATCGTGAATTTAGTGTTATTTCAATTCTTAAACACTATACTCAGAATAATCTATAGTTCGATAATAATTTTTACATGTAATTTTTTGCGTTAAATTACAAAAATATTGTCATTATATATGTATTATAACTTGCAGCTAACTTTTTATCTTATCTAGGAATTTTTGCTTAAATTATTGAATCCGCCTTTGCCTTAGGGCACTTGATCGGAATTGATGGGGTGGTACCTTGCTTGCTTCCGGAGAGTAAATTAGTTTGTTGTCCTCCACGTGGTCATACGCTGTTTGTACTGTTCTTTGACAATAAATAAATAAAAAAATTATCAATGATGAAACATAGCATTTTTATATTGACATAAAATAAATAAACTTTTATATTACATTACGATCAGTTTTATTTTTCATTAATTTATACAGCCCAAACTTTAATAGAATCTATTTCGAAGTCATTTTTCCATGTTGGAAGCCATTTGTCTCTTGCTTTCCAAAAGTCCACTTCCATCTGGAAATTGAAAACATAGATGAATGAAGAAAAGTAAATTCATCACATTCAATTAATTATTAGCCGTTAAGTTTTGTGTAGCCAGTCATACCTTTACTGATTTGTCCTTCCAAGGTTTCATGTATCCTCCGGAGGAACTGTTGTCTACAAATCTATGAATACCTGCCACCTGCACCGCCAAATGTATACTGAACTAGAAAATAAAGTAAACCACAATATATTGCGTTTTTGGGGGCCAATAGGTAAATACATCTTCACAAGCCGGGAATCGAACCCGATAATCCTGCTTTGATCGCAGGGGTGTTAACCACTACACCACCCGTTCGCCTTCCGCAACTGTACACCATTTTCACACAGAGCTAAACCCCGGAACACTGAGACACATCCCCAGACAGGAGATAGGTCTGGGAGGAAATGGTGTACAGTTGGGGAAGGCGAACGGGTGGTGTAGTGGTTAACACCCCTGCGATCAAAGCAGGGGTCCCTGGTTCGCTTTTCGACTCGCCGCCATTTTCACCTAAGAAAGTTATCACATATCTTCTCCACTTGTAGGGTGCAAGGAAGAAATATATACATATATACAAGTTGGCGGAACACTGACGCAATTGTTCGCTTTATAGAAATCATCTCACGTATTTTTGAGCCCCCACGTCACCCCTACTTGTATATTCACAGGTAGATGATTGAAATTTACACCATATAGCGAGACCATTATTTTTTAACTGAATCAATTATTGATAAGTTCCTGTTCCACTTTATTCCTGGAATTCATGGAGATAATTTTCGATAAATTCTCGACTCGCTGTCACTCAATCCTAAGAAATCAAAAGTAAGTCACAGTAACATTAGTAACATTATTTACCATCATTTACACCAAAATTATTCTTTTGAAAAAATACCAGATCTCCGTAAAAAGCAATGACACCTACATGTAGATTTGCAGAGTAAAAATTTGAATTTTAAGTTGTAACTCAATTTTAATCAACGAAATTTCATGGTAAAAATTAATTCCAGTTTATAGAGGGAGTTAACGTTGTCAGGTACTGAATATAAAAAGTAGTGTGGTTTATTTTGATGAGAGACATTATTTTGGATACCGCCTTTGTTGATTTCTATTCATATGATTTTCTTACTTTTCTTTCGAAAATTTCTAGGGCACTCACATTTTAATCATTAAACAACGACCATTATTTTATGCCTACCTCTTTGTCAAAAGGTGCGTTGTAATCTCCATTCTTGTACGGACTGTTTTCGCAACCTGTTTTGAAGAAATCGTATGTCAAAAAACCCTCTGTGGGTGGACGTAATGTTAACACTTCTTTACCATCCACTGAGAACGTCATGGATTCTGAAACATGTTAAGAGAAATCTTAACTTCCCATATTTTTTAATATAATATAGCCTTATTATTAAAATCTACTGCAGTACTCTTTTATATTTCTTTCTAATGTATTCTCGAATAGGCCAACTAAGGACCACGGTAACGAGTGTTAGTAAGGCTCAGTTCTGTGTGAGTTTACTTACTAGGCACATCGTGAATTTTTGGGGGAACAGCGTCCAGATAGAACCTAGACAGCTGTATCCAAGTATTACAAATGCGGTTGTTAGCCGCAGAGGGTGAACTTTTCAAACGCCACAGCTATTTAAACTGAGACATAGAATTGAAAAGCTACAAATTTTCTTACCCCACCCTTGAACCCTAGTGGATGACTTGGTGACGAGCGAGCACGCTGACTCTGTAGCCACGGAGGGGCATATATTTTTTTCTAATATTAATGATATATTTTATTTTTGGTGTCGTGCGTAGCGTCATAGAACTGAGGTAATGAAATCGTCTAAAAATATTTAGGAAAAAATTTGTATCGTGTTAATTGGTTTCTCTTCATGGTGAATATGAAATTTGAAAGAAGAAAAAAAAGATCGGGAAAATGTTATAATGGTAATTATGAAAGTTGGTCACAGACGTATGTTATTAAAAAACTAATCAATTCTTATTTTAAAAAAAGGTAGTTAAAAGTTTTTTTTTTATTAAATGAGAACAAAAATATTGCCAAGACGACTGTGGGAAATATAAGTCAAATTTTCTGCCAAACGGACCCTGCAAAATATATGTATATCATGAATCTCAGATTAACAAAATTTATACACGTAGCAAGATATCAGTTTCAGACATAATATATTGTTATTGGTTTCTGAAAAATTGTGTTACCTTTGAATTTTGGAGTCAAATTTGAAGATTTAAATATGATGTTCACCTCAGTAGAAATTTTATTTGTTTCAGGCCACAAAATCCCAAACAACGTTAATACAGAATGTCTCAGAATTCCACGTACAAAGTGGAAGGCATAGAGCACATTAATTGGGACAAAAAATCATCAAAGTATACATGTCCGGAAATGTCTGCCGTAGGTTGGTTGCCATCAATATAATCTCATATTTGGGAAAAGGGGACCGAAAACCCCGGATTTTGAAGCTCAAACATTACTATGAAAAATGATTTCCACCCTTTGTAAACTTAAGAAAAGTTTAACTCTTTGTTATGTGTCACTAATTGAATAATAAATAACGAAATACATTTACACCAAGAAACATTCGCTTTTAAACAAACTTGAATTGATATTCTGTCTTAATTCATTCCGATGTTCGTCGGGTCTTTCTCTTTACGCTTACCACTTCTGATCTCATTCTCGGACTTTTTGACTGACCTTGAAAAATTCGTGACAACGGGAGAATCTCACGCGAATCTCATACTGGAATCTTCGTCTCAATGGCATTGCTTGCCTCTGATTTGTTTGACTCTTTGAAATGACGAGCACGATATATTATTTTAATAATCGGAGAAGAAGACGTGTGCGAATTTTGAACCAGTGAGAATTATCCTTCACTGCACGGCTGATTTAAGAATTCCATAGTCTGTGTACCATAGAACACAATTATTATGGGCAAAAAATAAAAATGTTAACTTTGAACGACTATATCTCGGGTTATCAATAACCATGACTAATTTTTTTCTCTCGAGAACCCGCAAATACACCAAGCATTATTGGTCATATAACTTAAAATTCAAATGTGGAGTATTTTGGGAAATAGTTTTTTTCTTAATTTTCTGTCATTTTCTAAATTATCACGTTGAAACTGATCTTAGGTGCGAGAAAGAAATTCACTTTCGTAATTTTTCTTTTAAATAGACTCTAAAGAGCCTCGAAAATATGAATTCGTTATGTAAAAGAAGTTATTTTGCAATTAATTTGACTCATATACACAAGTAAATCATATTTTCGAAAAACGAGGTTTTAGTCATACCATGCAAAATATCGAAGAAAATATTACATGCAGGCATTTTTCCTTAAGTTTTCAGCAATAGAAAAAAAAAATATTTTTAGATTATTCGACGATGGTCGGGAATTTTGTTGGTCGAATTTCAAAAGAATCCCGGACAGTGTAGAAATCCCGCCTGGACGTTCCGCGGAAGATTCAAATGAGAACAAAACCGGGAAATTCGGACGGATGACAACCTCATCCGAAGAATATATAATGACACAAAGACAGAGTAAGAACACATAACAAACAGGTATGTAAAACGCTTTATTCGGGGAATGGAGGAAGTGTTATAGGTGATTAAAGTTAAAAAAAAACAAATTACAACAGATGTTGAAAGTTCTGCACATTAACAGCAATGTAACCGACGTCACATGGATTGGCGAGAGTATGTTCTACCGACTCTTTTTCTTTTTGTTCTATTTTTGAAATATTTTATCTTTCCAGTAAATTGAAAATCAGCGCAACGCCATTAAACCTAACTAACCGCTCTCATGACCTTGACATTGGCGAGTCCTAAAGCCCCAATAAAAAACTAAGCTACTAACTGGAGTCTCGCGAATCCTCGTGATGACCGGTGCGAAGACACTATCGTTGCTAATGGTCCGAAATTTGCAAATAGGTTGTACTTTGTGGTTTTTGTACTATGATCACCTATATCACGTCCTCTATTAAAGCGCTTTACTCATCTTTTTATCTTCAGTTTTTACTCCATCTTCATGCCATTATATCTCTTTGGGGAGAAATTTCGGATACGAGTACCTGAAAGACTTTTTGTTCCTATTAATGTCCCCTATGATCCCTCCAATTCTGTACGTGGAGTTTCCTGTTATTCTGTATATTGATCTCATACGTCAAGAATTATTACTTTTTTATGTCTTTGGGCAAAAGGAGGTTCAGATTATGAGGTATTCAGGCTTTTCCAACTAACCGTTTGATTTACGAGAGGGAATTGGGAAGGAGAGATGTTGGGTTACGGGGAACTTAACGGTACCGAACCGACATTTGTCTGGAGTAGGTGAGGAAAACCCCAGTCGAACTTCACCCATTTCGACTGAGCAGGATTGAACCCGCACTCTACCGGTCAGCGGTATCAAGGAAGGTTAGACGCTACCACTGGACCACAGCGGTCGGAATTATAAAAGGCATGAAAGCGCATTTGCGTGTTGTAGAGAATGAAGGTCTGGTGTTCACCTGGTGTCCATACAACAGATTGCACGTGTGTTTTGTCGGAGTAGGTCTGTCCCGGAGGCAAACGCGCATCCCGATTGAAATGAAACACTCGGTTACATGTGCCGATCGACCCTTGCTGTCTGATGCGTCCTGCACCCATCTCAAGGTTCCCCTGACCTGGTTCACGGAGCTCCACGTTGCCAAGTACACGGAACAAATACATACGACCTGAGAAAAAGGGTATTATGCCGTATTTGTGGTCACGCGGATCCAGGAATGCTCCTGTAGCAGAAAGAATAACATAGTTGTAAAATCAATAAGATTTCTTTCTAGGTGTAGTAGAATCGAATATAGTGAAACAGATTTACATTCCATTTTTCTAAATTGTAGTATTTGTAAATAGGAAATGTAGCGTGGAGTTAGGTGGTAGGGGCTATTTTTGGAAGGTGGGCCGTTTAGCTGGGTTTACCAACGACTTGGCCCACATGGAGGTGTTAGTACGAGTAGTTAGTAAAATTAAGAGTTAATTATACTAAGAGGTTATTATTAATTTTTTAAGAGGTTATGGAAGACTGAGGGTTCGCTTTTCAGCAGTCTCAGCTGTATGAACTGGGACATTAACGGGAAAAACGTTTTTTCTGGCCTCACCGGCAATTGAACTCGGAGTGACTTGGTGGTGAGCAAGCATGCTAACCCCTTAGCCACCGGATGGGTATTTGTATATAAGTGAAATGGAATTTTTTTGTGATATTGCGGAAAACGATAATGACGGACAGGAAGACAATTCATGAAAGTGGAATTGGAAGGAAAATAAATTAATGTAACCTTACTGGACACCAGCCAATCGCCCTTGGCAGCACGGGCGTGCACTTCCACCCGTCCATAGCGGAAACCGAAGGAACCAGCTGTGTTCAACCACGCAGATCGCACAGGGGGCACGATACTCCAGCTGATAGGTTTACGCTCGCAGTACTCTGACCCTCCGCGCTTCCACGTACATCTGCATAATAAAGAAACAGAGAACATTTATGATTGAGATTTCACACATTTTAAATTACTATTCAAAGAACAGTACGAGAAAAGACAATTACGTGTAATTATTTCATCTATATTTCTTTGAGTGGAATATCAACCAATTTGCACACTAAGAACCAGTTAGGTGCCATTTCACATGTATATCAGTGGAACGAAACACTAATTCACTATAATCGATTGGACTATGCCACTCGAACGCTTAGAGTTAGAATTATTTCTCGTATCTCGATGTGACTGAATGGTTCTTGGGTTCTTGGGATCACATTTTTATTGTAGTATTTGTAAATGGGAAATGTAGCGTGCAATTGAAGCTTATCTACGTAGAGCGATAGGAGGTAGGAGTTGGGTGGTAGGCTATTGTTATAGTGGGTGGGCCGATTAGCTGGATTTACATTGAGCCACGTGGAGGAGATAGTTGGAGTTGTTAGTAGTAGAGTTATGGATACTAGAAGGAGGTGAAAAGAGGAAGGAGAGTTTGCCTTTCAGTAGTCACAGCTAAATAAACTAGGACATTTGAATGACATATATGTGGAAAGCCACAAATTTTTTCTGATCCCATTCATTCTGAATGACTTGGTTATGGGCTACAACACTACCAACCTGAGCAACGGAGGAGCGGGATCACTTACTCGTTCATAGGTTGGTGAATTGTTCCGAGTAAATGCCAATTTTTGTAATATGCTAGATTTTTTTATATTTATTAAATTTTATTACAACCTCGTTTCTATGAAAATCACAAAGATCGGATCAGTGCAACATAATCGAAAACATCTACAGTACGCGATCCCACATCACTCGATCTTGTTGTGTATCTGGAAACTCCAGTTGAGTTTGAACCACTCTCCTTGCGATTATCCAGCAATTCATTCGAATCTTAATGAAAATATTGCTAGAGTTTAATTTCAACTAACTGAGAGGATCATCTGTGATATTGAACTAAGTATTCTCTTCCTTTAAGAGGTGTTTAGTGGCAAAGATGGACATGGAAAATGGAATGTGACAGATTCGATCCTCCCTAAAACTTTATTTTCAACGCACGATTTTTATCAGATTATTTCACTCGAAAGCTGGAGGCTAATTGTCATCGTACTTTAAATTATGATCCAAATACAATAAGAAACGAGGCGTATTCAGCATATTCTACTACATTTACAGTTCATTATATTATTATTATTATTGTCATCATCATCTTGTGAGTTTTGATCACAAAATACATAGTTAGTTCATAAAGCTTCGCAAGTCGTTATTTACGTATGAATTCCCTGCTTCCGAATCGAATTTGCGTGTTTTAAATTACCAGGTTATAAGCTATACTACAAATGACCAATCCTGACCCGGTTTGTTCACCTTCGGGGAGACGTGGATTTTATACGAGTTCGTAAGTAGGTTCTCTGCGCTCTTGCGTAGAGGTGGCGGTCTATTGTAATAATTAATCTCGAATTTATTTGAATTGTTACGATTTATAAATAATATATTCTGAATAATCTATGATTTGATAATAATTGATATTTGTGAATTAGTGTGTGTATGTTATATTAAATACAAATTTATTGGTATTCTGTTGATATTATAACACGTAGCTAACTTTTTATTCTTATGTTAGGAGTTTGCTGAAATTTTCAATCTGCCTCAGCCTTAGGGCCCTCGATCGGAATTGATGGGATGGTCCCTTACTTCCTTCCGCAGAGTAAATTTGTTAACTGTCCTCTACGTGGTCACATTCTGTTAGTAACTGTTTTGACAATAAATTTATTTATGTAAAGTTGCGGGGTTTTTTTTTTTTTGTAATTTTACATGTCTAAAATTACATGACTGGATTAAACCTTTTAGTTGGAATACCTTATCCATTTAGATGGGAATTATGTTTTTGTATTCAGGGTAAATAAAACAAAGAAAAAATTTAGCTCGTACCATCATTTCGACTTTTACATCATCAGGGCTACATTAGACACAAACAACATTACAATAATCAACTCATTCTAAACAGTACCCATGTTACACATTATATCCACCAACTACCTAATACCTAATTCGTTTATGGTAGATGTCAGAGACTAAGTGTAACGTGTTTGATTGTGTAGTTTGGAATGGGTCGATGATTGTAATGTTATTTTTAAGTGTTTAATTTAGCCCTGATGAGCACGTAAACAAAGGTCGAAATTTTGGCATGTGTTAATTTTTTTTTTTTTTTCATTTAGCCTGGATGCAAAACATTCCATCTATCTGATCATTATGACCAATAACTCTCACATGCATATCCTTTTACTTTATTTATAAGAAATTAATAATCATCATCGAACACTATGTACTAAGTAAAATGCGTAATAGTATTAGAAATAATTTAAAAATAGAAACCGTAAATAATTATTTCGTTAAAAAATAAATTAAGAAATTAAATTATTATCAGGGAAGGTACATTTGAAGTACTAAAGAAAACCATAAGTAATATAGACAGACACAATACAAATGAAATATTTAGAACCATATTATAATAAACAGAAATTGTTAACTGAATTAATTTAATTTTAAATAACTTTATGTGTTAGTTGCAAATAATTTTCTATCAAATTCTGGAAAATATAAAGGAACTATTAAATTGATTGAATACAAGAAAACTGCTCTGCACGTAAATCAAGAGTTACTAATAATTGTTATAATTTCTAATACAATAGACATAGTAAATATAATTCATTATTTGGGAGCTACCACATGAATTGGTACAGACATCTCATCATGTATCTCCATTTTTTGTAATTGAGTGATAAAATTTTAAATCTTAGTATTCTACACCGTTGCCATAAATTGAATCCTAAATAACGTGTTGGTAGTGCTAATGGTACAAAGTATACGCCTATAGGCAGCTTTACATACCCGTCAAGTTTAAGTGGTTCTGTTAATTCCTCTTCTTGTAACACTGTTGGAGAAATATGTAGTTTTCCGTCTTTTACGAATGCATTCCGTTCTTTCGAATCGTAAATTGTAAACTCTAGATCCTTAAAACAAAATCATACATTTTAAAAATATCAAGTTTATCGGTAACATGAAACTATTGACTGCGATGAAATAACATACAAAATATAAAAATTCATTAGAAAACGTATTGAAGAGAATTCGTGTCTACAGAGTATACTGTAAAAAATGAGTGAGTAAAATCGGGCAGTACATAACCATCTTTTCAAAAGAGCAACTAATTTATTTCGTTATCAGTATTTGTTTATGTTACAGTGATATCTTCAGTCAGATGAAAATGGTGACGAGCTAAGAATAGAATCCGGGGTTATCCGCTACACACAGCTGAACACCATTTCCAACCAGACCTCGTATCCGGAAGCAACAGTCCCGGATTCGATTCCCAACTAGTCGCCATTTTCATCAGACCGAAGTTATCACATATCTTCACCTCATGTAGGTACACGGAATAAATATATAAAGCTTTACCTCAGTTCGCGTTTACATTGGTTATCGCTGGTTTCGCTTTCCGTGCGTTTCCACAAAAATTTTGTCTCAGTTTTGTAGATTGCTCGGATTTTGTCAACGTTTCCACGCGACCTCATTGGAACATGCTTAAAGAATATTTACAAATACGATATTAAATTATGATAATGCCTTGCCTCATTTTATACAAATTTTAAAGAAGTGACAAAATCAGACCTTCTTGAACATGGGTTCACTGACCTATCTTGAGCGACACGGGTTCACTGACATTGAAGTTGGTCCTTGTGACAAAAGACCAAAAGAAGTGTCTCTTGATAGTGCATTGATAACAAATATAATATGTAAATCTATTCTTGTTAAATTTTTCTTGAGAGATTGTAAGATTCTATTCTATACGTATGTCTTTTTTCTTTGTGTCATATTAATTTACTATCCGACCCTGCCCGAATTCTTACGGCAATTTTTGTTGTTGTGATACGGTTCCCCCTTTGTTATGAGTTAGTATAGGCAAAAATATGACATTTACGAACAAAAACTGAGATAATATACAATAAGTTCCGGTTATTTTGTGATAATTCGTAAATACATATTTTACTAAAATTCACCCCATTAGATCAGAATTTTTAATCTTCTCTTAGTGAGCCTCTACAATACATACGCAACATCTCCTTACAATTTCGAGATACTATATTCAATATTTTCCTTTTTGTATTCATACAAAAACAATAATAACATAAAACACCGAGAATTTGTCAATTAGTTCGTAATATAAAGCAATAATAGTATTCAAGTTACCGATAAACTCCTGACAATTTGCCAACTTTTTTGACCTCGTAAAATAATCAAAATTCCAGAAACCCGTTTCTAGGTATTCGAACTAGAAAAACATACATCCGATTATTTCATGACCTATCATTATACCGTATTTCATCATTTAAAATTGGAAATTTCGGAAATTGTTTGTTACTACGTGTCAGCTATTATACACTGAAAGAGAGTAATTGTCCCAAAAAATAGGCTGTTTGATACGAGGACCGGATAATCCGAGGCCGGTTAAGAGGAATTTAACTGTGTTGGAAATTCGGCTTTTAGTATTAAACTCTATTTATTACATGTGTAATTTGGAATATATTTTATATAGAACTCAAATTATTGTGGATCGTAAGAAAATGATTTCCATGATTTTCATATTTTTGGATTTCACCGTTTTTTCTCGGACGGTTTATTGACAAAAAAACAGAGGTATTACTGTATTTTACCTATTCTTTTGTGAATACATCGTTTATAAGGGAACCTGGGTCATATCAACATTAATTTTAGACTTTTGTGTTTCCCAATTTACATAGGATTTTTGAAAACAGGAATATGTACAACAAATACGAAGAATTCCCTGTCATTCTTTTTTTATTTCCATGAAGTATTTTTATGAGGATTGAAATGGCACTGTATACATGGAACGCGATCTTCTGAACTAATCAAAACATACTTACTGGGTCTCCTGAGAATTGAATAATGTGCTTCCAAACATCGGTATTAAAAGTATCAAAATTATCTTCAAAGATCACCTGACCTCTGCAAGCCGGACGCCCATTAAATGTTGTTGGAGAAGGCTCGCAGCTTGGATCAACCAGTTCTAGGACAATTTTCGTTCATCAATGTTTGGAGTTTGTTCAAGAGTTATCCCAGTAAAAAAAACTCTACACCAATACTATTCTATCAGGAAGCATGAGTAAATTAATAGCACAATTGTCTTAAGGGTGACAAGTTCTGGAGTCCTATAGTAGTGTGGATTAATATTGTTTTTATTTCTATTCTGAAAGACTTAGATTTATTCCACAACAGCAGTTGGAAATTGCGAATGATCACGAATAATCACATGGAGACAATAAGGCACTTCACTCTGAAAGCAAACTAGGCACTATCTGTAAAAATTTCAATGTGGATGATACACGTAAAAAATAAACTTAAATGAATTAATGTTTTGTCATAAAAGCACTTTACGAAATCTTTCAATAAATTGCAGTTGGTACACGCGAGAGATTCATGTTATTAACAATAATTTTATTTCGTTTTTCCGTCATATTGATATCCAATAAATGAGTCAGACTAACAGTTTGTTTTTCATCACATTATCAAACCGCATTGCTTATTGTATCAATGTATTCTACAAAAAGATATTTAAGCATAAATAATTTTGTATAATTGCGTCAGCCAAATATTTACTTCCGATTTTGACTTCCAAATACCAATAATTTCACAAGAATTGATCTATCATTTAATTCTGAATTTTGGAATGACGACGAGTGTTATATGTGAGTATTCATGTGCCTAAACCATTTTGATCTCTCACGAACTCATGAAAGAAATGATAGTTAAAAACCATATGATAATTAACCGTGATTTCAATCTCAATAGAGCCATATTTTTTGGCAATTCAAAGTGATATGAATTTTCTCATTCATTCATTCATTTACTATCTTAAAGTTTTAACAATTCAAAATATATACAAATTATACAACTTTTGACAAGTTACAAATTTTACAAAATTACTACCTAAAGTTTCTAATAATAAGGGCACATATAATCCAAACACATCGTACGTCACGTCGTTGAAGAAATATTATTTTATCGCGACAATCTTCATGAGTTTATGCCATGGCCTATTACTTTAAACAGTTCTAATTATGCTAATCATGGATAATATAAGTTTTTCCATGATTGAGTACATGTTCCGTTTTTAGTAGTATGATTATGAAATTGCGTACAGCACATTATATGTGGGTAAAAGAGATCTACCTTTAATTACTCTTGTCCCTTCTTTTGTCCCTTCTTTATTATTTTTGGAGATGTAGATCCAAAAGAAAACACCATCACCAGGCTTCAGAGTTGTATTTGCATCTTCTAGAGTCCAGTATCCATTTCGTGATTCGACAATAGTCTGTGAAATTTGCCCTCGATCTTTAATATCGATTGGGAAATTTATATTGGCATTCACTATTACAACACTGATCCCTGAAGAATCTGAAAAGAAAACAAATAGTTAATAATATATAATACATATTGTGCCCTGCAAGCGTAAATTATTGAAATTTTAATTCATGAGAGTTGCGCGTGCGCATAATCAACGTAGTCAGCAGTAGCACGTTGTATGGCTACTGAAGTTCGAAAATTAGCAAACAAGCACTTGGCAAGCTGGCAAGCTGGCAAGCTGGCAAGCTTTTTTCTTTCCCAATGACAAAACACGTTCAGGAAAATTTGTAACAAATCGACTTATCGTCCACTATTATTCCGCACACAATATTTATTTTCGTTAGACACCTTTCAATTTTCCCACATCATTGTATGTACAGGTTCATGGTAGTCAGCTTGATAAAAGCAAAAGAGTTTGCTTGGAAGGTAGAGTCTGGTCTTGACGTACCAAAATCGACCTGTGATTGAATATCTTTTGAGTCTACGCTTATATCTTTTGATGTCACAGTTCCTTAGTGACCGTCGTTGGGAGCAGACGTGCTTGGGCGTAAAAGGATTATGCGATTGGTCTCTAGAAAACTACCGGGCGCGAGTGGGGACCTGGGCCGCATGCTTCAGTAATATGAGGAAACAGGATCTGGAAGATGGAAGAAAAGAAGACACGCTAATAGCGAGTAGTTTAAGTGCGGTGATAGTGACAGTATTGCTATTAATTGGTGGAATCGAGCTGAATCCTGGTCCTGATAGCGCGACTCACAGCGAAACCACGCTGTTGATAATGTGCAGCGGCTGCGACTGGAAGCTGAGTTCGGGGGCACAATGTGAAATGTGTGGTCAATGGTTTCACTTCAGCTGTGGCAGCGTGAAAAGACAAGTAGCGGGCTTAGAAAAGTGGAAACGTGATAAGTGCATCAGAAATAGAGGAAAATCGGACGGGGAGAAGATCCGAATGTTGGAAAAAAAATTGAAAATCGCTAGCAAGCAAATTGGTGAGCTCCAACGAGAAAATGTAAAATTGAGACAACTATTGATAGACAAAGATGGAAAGGAAGAAGTGAATGAAGAGGGCAGCTCGGAGCAGCAACTCAATTAACAAATCAAGAGCTTAGAAACGACCAAGAATTGCTTAGTACTCGGTGATTCTATAGTCAGACACGCGGGAGAGGAAGACGAAAAGATGGATGAGAAGTGTTTTCCGTGTATTCTGATTCAGCAATTGTGGCAAGTCATTGAAATTAGAGAAATGTGAAATCCAAATACCGTTATCATTCACGTAGGGACAAATGACATAAGACCTCTCAACAATGATTGTATTATGGGTGAGATGTATGACTTAACTCTCGCGGCGAAGAAAAAAATGATTCAAATATTTCAAAGTCATTTGAAACTGTAGCGGAAATGTTGGGCGTTAAGACTATGGATCAAAATTGCTGGTTAAGTACAAGGGACTTTTGGACGCGACGGATTGCACTTAAATCGCCGTGGTGCAACCAGTCTAGATAAGTTATTTTCAAGAGTTCAGGAAAGTTGCGCAAGAGACTTACTAAATATATTGGAGCCGGCGGAAAATGAAGCAACAAGGAAAATAAGTTTCTTAGTGATATTTTGGGCAGAGAACAGAGGTTTTACCCATGTGTCAGAAACCTTAGGGGAAAGAAAGAAGAAGTGCCTTTCTTGAAAGATGCGGAAAATAACAATTCAAAAGTGTACAAACCTGAAAAGAATGCTAATCTATTCAATAAATACTTCGCGTCAGTGTTTAGTGATAATTCTGCAGTCACAAGAATAGAATGTAGCTTAGCATATAATTCCTTGAGAGTCAGGGCAGGTCATATCAGAAAACGTCTAAGAAACTTAAAGAACAAAACATCGGTAGGGTCAGACATATTTTAAAGTTAGGAGGAGAAGCGAAAGTATCATATCTAACTCGCATTTTTGAAATCTCAATTAATAATACGCAAATAACTCAAGACTGGAAAAATGCGATCATAGATCCGATACACAAATCAGGTAGTAAAACGTGAGTATCAAATTACAGACCTGTGAGCTTAACATCAGTTGTATGTAAGATAATGGAACACTTAATAGCAAATATTTAAGGGACGAGTGGAGTAAAACGACGCTATAACATGACAAACAACATGTGTTTTGACCGGGGAAATCGTGCGAAAACCAAATAATATCGTTAGGTCAGGAAATCGCAGACACGTTAGACAAGGGCAGAGCATAGATGCAGTCGTCATAGATTTTTCAAAAGCGTTTGATTTAGTACTACATAATTTATTAATTCAGAAAATAGAAAATACTGGCATAGATAGAAGGGTAGTAGAGTGGATCCGTGAATTTCTACATAATCGGAAGCAAGAGGTTAGAGTTTCGGAAATATTATCGGAAGAAGTAGACACATCAGGATTGACACAAGGCAGCGTTCTCGGACCTTTACTGTTGATAGCATTTATCAACGACCTACCTGAGAAAATAAGTTCAAATATTAGATTATTCGCGGATGACTGTATAATTTACCGAACAATAAACTACGTGGAAGACAGGATAACGTTGCAACGAGACCTTGATGAAATCCACAAATGGGTAACAATAAATCAAATGAAAATAAATTCAGAGAAGAGTAAAGCTATATATTTCACTTGTACCCGCTTAAGGCAAAATTGGTCATATGAAATCAGTTCATATCCAATACCGGAAGTAAATTCATGCAAATATTTTGGCATCGTTTTAAGAATAACTTAGAGTGGTCTGATCAGGTTAATAGTATTGCAAAAACAGCTTGGAAGACTCTAAATTTCATTAAACGAATTTTAAAGAAAGGCAGTAATCCGACAACAAAAGAGCATACGCAACCCTTGTTAGGCCTCTACTGGAATATGCATCGGCAGTATGGGATCCTTATAGAAAATATCAAATAGAAGAATTAGAGAAAAATTAGAAAAAAGTTATTAAACTCATGAACATTGTGAATAATGCAAATAATTACTTAAAAATAGAACCCCTCCAAATTCGTAGAAAAAGAGCGCGACTGGGATGTTTGTTCAGTACCCTTAAAAAGAACCAGCGTCGCGGGATGTCAAAGAGAGTTTAGAAAAACCGACTAGATTGGGTAGACAAGATCACTTTTTCAAAATTCGTGAAAGGAAACAAAAAACACGTAGGAAAATACTCGTTTCTCAATAGATCAATCAGGAAGTGAAACAATTTGCCTGCGGATGGCGTGGGAGCGCTATCGGTCTCACCAACCTCTCTTAAGATCAAAAACGCTCTAAGAAAAGGGGAGCAGACAAATGAAAAGGATTAGGCAAGTTCGGGAAAAATGGGTACATTAGTTTAGGTGGGAAGCTAGGATAGTGGGTAGTGAAGTGATACGAGGAAAATACGTGGTTTAAGAAAGGTGGGAAATGTGAAGTGAAGTACACGAAAGAGATAAATCGAGTGTTTGGGTCATCTGCGAAATAAAATGTACAACAAGATTTTTTACCAATTATTTAGATGTTTCAGGGTAAAATGTTTTTATATTTAATACTTTAATATTAGTTGAATCAT